>OY821521.1:88154742-88754742 GCA_963682025.1 Cordilura impudica
AATACATAAATACAATATTTAAGGCACATGAATTTTAATAAATTTTTTCTTTATTGCAGTTTATAACATTTTTTAACGATCACATATTTTGTTTTTAATACTTTTTTTCTTTGTAAAATTACGAAAAACCTGTATTCTATTTTGTCATGACTCAAATTATTGTATTTATTTGTTTTTTTATGTTTCTTTCAAGTGAAAAGCACAACAATACACCACTACTGTTGGCTTACTCATAAAATAGCCAACCATTATTCATATCTTAACGGATCGTGTACAGTGAGAGAGAACAAGCGATCCAATCAATGGTTTTAAACAGTGTTGCCATGCAAAAATTATGTGTGTCTTCAAATGGGGAAAGTAAAAAATATTATTTTTTAAGGGCAAATTTTAATCAATAATGCAAATTAAAACTGCAAAAGCTTTCTAGAAAGTTTTTACATAGAGAAATCAAGAAATCAAAAATAAATTAATTTTCATTTATTTTTAATATGTAAATATTTCTTAATTTACTTGGAACACACTAAAATGTCATATAAAAAAATTGTAAAACAAAAAAGTGTCAAAAATATGTGAGTTTAAGTCGATAAAAACTACCTAAAAAATTAAAAAGAAGAATGTAAATACACTGTTTTGAATTTTTGTTACGAAAACAATGACTTTTCACATTTACTACTGACCAGAAAACAATATGCTAAATTACCTAAGTTTTTTTACTATTTACTATTTAATGAAAAACTAAAATTTAATTTTGAGAATTTTTTTGTGGAATTGAAAAAATGTTCAATAAAATCTCTGAATGTAAGTATTAGAAATAAGAAATGTTTGGGAATCTATGGATTGAGTTATTTTTTTTTTGAAGTTTTTTTTTCCTTTGGACTATCACAATATATAAACCTTTTAGAAAATGCAAGATTTTGTGGAAGGCTTGATAAATTAGTATTATTTCATTTTCAGTTTGAAATAAACGAAAAACTTTTGCCGCAACTACGCATCCACAAAATTGAAATAGTAATTTTTAAAAACATATTTCATATAATCCCACAAAATTTTGGTATCGCTCCCATTAGAAATGGAAAGGGCCCACCCCAACAACAGCCACATTTATTTCCCCAATTGTAGAGTTTATTTGGGGAATTATTGTGAAAGTTATGAAATTGTAATTGATTTGTATATTCGAAATGTTAAACAAGAAATTATAGTCGGTCTAGACCGCCTACACGATATCATATACCATGGTTTAGAGACCATATCTCTTCCGTCCAACAAATTCAATATAGAAAATAAGCATAAACCAAATTTGAGTGGCATTGTTATTAATTTTTTGAAAAAGTTCATATCGGGTGCTATATTTATATGGGGACTTGGTCGAAAAATGGACCGATCGTGACCACATTTGGTAAAGTCACTTATATTTTGAAAAAATATATAAAAACCAAATTTGAGAAAAATCTGTCCAATATTTTTGTTTTTTTAATATATTTAAGTGAAGATCGGGAAGCAGCTCTATATGGGGCCAAATGCCAAATGCCAAATTTCATCAAAATATATTCATATTTGCGACCTGCAGTTTGATTACAAGGTTTACATGGACACACAGACGGACGGACGGACGGACATCGCTAAATCGACTCAGAAAGTGATTCTGAGTCGATCGGTACAATAAAAGATGGGTTTAGGTCAAATATTTTTGGTAGTTACAAACAGCAGCACAAAGTCATTATACCCAAACCACATAGTGGTATAGGGTATAAAAACGTCGGAAAGTTTATTTATTAAATTTATTAAAATACTAATGCAAAATTTTTATTTCGATCTTTTCGTTGCAATGGATTTTTTGTATTATAAAACGATTTGGTAAATTTTATTTAGGGAGTGGAGTTTTTGGGGGTTCTGTAAAATCAATTTTTTTATGTTGGCAGCCCACATTTTCCGAGTTATGAACCTTAAAAGTTTCGTTTTTTTAATATCGGATTTAATATATTTGAGTAATTTTTATTTCATATGTAGAAAATCGTACTTGATTAACCCATTGAGAATCTATTTAAAATTTTGCATTTCTGTTGTAGTTTTTTTAACACGGCTTTATCCCAAAAAATTACCTAAATAATTTGTGTTTTTACAAAAGCTTAATAAAAGCTGGGACCACATGCTTTGTTTTGATGTATGTATATGTTGACCTCTTAACACTTTCAGAGCGGGATATATTAGGAGTTTACCTGGATTTTTAAATTTCTTGGAAAATTATATTGTAGTTTCTTAATTTTTCACGGAAATTAACCCATTATAAAATTTTTTTTATACTATAATTTATTTTTTCAAATTATACATTTATGTTGAATATTCTATGATAATCTTCAGTTGATTATTTTTTTTTTGTTTTTTAACAATATTTGTATTTTGAATTTTATTGTGTGAAGATGTGTTTAAATTTGAAAATAATAGCAAAGAAGCTGTGGTGCCAAAAATCTGGGATGTCAGGAATGAAAAAATTAAAATATCACGAATGAAAATGTTTTGCAAATGGATGTTTTTCAATTTCTGGCAATATTGTGTATTCTGTAACTATATTTAAGTTATAGTTTTTTGTTATTTTGGAATGTTTTTGTTATGATTTGTGTAAATATTTTTTTGTCTAAATTTTTCCTTGTGTAATATAAGAAAAATATAAATATCAAAGTTTAAGCATTAATAGCCCCGCAAATTAAAGAGTTTAGGCACCGAACTTTATCTTAAACGAAAGTATTGAAAATAAATTTATATACATAAACTGTATTACTTTATAAGCGTTTTTTTGAAATAAAATTGTTTTTTTTTAACTCCATAACGAGTTAATGGTTTTTAAAATTGTATATCCCATTTAATTTGCCTCTATACAAACAAAAAAAAATATATTTTATTAGAATCACAATAAAATGTGATATGAACAGGTGGTGATTTGAAAATTTGAGTACAAAAAATTAGACAATAATATTAAATTATCCAAAATTAATTTTAATATTTTTCCAGAGAAATTCTACGAAAATATGTCTATTCTATTAGAATTTTATCAATAACTGTCATAATTTTTAAAACAAAATTTAAAAAAAGTTTTTATTACCAATAAATCGTATTCAAAAAAACTAACAATTGTGAAAAACAAAAACATAAGGCTTAAAGTCAAAGTACTTTAGCATTCAATATACCTAGTCGGTAAACGTTTCAACAAATTATTGTGGCAACACTGTTTTTTTACAACAAAAAAAGATTGTTTTAAAAGAAATAAAAAAGCAAACACTAAACAAAACATAAGAAATTTGAAAAAAGATAGCAAACTAAACGATCTTTAAGTACGGCATGAGTGAGATGGTTTGTTGTTGTTTTTAATGTTGTTCTTGTCGCTTTTGTTGCTTCTGTACACATAACTTGGTAAAAAAGACGTTATCAAAATGTGTTTAGTTTTTTCCTAAGTGAGTAGTCATCTGCAGAAATAAAGATACACTAATACCATAAAACATGCAGTTTACACTTCATTAAAGGTGTGTTTACACTATGTGTATTTTCCATGTGTAAATTCAGTTTTACGATCCATACGTAATTCCGTGTGTGTGTCAAAATTGCTGTTTTACATACAATTCATAATTTTTGCGTTCAAACATACATATGTATTTCCGTATGACATAACCTCTAAATGTAAACAACAGCTGATTTAATTTGTGAATTTACAAAAAATTATTGTTAAAAATAAAGATATATATTTTATATATTTTTTAATTGTTAATTAATATTAAACAATTTATTTTTCTCTCAATATTAATCTTTATAATTTACTCTGTTTTTCTTTCGCCACAAGCAGTGTTGTATTTTCATATGTTTATCTTGCCAAAATAGAACCTGCTCTAATTGAAAATTTTACATATGTCTTGCAAAATGTGTTGTACATAAACAATGTTTGAATGGGTTCACACTATGTGTACAAATTACACGTGCTAAAAAAATAAGAAAAACACGAGCAAAACACGTAGTGTGAACGCAGCTTAAGCAAACACCAACACGCACACAAATAATTTGAAAAGAAGTACGCTGACAAACGTTTTTAGACAGGAAGAAAGGAATGAAATATTAAATTATAAAATGTTTGTGGAATTTAAATATTTAATTTGTTTTTTTTTTTTTTTCTTATTATTTAATTAACAACCATTGTGTTTAATTTCAGTCATAAATTATCTGAATCATTAACAGGTTTATTGACCTACACCAATGAAAAACACCTTGTATTTGTTGTTGTTGACAGGTTTTTCTGGTAGGAATTTTTCTTTTCTTTAAAAAAAATTTCAATTTTCTTTCTTGTTAATACATATGTATTGTGTTTCATATGCACGTTTTTTTTCTTTTGTTTGTTAAATCGCTTATATTTTGTTGTATTCTTTACGTCATAATTTGACTTTGTTTTGGCTTTTTTTAACAAATTATTATTATATCCGTTGATTACCAAACCACTTTTAACTTTTTTTTAGTGATGTTATTTCACAGCAATTATTTTTCTTTTGACATTTTTTCATTTACCTTTTTATCTCTATTTCTTTTTTTTCGTTTTATTTATATTAATTATAGCTACAAATTTCATAAACACTTGTTAATAATTTATAAACACACTTTGTTGTTAATAATACAAATATAAAAACAATTTATATACACATTTTGTAATAATTTATTTTATTTTAACGTTACGGCGACCGACACTACAAAATGCAGAACGCGTACAACACCTTTCTCCTTCGGATTTTACTCGTCAAATGCTGAGTGCTTATGTTGTTTATTTTTTTTTTTAGTAGAGATAAATTAACCATTGTTCCTATGTTTTGCGGATACACGAACATGAAAAATTTTTATGCAGCAGCACAGTTAGTATAACTAGTAGTAGCAGAGTTGTGTATAACTAGTAGTATAAATAGCGTCGCTAGTAGCAAGCGAGTCGCTTATAATAACATTCCATGTATTTCTAGCGCCCGAGGATAAGACACGGTTTTGAGTTTGTGCTAGAAATTTCTAATGTGTTTGTTGTAAAAAGCGGCTCTCGCAAGCGGCAGCGCTAGCTCAGTGTTGTATTTAAATTTAAATCATTAAATACTTTTTTTACATTTAGTTATTGTCTAGTAATAATAACAGAGTCGTTATATCATGAATATTGGGACAAACTCTTTTATTAAACCGAAATCCATGTCTTGGATGCTTTTTGGTTTAAAAGTTTTCAAATGAAAATAACAATAACAATTTTGCGATTACACAGAAAAGAATTAATTTCCATGTAAAATTTATATATGTTTAAATATTTAGTAATAAGTTATTGGCCTTGAAGTCTTTTATATTATAAAAAAATAATAAATAAATTCGTGGAAATCTTTCCCACGAATTTTATTTGTTACTTTTCAGCCAGTCTTGCTAGATGTAGGGAAATATTCCTACATGTGAGAGAAAATAAGGACTGGTATTTTTATTTCATTATTATGCTTTGCACGATTATCGTTTTTGTTATTAAAAACAAAACAAATTTTTTTTTTGATCGGATCCGATCACAGAAAACAGCGACAAAAAGGTTTTTACATATCATAATTTTTTTACCAAACAATCATGTCACACTGATTTGTCTTAATGCTTACATGTTACGCGTAAGATCTTACGCTCACATATTACGCTGTTTTTGTGATTGTATTGTGCGTATAGATGTTTACACAGCAGAAAGTTAGCCAACTGCTAGAATTTGATTATGAATACGGGCGTTAGATTTCGGTCAAAATAGTTATAGTCATGGCTTTGTTATGTGGCTGTGATTATTGTCCGGACGGTATTGGAGGCATCGGACATGATGGTGTCCTAAAACTATTTAATTTTAAAACGATTACGCATGTGGCGACAAGAAAATGCCAAATATACAGAATTGCAAATGGGTGTAGATAATAAAACAATATGTTCTAATTGTGGTCATACGAAAAGTGGTTGTGGCGTGTGCCGTACTAATCGTGGTTGTGACGAAAGCTTTTGGAATTATGTATAAACATACATATGTATATAGTTGTCAATTATTTTAATGCCAACCTTCCAACTAAATTATTTTGATAGCAATCAAATCAAAGCAGGTCAAATTGAATTAAACTTATTTATATATAAATAAACTCATATATAATCTAAAAGCATAGGGACGTAAATAAGTTTTAGCTAACTAAATAAAATTAAGGAATTTTCGACGATTTTTTTTATATTTTTTATATTATTTTGTAGTCAAGAAACATAAATTTTAGACGTTGAGAAATTTTGAATTTTTCACTTGGGAATAAGTGTAGTTTAAAAACTATAGTTCAAACCAAACATATTTAAAACACACATTAACACGCACGAGAAATTCTAATGTGTTTGGTGTAAAAATTATCACTCGCGGGTACTTATGTTCTCACATACCTTTTCGTTTGCTCATTTTTTTTTTTTGCCATACACACACACACGCACACAAATTAAAGTTATCTCTCTTTAAAAAGCAAATAGTAAAAGCGAAAGTTCTAATTGATTTTTTTGAATGTCCATGCAAATTTTAAGTCAACCACAAATTCAAAAAATCTTTACACATATTTAAGATTATATTTATTTATACTAGCAGATTCCAGCCCTTGAAATTCGAGCGCAAATTCTATGATATTTTATTTTTTCATTAAATAAAGACCCTAAAAGTATGCTAATCAATTATAGCCAATTCAGAAATCAACACAAAAAACAAACTCATTTTAATTACAAACATATTAACAACTTTAATAAATATACACATAGCATTGTATAATTTTATGTATGTGTTAGTAGCAACTTTAAATGCAATTTACTCAAAATAAAAGAAAAATTTAAAAATCTGTTAATCTGCAAAACGGCTAAAAAGAAATACCTTTCAAATAATATACGTTTGGTAAAAATCGGAATAAACCGGTAGAACAAAACATCAGTCACAAGAAATCGCATAGCCTATTAATATTATAGATTCTAACAGATTCCAGCGCTCGATATTCGAGTACAATTTCTAGGCAGCTTTATTTTTCAACTTATCCAATTCACATACCAACACTTTTATGGTTTATTATTGTGAATGAAGATAACAAACTTATTAACAAGCACATTAACAAATTTAATAAAACACATAGCATATGTATAATTTTATGTATGTGTTAGTAGAAACTTTAAATGCAATTAACTAAAAAAAGAGGAAAAAATTTAAAAATCTGTAAATCTGCAAAACTGCTAAAAATAAATACTTTTCAAGTAATATATGTTTGTTCAAAGTCGGGATAAAATGATAGAACAAAACATCGGTCACAAGAAAACGCCTAGCCTATTAATATTATAGATGAAAAGATTTCCCTAGCGTTTTTCTTCAAATCCAAAAGAGTATTTAAAAGTATTGAACACGGATCGACTTAATGTAATATAAATTTAATTATTTTAAACATTTCTGATGAAATGTTATTAAAATTAATCTAAGTAGTATTTATAAAAAGCTGAATATGTACAGAAACTCATAAAATTCACATTTTTCCTTTTAAAAAACCTTATAGATTCTTAATAACTTTTTATATGGAAGCCTATATTTTAAACCTCAAGATTGTGGGAAATTGAAGCACTAGAAAACAACCTAAGATTATGTTATATTTTCCTTTAGTAGACACGATTCTAAGGAAAGATTGAACGAAATTTTATTTCAATTATACGAAGAAAACCCATTAAAAACTATTTTGCAATTATTTTATTTATTATTTAAAACTAGTGAGCCGTAACGCTCCTGTTAAAAGAATTTTGGAAATACTTTTATTTTTTAAAGAAAATGTATGTTTTAAGAAAAGGTACTTTTTAAGATATTTAATTTTCTAAGAATATGTAGTTTTTAAAGAAAATGTCCTTCCTTAGAAATTGTGCTTTTAAGAAAATGTACTACTACTTAATTGAAGGTACTTTTTTAAAAGGTACTCTTTTAATAAAATGTATTGTCAGCTTAGTCTAATAAAATTATTTATATATAATTTTCTTCGAAATAGTTATATTTTCTGTATTTTTATACCTAAATATGTATTTTTTTTACTTAAATATGTATGCATTTTGTAAAGCCAAATTATAACTAACAATTGTCATGCCTTAGCTTAATTATTCCTGTACTGTAATTACTCGTATAAGATGTGTTCTTGTTATACAGGAAAGCAAATATGTATACATATAAAAACAGAGGAGATACTGATAAACAGAGAAACCAAAAATATGCTCTAAAAACTGTTGAAAGATCTTAAAACATTCCCTATAAAAAGGAAAACATGCTCTTAAAAACATGCCTAACGTATTTTAATTCAAAAAGTTAAATACTTTTATTAAAAAAAGCTACCAAAACCTTTAGAAAATCTTAACAAAATATAAAGATGCAAAATGTATAAACTTGGATATATTGTTTAAATAACAATAATAGATTAACTTTCGAATTATTTATAATTTATAGAATTATATACCAAATAAGTTCTCAATAAAAAAAATAAGTTATATTATATTTCTAAAATTATCAATTTCATTTCAGATATTAAAAATTGCTTTGTAGAATTTATTAATTGTGCTTCAGAAACTTTAATATACTTTTACGCATTTGGTAAATAAAATAAAAATTCCATAATATCCGAAAATGCTCTAAAAATATCCTTTTGCCCAAAATATTCTTCATTGATAAAAAAAAATTTCCAAAGATAAGCTCGAAAGGACAAAATATTCAACAATATGCTGTAAAAAAATGATACCAGATCTCCTTCTGTTCTGAAACGAATAAATATCTAACCTCTTTATCAATATAATGTAAATGAAAAATCATATTGTATATTTTTGGTGGCCCTCTGATAATGATCGAAACAAAAATACCTCTAACGCTATTGATTCAAATTAATAATATGCATTTATTTTTGATTTTAATTAATAAATCGTAACGACAAAAATATATAAAAGCTAAACCCAAAGCAAATTTAAAAGCTTGTTTTTCGAAATATACACGAATTTTAATAATTATTTCTTAATAATTAATAATGATCTAACTAACATTCTTTTCTATCTACATTCAAAGTTTGGATTGAGCCACCAAATCATGGTTTTTTCGACCAACTTATCGCTCGTGCACGCCCTAAACGAAAATCAGAGAAAGGATTATATTGTATTTTTAAATTTTTATTGAATTAATTAATTTAAAAAAAGTTAAAAGAAAACTTATTTAATATTGCTTTTTTTAGTGGTGAGAAACTGGAATGTACCAAATATATTTTAAACATTCCATAATATTCGATAAATTTGCAAGTTTATTTTTAAAAGCTCTCTCTAAGTAAATATTTTCGTGGAACCCTTCTGCAATCAATTATATGTAATGTAAAATTAATTTTACTTTACGAAATAGATATTTTTTATGTTGAAAAAGAGTTTTAATAAATAAAAATGTAAATAGATCTATAATAGTAATAGTCAAGGCGATTTCTTGCGACCGATGTAAGTTTCACAGTTTTCCCCGATTTTCACAAAAAATTTATCATTTAAAAGGCATTTCTTTTTAGCTATTACACATATTTACAATTTTTATCGTCTGGAATATTTTTTTGGAGTTATGATTGTTTAAAGTTGCTACTAACACATACATAAAATTATACAATGCTACGTGTGTGTTGTTTAAATTTGTTAATGTTTTTGTGTTAATGTATTGAGTTTGTTTTCTTCATTTAAAATGAGTTGAATTGTGAAGCATACCTTTAGGGTCTTTAATAAATGAAAACATTAAATTTCCTAGAATTTGCACTCGAATTTCAAGCGCTGTAATCAGCTAGTTTAATTTATTATGAAACAATAAAGCATGAAGCAAGAAAACATAGAAATCTGGTAGCATTATGACACTCATGCGCCATCTAGTTTTCACATGTTGTTAAATGATAAGATATGGTAGCTCTTAGTTTCAACCTGACATCTAGCACTCCCGTGAAACTCTTTTTGACGTTTATTGTTTTCTTGTTCATTGTCCGCGGCTGTATTAAAAATTTAAATTTGAGTGTTTTTTTGTCATATGTTTAAAATTGTCTTGTAAAATTATAAAATACTAATTTGGCTTGAATTGCTGTATGTTATAAATTACATATTGATTTCAAGATTTCTACTAATTTCTTATGGCTTCGAATAAAGAAAATGCGCATAAACCTAATTATTGCATCAAACTGCTGGCGGGTAATAATGTAGTTTTAGTAGAAGCTAATAATTATGAATCGGAAATTTTCGTGCCACAAATTGTGAATGGACGCATTACATTTCAGAATATAATACCAAACCGAAGATGTTGTCAGGATGGTGGAAAGAAATGTAGTCCAAAATTACAAAATATAACCAAACGGCCACTGCTGCCAACTATTGCTGAAGGGGAAAATAATCGGCATGTATTTAGATTGTCCGGCGGGCAAAGAACAGAATTACCAGTACCTTTGGCCAATAGTACTCCAGTTGGAGTTAATAGAATAACACGAAAGGTTGCTAGCGGCAGTACACTTACAACTGATTTAAGTGTTCCTCCTAATCCTTATAATTCAGTAAATAATTCATCGTTACCTACACCAGAACCTGTAAGAAAGGCAGTGCCTCCTTCCAGGAAAATTTTAAATACTAATTCAATAGAAATTCCCAAGGGCATGAGAGTCGTAAAACTCTATCATGATTCTATAAATACTCCCAAAAAGGTGGGACGTTTAGTACCAACCTCTTCAAGAGGTTCACAAGATTTATCCATTTTAAATGGAAGTTTTAGGCTGCCAACAACACCCTCCATGGCTAATAGTATAAGAAAGTCCACTGCAACATCTTCCTCAAATTGTTTACAAACTACATTGGGCTCTGTAACCAAATGGCGTAAAATCTTAATACCCAAGCGCACTTACACGAGACGCAGTGATAAACCGGTAATGGTCTGCAGATCCACTCCAGCTTCTAGTGCTAAAAAGAGTACCAAATCAAGAAAAGTAATTCCTACCTATCTGGTTAATCCCACACAAGCTCCTAATGTAACACATAGAATAGAAATGATGAAACGAAAGTTAATAATAGATGGCAAAGTTAATATATCACCACGAACTTTTAGAAAACAATTGCAACAACCCGTGTCGCCAGCATTAAATTTGCCTCATCGAAAATCCTTAGACTCGAAAATAAAATTACATACATCGACCACACATGTTAACCCATTACCCAAATCTCGTCATCATTTGAAATCTTTACAAATTAGTGCTTTTGATTTGCTTACCAATTCTAATCGGTTTCGTTGTATGGCAAACAATTTGAATAAACAATTTCGTAATGGTTGTGTCAATAAGGCTTCCTCCACCTACAATAAATACAAAGTTTTATCCACCGTGCCACCTCTACAACAAGATGAACAAATATTGGATATAAGCCGTAACTCCATAGCACAAAATGTTGACAATACTCAACGAAATAAACACAACCATATGATCACCAAGTCTATATCTACTCAAATTAGAATACCTTCAAGCGCCGACATCCAAACGGGAATTTAAACATAAAGGCTACTACTAAAATTCTGCTTTTGACTTTCTCTTACTCAAATTAATATAGACGATTTAGAGGTAAAACTCATCAACAACATAATTTTTATACGGTTTTTGTCTTTTTTAAGTTTTACCTCTATACCGACGATATCATGTATTCATATATTTAGTTTTTTTTTTAGTTTAACCTTTTTTTTCTTTTAAAATGTTAATTTCTATGTATTTAAATAAATATTTGCATTCTTTAAGGATTTAATTGTGTTCTGTTTATAATCTGTTTTCTAATCTTTTTAGTTTGCATTTGCATAGTAAAGGCAGACTTTAAAATTAGTCAATAAAAAACAAAAGTTTATTACCTATACATTTATTATTTTCTTTTAAATTATTTCATTTATTTCTAAATTTTGTACATTAGAATATGAGTTGATTACATTGGTTTTTCGTTCTTAATGTATAAGTTAAGGTACGTTGTGCATTGATTTTGAGTTTTGTTGTTTCCACTGAATTCATGATATGTGCATTGCACAAGTAGGTATCAATTTTACAGATCACCTCATGTTTTGTTGATTCGTTTCAAATTGTATCTTTTAAGAAGTCCATTGTCTGCATCTTTTATGTGTGGTTCGTTTTGCAAAATTAGCAGATAGTAATTGAGTTCTGGACTTCTTAGAGTTGGTCTTAATTAGTCTCAAGCCCACGTAGTGGGATAAATTTAATAAAACTTGCTTTATAATTATAAAACAAAATAAATAAATTTAAATAAAACTTCCTTTATGATTGTAAAACAAATCTTATAAATAAAATTTCAATGAATAGAAACTTTTTGTCTTTTCTTATAACCACAGAACACATAATAACTTCCAATAACTTTCTAAAAATTAGAAATTGATTGAAACTGTAAGGCATTGATTTAAGGAAAGCAACATGTGCAGGGAACAAATTAATATAAAACAAGAGTGTTAAATTCGGCTGTGCCGAATCTTTGATACCCTCCACCTCGGTTTGAGTCTTGATTGTAAATGAAAAAGTAAACAATTTGCTAAACCTAATACCAAATTATTTCAGCAAATTCTTTGGGTTGGTTTTCGTCTTTTCTATTATTTCGGTGTTTGCTTTTTGGTCATCGTGGTTGCTGGTCGGCATGTATTTAGGTTATATACCTATATGCATGCGTTTCCGGTTATATGACATAACTTCTCTTTTAATTTAGTTTTTGTTAATTAAATAGCTCGCCCTAACCTCCATTGCAAAGGTAATGGTTGTGTAGGGTGGCTATATGCATTAAATCGTGCTAATTGGAGATGGCTGTATAGTTTCTTTTAACTTGCCAAATATTTCTTCATTGCGGCTATATAGGTCGGATGGAGTAACAAAATAATAACCAAAAAAAAAACTCAATTTTTTTTATTAAAATATTGCCATATTTGGAAAACATAGAGAATAAATTTATAATAATACATATTCAAATTAGGGATGCCAAGCGCAAAAAACCAAATGTCCCAAACATTTTATATAAAATAATTTGTTCTCTTTATTTTCTGAAAAACTTCAAATTCTCAACCAAAAAAATTGTGAAAATTTATATATAAATAACATTCTCATCAAATTGCGTTTATTTATGTAACAATTTTTATGTTCGCAATTCTTAAATATCATTTGAGGTTATATAGAATTCATTGAATTTAAATTAATGTTTTCTGTAGTGCGACTTTGTAAATTTCAACGATCCGACAATCGCAAAATATATCGACAGCTATTGTTGTTTGCACTAAGGATTAAGTGATTCACTAAGTACATACATCTTAACGACAGTCGACAAATCTATTTTTCTATTTATTTAAATTGTAAACGAGTGGCATCTCTGTCAAAATAAGCGAAAAACACAAAGAAGAATAGAAAGAAACAAATTACTTCGTGTTTGACAGGATGATTTTATGTTTATGATTAATATCTTTATTTTGTTTACTAATATTTCTGTTTATTTATTTGAAAATGAAATAATGAATTGAATATGCTATTTAATTTTTTTATTTATATAAAAAAGTTTTTTAATTAAAGCAAAATATTTTCACTATTTTATGATTTTTATTTATGTATGACGACATTTCAACCTAAAAATTTAAGTTTTTATCGATTGAATAAACAACACAAAAATGGTTGTCGTTTAGATAACAACAACAGCTGACTTTAACAATAGCGAATATCGTTTAAAAATTTTACTGATAATTTTGCAATTTTCTTTTTTAACGATTCGACTATCGTTAAAAGAAGTTACTGAATCGCGGTACTGAAAAGCTATTAATTTCTCCTGAATGTCAATATTTTTTTAAATGGAAAATTTTTTTTTAATGTAAACATAGGTATTTGGTGTTTTTTTTTTTTGGAATTTCAATTTGTGTTTAATGAATAAAATTTTTATATTAAAGATGCAATTGATGTCTTCTAAATTTAAAATTATTATTTCCGACGTTTTGATATGATTTTCTGAAATTCAATTAATTGTAATTTATAATTGGAAATTTTTAATTCCAGTTTTTAGAATTGATATTTTCTTAAATTTGAATGGAAAATTTAAAAAGTGCAATTTTGTATTTATGTGAATAATAATGCTTTAGTAATTATAAACAATTTTTAAAAATTAGATGTCATCGCAGTCAGATATTTTGTAGGTAAAGCAGAATAATAATTCTATATAACTATGTAGAACTGTTTTGAAAGCAAAAAACTCATTGGTGAACTCGTTAACTCTATTTTGTAAAGACAACAAAAAGTTAATATGCCAAACTTATGTTCATATTTGTAAAAGAATAATGAAAAAACGTATGAAATAAAAGACCAGCCCGTGTATACCCTTAACATTGATATCCAGTTGAAAATATTAACATTCATGTTAAAATAGAAATAACTATTAGAACAAATAAAAATTGTGGCGCCATCTACTGTGGCATAGTCACGCTGAGCAAAATGAAATGACACTCTGTTAATGCAAAAGAAATGTATTTTCCCCACAACAAAATATTGCAGAATTTTATGTAAATAAAATAATATACCGACTTATTTCTAACATGCAGTTTTTATGGGAATACATATATGTATAATATACATATGTATATTATTTGTATTATTTAATATGTTTATATAAATTTATAAATAAATTTATACATAAAATTTTTTTTTTTGCTATATTTACATTGTTTTTTTTATTAACAACTAGGTATTTCAGCATTATTTGCTTTAGATGTTGGTGAATTTTTACTCCATTTATATTAACTCGTAGTGTCTGCTTGTCGAAAAAATATTGGATCGATTTTAACCACTTTCCCGTGACCCAATCGATCCGAAATTTTGCAGGCAGGCTCGTGGTAATAACAGAAATGATCTAACAAATTTTTAGAGTGATGCCAAAACAATGGAAACTTTTAAATTTTTCTACCAGAGTTAATAAAAAAATGTACAAAGCGTTAGTTTTTATTATATTATTACCACAACGACCACAAAAACAACAAGTCCAGCTATGACAACAACACAACATTTAGAATAACAACAAGAACAATATAGAATCATCATATTTTTCATTTTTTTTTTTTACTTTTTCAGAGATTTTCCTAGACGTGTTCCACCGATTTTAATAATTTTTGAAACAGAAATCTTCCCATGATTTTGGTGAATCATTCTCACTAAAAATGATCACTGTAGCTGCACTATTCAGGGCGTGATCGTGACAAGAACAACATAGAAAATTATATTTTTTCAAGACTTTTTTTAGTTCTTCAATCAAATCTCGGGCCCTAATCGACCGATGTGGACGATTTTAAATAGCAAACTTTTCAGGATGTCAATGAATCATTTTTTATGTCAACGAGCACCCTAGCTACCCGATTGATGCCGTCATCGTGATTTCCACAGACGGACAGACGGACATCGCTATATCAACTCCGGTTGTTATAAGGATCACAAATATATATATTTTATGGGATCCAAAATTTGTTTACTAATTATTACAAACGGAATGACAAACTTATATATACCCTCTGCACACTGGAGTGGAGGGTATAAAAATATATTTAAAGTTTAAACAGAATTAATCTATATATTAATACGTGAAGGAAATTTTTTTATTCCGTTTTAAGCAGAATGTGGGCACGGAGGAGTGTGAAATTTGACATACTTATAGTTCATATTTATTTATGTATGTATATTTTTTAAAAATATATTAAATTAAATAAAATATAATAATTTGTTACATCCTGTTAATGCGAATGATTTAAATTGTATATCGCACGCCCTGTGTTGAATTGTGAATTGCTAAAATTGATTAGTATACCTTTAGGCTCTTTTTAATATTCATAATTATTTATATCTATAATATTAATAGGCTAGGCGATTACTTGTGACCGATGTTTTGTTCTACCGTTTTATCTCGATTTTGACCAAACGTATATTATTTGAAAGGTATTTTGCAGATTTACAGATTTTAAAATTTTTCCTTTATTTTGAGTTAATTGCATTTAAAGTTGCTACTAACCCATACATAAAATTATTCATATGCTATGTGGGATTTCTTAAATTTGTTAATGTGTTTATTAACGAGTTTGTTATCTTCATTCACAATAATAATAAACGATAAAAGTGTTGGTTTGTGAATTGGCTAAGTTAAAAATAAAGCTGACTAGAAATTGCAATCGAATTTCGAGCGCTGGAATCTGCTAGTAAAAATAAAATAATCTAACCCATAAAAACACATGAGTTTTGAATCTCTCCGTGACTGTGCGTGACTGTGTGTGACTATCTTAAAATTAGCCTTTGGTCTATGTACAAAGTTTTAGATCGATCGGATGAGGGGAAGTGAGGTTTTAATCTCTTTGCGACTGTGCGTGACTATGTCAAAGTTAATCTCTTTTCACAGCAAATGTATCGACCAGGTTCCAGATCGATCGGATATGGGGAAATGGTTTTTAAATCACTCCATGACTATGCGTGACTACCCCAAAATTAATCTGTAGTCACAACAAGACTATGGGCTAAGTTTCAGATCAATTGGATAAGGGGGAATGGGGTTGCCCCATGACAGACAGACAGAGTGTATGAGTTAAAAGAAAGAGTTTAATAATATTTCCTAGAATTTGCACTCAAATTTCGAGTCCTGGGATATACTAGTTGAAATAAAACAGAATTGAAGATAAGACAAAAAGTGAATGATATATTCATAAAAGCGTGTTCTGAACTGTTTAATGTCGCTTGTCAATCGCTGTAAAATAGCTTTTTTTTAGATATATCGAAAATAGGTTTATTGTTTAATAATACATAATCGACATTGTTCTAACTTTCCCGTTGTTATGAAATAAAACAGTTTAGCACATTTTCTAGTTCTATATTTCACTTCCACATCTTTTTTACTTGAAAATGTGACTTCACTCCAACTTTACTTCGATCATAATTGAATATAGCAAATAAGATTAAACCAAATGTATGACATTTTTATGAATTTTTGGCCTGCAGATATTAAAATGTTCATATCGGATGACATTTTTATACATGGACTGGGTCAGATAATAGACCATATTTAGAAGATTCACTTATTTCTCTCTTTGAGAAAAATTTAATTATATAGCCAATATAATAACAGAAGTCAATATGGTTAATTTAAGATCCTTAGGTACAAAGTTGATATTATTGGCTTTATACCATTCCAGAACTGCAGCAAATCGTGGCTAAAAAGGGAGAGCCTTTATGCTCTTTAGAAAGAGTTAAGATGTTTTTTTCCAAGCACTGGTTAATGTAAGACTCACTATACATTTTTTTAACTTGCCACACTGTAAGGAACCTCCGGTTGGTCCGGGTTTGAAGCAGGGATAGTCCAGCTGTCCCAGAGTCTTTGCACTTCACTTTCTCTTGCTTTCGTATATTTATTTAGTTCTAAGTTCTTTTATATATACTAGCAGATTCCAGCACTCGAAATTCAAGTGCAAATTCTAGGAAATTTTATTTTTTCATTGAATAAAGACCCTAAAGGTATGCTAATCAATTATAGCCGATTCACAAATCAACACAAAAAACACATTAACACACATAGCATTGTATAATTTTATGTATGTGTTAGTAGCAAATTTAAATGCAATTTACTCAAAATAAAGGAAAAAATTAAAAAATCTGTAAATCTGAAATACCTTTCAAATAACATACGTTTGGTCAACATCGGGATAAAACGGTAGAACAAAACATCGGTCACAAGAAATCGTCTAGCCTATTAATATTATAGATATTTGTACAATTTAAGTTTTATGTTGTTGTTGTTGCTAGGATCGTATCGCTGCGGTTGCTGGGGTTGAAGGTGTGATAATGCTGGTGCCGAGGGTGTTGATGGGCTGCTGGTGTCGATGTGTGACATTTACTGGTGCCGCGGGTGTAGAGGGTGTCACGTTGCTGGTATCGTTTTGGTGTCCCTAGCCTAGCGACCCTGTACTCCTGACTAGGTAGGATGTAATCCACTAAAATAAATGGACGAATATAATTCGCCCCTACTCTTTGCCGAATGTAATTCAGCACCCTGGACTCTGGAAAGCCTGCCTATTATTCTTGACTGGATGTAATCCAGCATAGACGAATGTAATTCGCCCCTAATCTAAGCTGGATGTAATCTTACGCTACCTCGCCTAGGCCTACTCTGTTGGATGTAATCCAACTTTGGACGAATGTAATTCGCCCCTATGCTTGTGAATTGGTATTAGCACCAATTCCCTCACTTTAGAAAAATGTAATTGTGTAATTGTCTTACTGGGTTTCTTCTCCTTGTTGAACCGATTTCTGCTTCCTGTTCACTTCTTCAAACCTTGCCGCTTCAGTTGCTGGTGAATATCAGAGACTGCTGCCTTGTTGCTTGCTCCTTTTATACACCGATCTCTCACAACCATGTTTTGTAGCTACTACAAACTCTCAATGCTTGCAAGAGATTCGGCGTACGATTGTTCTCGTGTTTTGCTTACACGTCAAACCTGTTGCGCTGTTTTCGTGTCGAACCAAATGTTTGATCTCTCCCTCTCACTGTACAATGCGTGGCCAATTTTGTGTAACAACACCGTAAACTTCTCTTCAAGTTTTTAAAGGTTTATATTTAAAATAATATTTATCTTTGACAATACGTAATATTATAAATTTGACCGGGAAGCTCTGAAAAGTCGGCTCTACAAAAGGTCCCATAATAAAATTTGTCATTTTTAAAGGATTTATAAAAATGACAAATTTTAACCTAAGAATTTTCTTGCTCAAATATTTCTTGCTCAATACTTTTACATCCACCACGTTTCTTGTAGTTCGTCGGTCCGTCTGTTTAACAGACGAATATCTATGGCGTTAAAAAAAATATAACGACTTCTTTTTCTACAACTAATTTAGAAATTAGTCAATATACTGGCATATTATTTTTCATGTCGGTTTATCGCTGCCCAAGCGTACGTTCATACAAACTGGACCGAATATGTGTTCCAAATAATTCAAAACACAATGCAAGGAATCGTTTTTACCGTATTTGGTAATAATTTACATTTTAATGTTGGCTACGACCCTACAAAGTACGCATTTTAATGAAACGTTTCAGACGGTGCCAATGGCTCAACGTCTGTGTGTAAGTGAACCAATGTGTGCATCGATGATGAAGTCTTTTCTTCCGCCAGATTTTAAAAACCAATTTTATATTTTGACAATTATTATACTTCACTACTCGTATATCTTCAGGAGTATAATTTTGAAGAATTGAGGAAAAATTGCTACTTTCCAGAAAATTTCGGGCACATTCACGATAATTTTCATTATTTTCTCCATGTATCTTTGTGAATTTTATGTTTTCTCTCCTCTGTCACCTTCACAACCAACCATTGTTCGGTTCAAAATCTGAATTAATTTTTATAGCAAACTCCTTCGCTTTATTCATTACCAATTTTCTAAAAACCATATCGTGAGCCAATAAGTACTTTGGGTAATTTAACCAAGGAAATATAATGGAAATTTTATTTTCTGGATAAAATATTTGAGGTAATTACCTGAATTGGGTAATTAAGCGAGTTAATTAGCCGTGGAGTTTTGTCAGAAAACGTGAGCAAAAAACGGGGATTTCGAATTCGAGCTAAATAAGCGTGAAAGGTAATTAAGCGTGGGGTAATTAAACGGATTATACTGTATTATATAAAGATGAAGCATGGTGTACCAAGGACAGAACATCTACCGACAACATAAAGTATATCGAGTTCCAATCGATTTGTATTATTATGAAAAAAGTCGAGGCGATAACGTGTTATTTACAAAAGAAGTGGTCAAACTGTGAGTTCTGCTATTAAAATAGAGCAATTTGTAGTTAAGTAACGAACTTTTTCTATCTCAAAATTTGCTTTATTATAAAAATTTATATTTTTTCTTATTTCAAAAAAATTGAGCTCAGAACCTATAGCGTCAAGCGTCAGTGGAATTAATGCCTTGAAATTATTTATTAAAATATTTTTGTATTTTTTTATATTTCATATTTGAATCTTAAATTAAATGCTCCGTTCTAAGATTCCAATAAACATTCATTAACCCAATCTCTTTTTTGGGAACAAGTCTCATCATTGCTTACATATTTCTCGGGACAATTGGCTATGGTGTAATACCATACACAGAGTTCCACGAAGGCGGGATATTTATCGCAGTCGTATGAATTTTGTAAATTAATAAAGGAAAATTTTGTTTGAATTGTTTCTTTATCTGAAAAACAAACAAAAAAATAAAATAATTAAATAATAAGGTAAAATATATTCAGTTAATTTATACAGCTCCGTGCAACTAATTAGGAACACAATATTAATATGGGAGCTGCAAGAAAAAAAAAAAACAAAAAACAAATTTACTATGATTTTATTTAATTTTATTCCTTATCCTGGAAAATAAATACTAATGCCGGTTTTCTCAATGTATCGTCAAACTGCCTGTTACTTAACCAGGACATAAATTTATTGGACCGATAAACTGCCGGTTAACAATTTTGGTTTTTTCAATGTACCGACAAAAACATTATTTTCAGTTGGCAATGCCTCTCAAAATACGTATGAAAGTTGGGAGAATTATTTTCAGTTGGCAATGCCTCTCAAAATTGATATGAAAGTTGGTAGAATAATTTATCTGTACGATAAATAAATAATTGGCAGATGAGTGCCGGTTAGCTTTGCGACAAAATAGAAGCAAACCAGACATTGAGAAAACCAAATTTCTTTAATCGGCAGTTTCTCGTTGGGATAAAAGATAATCGCCTATTGAGAAAACGGGCATAATTGTATCAAATAAATTAATGTTGAGAAAGTTGTGAACATTATTTTCAGATGTGATTTAGATCGCATCATAACTTTGATTAAAAAAAATCATGTGAGTCCGATCACAGGGGAGATGTGTAAACATCTAGCAATTAAAGATTTTTTTATGTCATTTTTTAAAATCAAACAGGAAGCGTCATCTATGTATCACTTATAGCAAAAACTGTTTCAGCTAATTCAACAACCCTTTGCTGTAAAACGTTAAAAATATCCCAATATAAACGTGTATAAGTGATACATAGATGACGCTTTTAAAAAAGTGGCATAAAAAACAATTTTATATCATAATTTTTTCACCAATACAATCATAAGTTACACACCGATTTGTGTTACAGCTCTCACCGATTTGTGTTACGCTGTTTTTGTGATTGTATTGTGAAATAGAAATTTACCCCCCTGCGCGTATAGATGTTCACACATAAAAAAAATCATGTGAGTCCGATCACAGGGAAGATGTGTAAACATCTAGTAATTAAAGATTTTTTTATGTCATTTTTTAAAATCAAACAGAAAGCGTCATCTATGTATCACTTATAGCAAAAACTGTTTCAGCTAATTCAACAATCGTTTGCTGTAAAACGTTAAAAATATCCTAATATAAACGTACATAAGTGATACATAGATGACGCTTTTAAAAAAGTGGCATAAAAAAACAATTTTATATCATAATTTTTTCACCAATACAATCATAAGTCACACAGCGTTATCTGCTTCAGCTCACACCGACATGAGTTACGCTGTTTTTGTGATTGTATTGTGAAATAGAAATTTACCCCCCTACACATAAAAAAAAAAACAAATATCGAATGCTTCCTGAAAAATTTCAACGCCTTTTAAACATTGGTTTTAGAAACTTAAGGCTGCTGCAATGTCCCAGTAAGTGCTGCCATTCGAATACATGTCTACATGAGTACTAACATTACAAAATTTGTTTTTACACATGTCAAATCTATAATATTAATAGATAAGGCCATTTCTTGTGACCGATGATTTGTTCAATAGTTTTCTCCCGATTTAAACCAAACGTATCTTATTTGAAAGATATTTTTTTAGCTGCCCACCAGACTTACAGATTTTTATATTTTTACATTCTTTTGGAGTTATACTCATTTTAAATTGCCACTAACCCATACATAAAATTATACAATTCTATGCGTGTGTTTATTAAATTTTTTAATGTGTTTCTAAGAAAAACTGAGTTTCTTTACTTCATTCACAATTATAATTGTGTTGAACTGAAAAATTATTTTGGACATAAACCAAAAATGTGTTGAATTGTGAATTGTCTAAAATTGATTAGCATACCTTTAGGGTCCATAATTCATTAAATAAAATATCCTATAATTTGCACTCGAATTTTGAGGGCTGGAATTTGCTAGTAAATAGTTAATACTCTCCAATAATGGAAAACACACCATGTAATCGCAATTATTTTAATATAACTTAAAATTTACCTGATTTTGCTAATATACAAAAAAAATTTCACTGTTCCTAATTTAGTGCACGTAATTTAAAAACAAGTCACAAACAAACAACAGTAAAATAAGTGTTACGATTGGTGAATTTTAAATGAACAGAGGTAAACAGTATCGCGATTTAATTATTGGATAGCACTGTTCCTAAGTAGTTGCTCATACTTGCATATATATAAAATCGTTACACAGTGGCGCCCCACAGTGGCACCGCCCCATACATTTCTTGGAAAAAAATAGAACGAGTAGTCGTACAGCAATGAAATTTTGCAGAAACACTTCTCTGGACTAAATTAAAAAATTTTGAAAAAATCATGAAAAACCGCCCACACCCACCTCACATATAACCGCACATGCCAAAATTTTTATTTTTGGACCTAGGGACTTGAAATTCGGGACACTTCTTAATTGAGTTCTCCTTATGAAAAAAATTAAACATATTGTGGATGCCACGCCTACTTTAGAATTTACGCCCATTGAAAGTTGTAGATTTTAGGTGTTTTTCTTCCCTGTCTAGAATCATATGAAAATTTCATATAAGTTAAAAAATGTTAATTTTTATTCAAAAGTTAAACATGTGTTGTCGGTAATACGGCAGCATCCATTATATCCTTACCATGCATTAGTACTTTGTGCACAGTAACAGGCATATAAAATCAACTATATTTTTGTACGAACAGTTTCGCAGTGTCCGACGCATATAATTTAAATTTGTCACTATCAATTTTTTCGCAACATGTAATTATTTATAGAATTATCCTGAATCGATCGATAAGTTCTTCATTGACGCCAGTAATATCCGCAACAATTTGTGGGTTTCAAAAAAATAGCCTTGACGTGTTCCCGTCGTTAGAAGTTCCTGTACCTTGTTGAACAAAATCAACTCGCAACCGCATTTTATCTTTAAAGGCCGCTTGTATTTTTAATTTATTTTGTCTTTCAATTTCTTTGTTTTGGAAGGTTGCAGCCCATTTCTGAAATGGTAAATTATATGCTATATGGAGAATGCATTCCATAAATTTGATTCTAGCATGTAAGGATGAAGTTCCCAATTCACATGCCTCAGGTTTAATTGTTTTCATTGAAACTAACTCTAAGTTGTTCATTTCAGTAGGTTTCGCTCTACAAATGTAACATACTGCTGCTGCAGTAGTATGTGTCACTATCTCAGCGGTTTTACCATCCAGCATTGTAAAAAGGAGCTTGTGTAATACATTAATTTCCTTGCCCGTTACAACAACTTTGTACTATTCAATGCAGCAATATCTGACTTCATATTTTCGTTAACTTCCATTACTTTCTCTTTTGTTTCCCTTGCAAATTCAAATGAAATTGGTCGACAATATCTAGTTGAAGAAGGTCTGGAATTACGCCAATCCTCAATATTGTTATCTGATTGCAGCATTAATGGGACCATAGAGAGTAAATACATACTGCCATCATTCACATCTTTGGGTAAATTTTGTTTGTATTCTGCATGCCTAGATGACCCATTGCAGCCCCACTTACTTGTAAGAGTGTAGTTGCACGGCGACAGCGACTCCAATGTTTCTGTTGAAAAAGTTTCAAAAATTCGGTTTGTTGTGTTGTCCAGCAAACTTTAAAGATTGACTGAAGCGCTTATTTCCGTTACATTAATGTTTTCTGGATAACATTTTTCTTTTTCAGTCGCTAGCTTGTTATAATATTATACCCTTCAGATTGCAAAACGTTCCTTATGGTATTATATTGCATCTTTGTTAAATCAGCATCCATTATTAATGCTAATACAATTGAAGAATCAATATAGGGCTGCGGGTTTTTTTCTTTTTCAATCATTTCACTTGCCAGTGAAAGTTGTTGTTGTGGGAACTGTGACACCAAGGCTGCAGCTTTATACCGGTTCGCGCGATCACTACATTCCTAAAAAAACTTTTGTTTTTCTCCCCTTCGCTCTACTTTCACATGAGGAGGTGCATGGCAATGCTACTTCAAATGCATCTTAAAAATAACAAAAACATAATAAGATAGTTTATTACACTTGTTACCCGAAAACTCACTTGTAAGCCAAACTGAATTGCTTGCAAAAAAAACGAGCAATGTTTTGAGTTGCGGCAAACCACCTTTTATTAAATAAAGGTAAAAACCGCTGCGATATATTTCTTTTCACATATGCAACATCTTCATTAGTTACACCTGAATTTCTCGATTTTGTATATTCAGTCAATGAATCAACATTGCGAGCACTGTTAATAAGCTGCTCGCTTAATTCTTTGTATAAAAACGAAAAAGTACTCATATTAATATGAACTATATAAGTATATAAATGAAATTTAATATATTTTAAGCCGTGAAAACTATATGTTTTTATTTCGATTGAAATGTCATTAAATTTCGTTACGCCTACATATTCGTAAACAAAAATAATGTTTCTCTTATAAATCGTTTCAAGCTTTAATTCCCGAAAGCCTGAAAGTATACCCAATATTTTGTCTTATTGACCATTTGTATGAAATATTGGAAGTGACTTTTGAAATTAAAATCGATGTCACTAAAAGGGACGGTATTTGGCGGTTTCCTTTTTTTTTTCCTAATTGAAAGTACAGACTCGGACCTTTCATTTTTTTATAGTTAGAGAGCTAAGCAAGGCAAAGCACATAAAGTTTTTTTTCCATCAAAAAGTGAATAGTTGATATTTTTTAGTATAATTTTTGATAAATTATAATAATTAGTTTACTTTTCCAATTTCAATAATTTTTTTTTATAAAAAAAGTAAGTGCTATATTTTCACTAAAAAATAAAACAAAAGCCATAGCTATAAACTTACGCACAAAAAAGTTCTTTATTTGGACAATAATTTTAATCTAATTTCATTGAATAAATTTCCGCTGACTTCTGTTAGTTTTTTTAACTACAAAATTTCACTTTTCATAAAAAACCTTGTTGAATTTTTCTTATCCCAATATTTCTTTACAAAACCAAATCATTAAAATTTTGAAATTGGAAAGTTAAAAATCCTATTTTTTCCGCCGAAATGCCACTGTGCGCCCCTAGAACACATGAGGTTACAAAAATCAAAAATGTCATGTGCGCTTATGATATAAACTCATCTTATAGGAAATTGTTCAAAAATTTCAAATTTGGTCCCGTTCCAGTTTGAATATAAAAAACTAGGTAACTAATCGCAATTTTTGTTTCTATTTTATTTATGTATTTATTCAGTATATTGTAGAAAAAAGATTTTACTGGCTGCTTTGTGTTTCTCCGGTAAATCGCTACTTATTATTTCTAGTCCTCACTATGTTTCAGGTTTGAGGGAAAACAAAAAAAAAATTATAATTTTTTATATCTGCCATATTTTCAAAATATGTTCTTTTAATATTTCTTTACCTAATTCAACAAAGTTCAGCTGCTCCCAGCTGCACCTTCGAATGCTAGAGGTAAAAAGGTAAAAATACATTGTTCCAAAAATTGTATGGCGTGCATCCCTGGTAAATTCAGTAACACGACTGTTGGAGAGTCTTTCTGAAAATGAGTTGGAAAATTTTCCTGCGAAGCTGACATTAGTCTATAAATGGGGCTGCGATGGATCATCTGGATAAAGCGTTTATAAGCAAAGAATATCTTCTAATGACGCTATAATATCAGACGAAAATATGTTTATGACATCTTTTGTTCCTTTGCGGCTTAAATCTGATGTTTCCGTACTCTGGAAAAATCCACGGCCATTATCAGTGCATTATTGCGGCCCAATAATGTTTCAGTTTGCAAGGGAATCGCCGGAACTCACAATGTCCACGGTGGAAGACATTCAAGAACAAATTGACAAGATTAAGCTCGCAGTGCTGAAAATTAGCGAAGGAAAATATCTTGAAAGTAGTTAAAATTTCCACCAGACCATTGTTGAGAGAAAAGTAGTAAACGAAGTAACAAATATAACCTCAACATTGAAAATTTGAACGGTTCTACAAATGAGGAGAGCAATTATGAATATGGAATCTCACCATTTTGCTAAAATTGTTGTATACCCATCCACCAAAGGAAAAACACTTTGATGCAAATACATTATATACGGATAAGCAGAAGATCAGAAAGGACCGAATACAGGATGCATTTTTCAAAGAAGTTGAACTAAAAGTAGACTACCCCAGGTGCGGATACGGGAACTCAAACGATGGAAACAATTCGCGGACCTTTTTTTCAAAAAGATAAAACAGTAACTTGAATCACTGAAATTATTAATCAAATAATTAAAAGATTGGGAACGATCTTGAATATTTTAAAATGCAAATAAAAGGTTAATTCTAGAAAATATGGACAACATGCTTTGAAGACTGCATCACTCTTGGCGGAAATTAAGAAATTCACTACGGCAGTCCATAAAATGTTGGCGCATGGCAAAGTTAAAATTGAATATCAGTGTTTAGTAATTGGAGAGCTTTCCGAAGAAGCTCATGAGTTCCTCAACAAATTTTATAAAAAATATAGATGCTCCAACACGTTCAAAGCATCAAGGGTCAGGCAAAATGAGGACCGCTTCAACATGTTGGCAACATTATCCGATCCATTTATTTCATCTCTGCGGCATGTGAAGTCACGAACACAGTTAGAATCCAATAATTTAAGTTCAGAAATGATTAGTCTATTAGATATACATACCTTCTGTTATGAATTGTGATAATTTTATTGAAGCAATTTTAAATTTTATTTTTTTATTTTTTTATTTATGGATAATAATTTAAAACATAAAAACCTTGAAAAAGAAACATTAAAAATTTTAAATGGTTAAAAATCATGTTTTTAGTTAACATAAACATTATTTTTTCATGCCGTTTACAAATTTCAACTTTGATAAACCAGAAGTAAGCATTTAGATGGCGTAGCACAATTATCTATCTCTAGCAGATTCCAGCACTCGAAATTCGAGTGCAAATTCTAGGAAATTTTATTTTTTTCATTTAATAAAGACCCTAAGGTAGACTACACAATTCAACTCATTTTAAATGAAGAAAACAAACTCAACACATTAAGCCAAACACATTAACAAATTTAATAACACACACATAGCATTGTATAATTTTATGTATGTGTTAGTAGCAACCTTAAACGATCATAACTCCAAAAAAATATTCTAGACGATGAAAATCTGTAAATCTGGGTAACAGCTAAAAAGAAATACCTTTCAAATGATAAATTCTATGTCAAAATCGGGGTAAAACTGTGAAACTTACATCGGTCACAAGAAATCGCCTTGCCTATTAATATTATAGATATGTTTCTTAACTTATTTCAAAAGCCACTGCGCTTTGGTGCGATCGTAACGAATAATCTTCGGATAAGAGCTATCGAGCTAAGATTGACACCAATGTTAAGTTCGAGATCTGCGCTATTATTATTTTTTATATTTTGGACCCGATGGGATTAGTGCAAAGTAAATATTTATTATCCAATATCTATAGTGCTATTACAGTGAGAGTCTTAAAACTTTGTGTGAATTGAGTTATAAATGGGCGTAGTCGATCCATAAATGGACAGTGGACGTAGGACATTTCATACAAAGTAATTACCTAATATCATCTATAATATATTACTAATGCCATAGCGAAAATATTATTGTTTTTGTAAACGGAATATTTTAAACCCACACAAAAAACTCTTTATCCACAAATGTAGACTAGGGCGAAGTAACGTTCGACGTGATTCGCTAGTAAAGTATTTATGTACATTGAACTTTATCAATGAAACTTAGAGGTACTTATTGTAGTTTGAAAACAGCCATCAGAAGGCGGAGTCTTATTAACGGAATCTTATTAAATCGCTAGTTAATTCCACAACATAGTAAACTCAAAACTTCCAACTAGTTAGATTAAATAAAAAAATCATGTGAGTCCGATCACAGGCGAGATATGTAAACATCTTGTAATTAAAGATTTTTTATGACACTTTTTTAAAATCAAACATAAAGCGTCACCTATGTATCACTTATAGTAATCAACTGCAGGGTCTCTGCTAATGAAAATATATGTTATTATTTATTAAATCAACTGGTTAATTTTTAATTTTTTATTTTTCATTTTTCGTTTTTAATTTTTTCTTTTTTATTTTTATTTTTTCGGTTTTTTATTTTTCATTTTTATTTTTCATTTTTTATTTTTAATTTTTTATTTTCCTTTTTTCATTTTGAATTATTTCTTTTTTATTTTTCATTTTTTATTTTTTCATTTTTTATTTTTTCGTTTTTGATTTTTCAGTTTTTGTTTTTTATTTTTCATTTTTATTTTTCATTTTTTAATTTTTATTTTTAATTTTTTATTTTTTATTTTTCATTTTTATTTTCCATTTTCAAACAGGTTATTATCTACATATCATAATTTTTTCACCATTACAATCATAAGTCACACCGATTTTGTCTTACTTTTCACATATTACGCTAATTTTTGTGATTGTATTGTGAAATAGAAATTTACCCCCCTGCGCGTATAGATATTTACACATCAAAAAGTTAGATTATTTCAATGCTGGGCTTCTAAAAGCGAATTACAATTAAAAATGAATTTTTAAAAATTTCATTCACCATCAACTGAATTATAATTCAGGAATTTTTTCCACACACTTAGACTTAGTTTAGTTAACACAAATAACTAGTGTTAACTAAAGTTTAATTGTCATACCGAAAAATCCGTTTTCTAACTTTAAGCCTTGTGACTAAAGAGTTAAAAACTTAATTTTAATTAAACAAAATTTAACTAACATCATAAATTCCCGCTCATTAGTACAACTTACCTAAATGACTACATCTTTGAAAAGCATGCATATACAAATTATTGAAATCCTCATCGGGAATTTGATTGTCCAAAAATGTTTTAACTTTTGCCAAATCAATCATGTCTTCATCACATAATTCATATTCTCTATAAATGCAATCCACAAGGCACTAGGCAACGTAAAACTCACATTTATTAAGGGCATTAATGATTAGAAAATTGTTGTATTCATACTAACCTCCTGCGAAAGTGTATCGTTTTCCAATAGAGCATCAATACACGACTCGGATGTGTACTTTGGACGTCCCATACAACATGCCAAGTATTGCTCATCTAAGGCCACAGGATCGTCAATACAATTTTCAGTTTGACTTACCGTAACTAATGTCAAAATAAAAAAAATTCCAATTTGTATTTGATAATATTCTGGCTCCATTTCGACTACAATCTCTGTATTATTTAACAGAATTAACAAAGTGTAACTAAAAATTAATGACTCGTTACCAATGCTTTTAAATAGTCGTGTTCTTTACGATGTAATGCGATATTGTGTTGCAATCACCGTCCAACAAATTGTTATAATTTATAATTTTTACTATTGTTTAATAAGTTTTGTTCAAAATTTACATATGTATTTTTGTCGAAATGAATGTAAATATAATCTTACATGTTATAATTAAAATGTGTTGATTTTTTGATAATTAAGAAATTAATTGCAATTTTTTTATGAAAGAAATAATAGATTTTAAGCAGAGGTTATTTATTATAACAAAATTATTGTTTTGCTATTTAAATTTTAGTTTTTGTATTTTTACTGGAGAAGATATTTGAGAGAATTACTTTTAAGCTAGGTACAATATGTTATAGGATACTTCCAATAAGAATCAACGAATGGGTTTATTTCGCCTCCTCAGAACTAAATGTTACATCTTATTTAAGTAAGAAATATTAAACAAGTAAGAAAATTATAGTCGTTCTATACGCACCACACGTTTAGAAACCCTATCTCTTGAATCCAACTAATGATATATAGAAAATAAGCATGAACCATATTTGAGTGGCATTGTTGCTAATTTTTTTTTGCCTTCGGATATGCGCACTATGTGGTCAGGGTATAAAAAATCTTGGGCTTCTGGCTTTTATAGTTTCCGAATATGACGGCAAGAAATCCGGAAAAATTATTAAAAACGCACAAAGTTGGTTCAGTTAAGGTTTTGTTGTGAATTGTGAATCGACTAAAATTGATTTTTTTTAATTTTTTTTTATATTGTTTATTAATTTGTAATTCATAACAACTTAAACTATAATAAACAATAGTTAACAATAAAATACAATACATACAAAGTCCCTAGAACGGACTCTCTAGTATAGTTAATATAAAAGTAGATTTCGATTTACAGGAAAAAAGAATTTTTTAGTTACTTAAATGAAGAATATATAAAGGGTCCGCCAAATAACTTTTTTTTTTGAAAATGCTATAAAAAAAACTCTACTGAATATTATCGCAAATTTCTTTCATTATTTGAAAGTACAATCCTTCCGGTTAATAATGGAAAATAATTGCATTCAAATGGCTGCCTCGACTGGCCATGCAGTAGCCTACACGATCGGTCCAATTTTTAAGCACATTATCGATTGTGTGCAGCTGTATTTCACCAATGGCTTCACGAATATTGTCCTTTAAAGCGTCAATTGTCTCTGGCTTGTTGGCGTAACACTTATCTTTGAGGGCACCCCACAAATAATAGTCCAACTGTGTCAAATCGCAGCTCCGAGGTGGCCAAATGACATCAGCTCTGCGGCTGATAATGCGATCTTCAAAAACAGGGCACGTAGCGCCGTCCTGTTGAAACCAAATGTTGCCAATATCCTCCTTTTCAATTTTTGTGAACAAAAATTCGTTCAACATGGCCCGATAACGATCGCCATTGACTGTAACGGCCACTCCTTGCTCATTTTCGAAGAAAAATGGCCCAATTATGCCTCTGGACCAAAATCCGCACCAAACAGTGACTCGTTTTGGGTGTATCGGCTTTTCAATGTATGCGTGCGGGTTTTCTGTGCCCCAAATGCGACAATTTTGCTTGTTTACATACCCGCCAAGATCAAAATGAGCTTTATCTGAATAGATGATTTTTTTGGCAAAATCGGCATCTTCTGTAAGTCGATCGCAGGCCCACTTAGCGAAGCGAAAACGCATTGGATGGTCAGTTGGTTTCAACTCTTGAACCAATTGGACTTAGTATGGCGTCATACCAAGGTCTTTATGCAAAATTCGTCTCAATGATGCCTCCGAAATGTTCAATTCTTGAGAACGACGGTGAATTGATGTTGATGGCGCTTCATGCACACTTTCTGCCACAGCAGCAATATTCTCGGGTGTACGCACTATTTTTGGCTTTTCACGCTTTGGTTTATCGATGAGGATGCCAGTTTCTTTCACTTTTTTTCACAAGATAACGAACATACGGAGCTGACGGTGCTTCTCTTCTTCCAAAATCCGTACGCAATTTTCGCACACATTCTGCAACACTACCATGATTTTCAAAGTAATGTCGCAATATTTCCCAGCGTTGTTCAAGCGTATACACAACCATATTCGTTCAGCGGAAGGATAAAACTAATTATCTGTCAAATCAGACATGAGCTAAGTGTTACCATTCACGAAATAAGCACTAGTTGAAAAAAAATAACGTTAGATGGCGGACCCTTTATATATATATATACATGTATGTTTGTTGTAATGAAAAAATTTAAATTAAGACAAAGAAAATATAGAAAAAGAAAATATAGCAACTTATTCCGATAGCCACCAAAATTTTTTGGTTTTTGATTGTTGTAAAATTCTATTTTCGCTAAAAGCTCTACAAGTATCATATCTGAAATTATTATAATTTGTTTGATTGCAGTCAACTGCTTTAATATTGGCTCGTCTATAGTTGTGGTAAAAGACTGGTGTGCTATTTTCATTTTGAATGATTCTTAATTTATCGAGGTACAAAAATGCCTCAGGTGGTACAAACCCTTTGTGCAATGTATTAGATATATATTCATCATTGATATAGTAGGGTGCCATTATAAGATAATTTTCTTTACATCATGTACATCTAAATATATTATTTCTGATTAAATTTATGATAAAATTATCTATTCTCATAATATTTGACGTATTATACAATATTTTATTTGATACATATTTTGTGTAATTGCTTTGAGGTGTTCTAAATAATGAAGTGCAAGCTCTTAAACACTTTTTTTCAAAAATACGTATCTCTTTCATGTAAGAGGGTGAAATATTGAACTAAATCGGACATCCATAAGTAATAATTGGTCTTATTAATGATTGATACATGATAATTTTAACTTTACAATTAATGAATTTCGAATAGAATAAAGAACTATACATGAAAAATGCATTTCTGGCTTTCAAAATTGCTTCATTAATATGGTTATTGAAATATAACAATTTATTCAGATATGTATATACCCAATATTTTACTATATGTTTATTTGTTATATTAGTATTATTTAGATTAGATTTAATGCCAAACGATTTCCATTTTTTCTTAATATTATTATTGCATTTATCCACTGTAGGTCTAAATAGTATTGTTTCGCATTTGTCTATATTTATTTTCATTTTCCAATCAGTAGTAAATTTTTCTACAATCCTATATGATTCTTGTAGGCTCTGATTTATTTTTTCAATGGTATTATCAGCGTGATATATAACGATGTCATCAGCAAAAGATATATTTTATATTTTGTTGGTTAAATCTAGCATAAATAAATTAAAAATAATGGGTGAATTGACGGTTCTCTGTTGTAGTCCGTTAATAATATTAAATGATTTTTTGCTATTATGGTTTTGCTGTGTTAGCTTAAATGTTTTATTACTAATCATATTGTAAATTAAAACAATTTGATGCATTCGAAAATTATAATTAATTAATTTATATATTAACTCTGGAATCCAAATGTTGTCAAACGCTTTTTCCATATCAATTCCAATTCCAGTTTATATTGGATGTATTGCATTGATAGTCGAATGTTTGAATTTAAATCTAAATTGTTTTTCGGATATTAAGTTATTGTCGTTACAAAATTTGTTTATGTTATTATTGATACACATTTCAAATACTTTGCTTATGTTCGGGAGTAAACTTATAGCACGAAGGCTTTTTATATTGCTTGAATCTTTGTTTTTTTTTTTTTGGGTAAAATTACCACTTTGGCTTTTTTCCATTGTGTCGGAAAATAAGATTATTGAGCATATTATTAAATAACTTACAATATTCCAAAATTATTACACTTGGTAAGTTTTTTAATATTATACTAGCAGATTCCAGCCCTCAAAATTCGAGGGCAAATTCTAGGAAATTTTATTTTTTCATTAAATAAGGATCTTGAAGGTATGCGAATCAATTATAGCCAATTCACAAATCAACACAAAAAACAAACTCATTTTTATTACAAACACATTAACAAATTTAACAAACACACACATAGCATTGTATAATTTTATGTATGTGTTAGTAGCAACTTTATATGCAATTTACTCAAAATGAAGGAAAAAATTTAAAAATCTGTAAATCTGCAAAACGGCTAAAAAGAAATACCTTTCAAATAATATACGTTTGGTCAAAATCGGTATAAAACGGTAGAACAAAACATCGGTCACAAGAAATCGCCTAGCCTATTAATATTATAGATTTGGTATTTCATCTATACCTGAAGAAAGCTTAGCTCTCAAATTTGAAAAATGTATAATATTTTATCTGCGGTTATAAAATATTGTTCAGCTTGTATTTCGCTTAAGTTATTTGAGGTTTTTTCATCGTTGAAATTTGTTATGGTACTCTGATTATTTTCGAATAATGTTTTTGATTCAAGGAATCTAATAAAAGAATGATTCACTTGTATTTGCAAATCATTGCTTTGATTTATCGGTTTAAAATCATGAATTGATTCTAAAAAGGAACCAATTGTATCAAGTATTTGTTCTGTATCTTGTACTATAAAGTTGTTTGCATTATCTCTTTCGAAACTCCTAGGGTCTATACCCACATTGTTCAATAATAGCTCTGAATTTTCCGGAACTTTGATATTTTGGAGATATATCGGCTTAAATTTCTTAAAATTTTTTTTAATTCGTCCGAACATAAATTTAGAATCTTTTGGGTCTAAATTAGTTAATTTATCTTGAATATTTTTATTAATGGCCATTGTAAAATTTTCGTTTAATATTTTTTGATTAGTTTTAATTTTACTTTTAAAGTATTTAATACAGATTCCGAAATAATATGCTCAAATCTGTTATGTCTCTAAATTATTGTAACAATTTTACTTTTTCCGAATATAGTTTTTTTATGGTCGAATTTGTTATTTTTGAAAGTACATACATTTGAATATTTATATTTAAGTGGCAAATTCTCTATTGTTTCGATAATAATATCGTTAAGTGTATTTATATGTGCATCAATTTCTAAGTTAGTGAGATTTCTATTAGATGGTATTTGTAAACTACTATCCAGTTTTTGAGCGATACTGTTTTGGAATTTTTTCCAATTTGTTTTTTGGTAATTGTGTGTAGAATTTTGCATTTCTTCTATAAATGTAAATTTTTGGTGCTTGCTATTCATAGAAGCAAAGAGTTGGATAGCGTTATGATCACTGTCAATGTCTAAGGTTTCAAGACAGTTCAAAATATTATTTTCTGTTCTAATATGCAATGTGCAATCAGCAATACATACATCCAAATATGACCTTCCTCGCGGAAACGAAGGTGAGCTTGAAGCATAAAATCTACTTCTGAAATTTATTTCACTATCAATCAACCATTCTTTAAGTTTATGTCCTTTTTCATTATTACTAGGGTTGCCCCAACTAAAATTGATTAGCATACCTTTTGGCTCTTATAAAATTATTTATTAACAATCCCAATTATATTTCTTCTGTGTGTTGAACAAATATTTATAATGAAATTTAATGAATATTATTTCAAAATTCACAATTTAATGAATTGTATTTATATATTCATAAGTTTTATATATATATATATGTAGATTAAAGAAACACTGAAAGAAAAAAATTGAATGAAAAAATAAAATTTCCAGAATTTGCTCTCGAATTTCGAGTGCTAGACTCTGCTAGTTTTTATTAATATTCTAAAGAAAATAAAGTAAATAATTATTATTTAGACTACAAAATTGGCAGATGTAAGCATTGCAGTCAAAAGCGCCGGGAAATAAAAAAAGCTCTATAAGGTAAAAGTCACAGACAAATTGCTGTTGTTAGATGCTCAAACAAAACGGTAGAAAATGCTTTAAAATATAAGTTTAAACCAGAAAACAGAGAAACAACCAAAAATTATGGATATTTTGGAACGAACGCTACTGCGCCATGTAAAAAAGACCCTTTTGTTACATCTTCCGCCCTAAAAAAGGAATATAAACTGGATGTCGGTACCTCTAGAATAAGAAAAATGTTAATTAAAAACAATTTAAAAGCAAAAAGTGCGTGAAAAGTTCCATACCTTTCCAAATGAAGCATAACAAATATTGGACTTCCTAAGGGTACAAAAGCGAACTCTGACAGATCCAGTACGCAGACCCCCAACAATGGTGGTGAGAACATAATGGTTTGGAGCTGCTTTTCCTACTATAGGGCCTTTGTTTCGGATTGTGGCTGAAATGGACGTTATGTATTATACAAGTATTTTAAATAATATCATGATGCCTTATGCTAAATTGGTTTGATTCGAAAACAATAGGAGCGAGGTTTTAAGCTGGCCTGCACAGTCGCCAGACTTAAATCCTATTGAGAACATGTGGTGAGAAATTAAAATTGGTTTTAAAGGAGAGAATCCATCTATTAAAAATAAGCTATGGGCATTGGTTGACGCTGCTTTGAAGATTATTCCAATAAAAACTTGTCAGAAGCTGGTGATTCAATGCAGAGTCCTTGCTTATTCTACTATGTACTGAGGTAAACTGAGTGCTAACCAAAATGTATATTTTATTTAACTTGATGGCTTTATTTTTGTTCACAGGCAAAACAAAGCAATTTTAAGTAAGTTTTGAATTTCCACATTGATATCACAGTGCAACATTTTTGAAGTCGTCGAGTGCAAACTCCTTCTCGTGTCCGGTTTTTCGAAGTAATTATCGAAACTAACAAAACGCCATTTGGGTTTTGCTAGTTTAGCTGCTGTTCGGATTTTATGGTCTCACCCGGTAGGTGAGTAGGTAGCGTGCTCGCCTACCATGCGGGGGACGTGGGTTCGATTCCCACCAGAGGTTGCCGCTGCAAAACTAGCCAAATATGGCTTATCCCTGGACCCAAAAATTAGAATCTGCAGAACTCGCGGAACTAAGCTTAAAAAAATGTATATTTTGGTTAAAACTTAATTTTTCGGAAGAACATACAATTCTTCCAACCAATTGGAATTTAGTGTTCTTGTCTTAGCCACATTTGTAGCTATTGACTACGAGAAAAGAAGTGTAGAACAAACTAACCGGGAAAAACAGCATCTAGTGCCTCAAATTTTCATCCACAAAGATCTCTTTTTAAACTTTATTTCCATCAAAGTAAAAAAAATATTAATTTTCCAGCTGTATTTTACATCGCAAATTCGTGAAATGTATGAAAAATGGCAACAGACAAAAAACCATGAAAATTCATTTCTTTTTGGGCGCTTGTTATTTTTCATATTGGAGCATTTATGTTTTTTCTGCTCAATTGTTATTCACTCAAAACAATGTGTTATTGTTTGTCATATTAATGACAGCATGCGACTACGTGACATTTGTGTTAACTGTTAGGGCTAGTTCAAGCTTTATATGCACCTGCAAGAACGCCACCTATGAAAAAAATTGCACATAGGTTATAAACTAAAATCTTGAATTTTCGATGTAAACTATAGCTGGAAAATATGTGAAAAAAACATTTTCCAGTATTATAATGTTCTGAAGAATTTTGAATTAAGTGTATTATAAAATGGTGAAAAAGATATAAAAATTAAAATTTTTCTATATTTTAGCAATTTTGAGGCACTAGATGCAGTTCTTTTGGGTTAGTTTGTTTCACACATTGTTTCTCCTAGTCTATAGCTACAATTGTATGGAAGATAGGAAAACGAAATGCCAATTTGTTTCCGAGATATAGCCGTGAGAAAAATTGCAACGCTTCGTTATTCGTTATTTTTCAATAAGAGAAACTAACGGTTTTTTGTTCGCTTTGTGGTCCTCGTGGTTGGTGCACACCGTGCAATTAGGGCAACTATACCTTTCTGCATGCTTGTTTTGGTTAAGGGATTTGTATATCAAGTAGCTCTCCCTAACCTCCAATTGCGAATGTAAAGGTTGTTACTGTGGAATAACCCGGCAATATGTTGGCTGACACCACTCCATTAAATTTACAACCTTGAAAAAAGTACAAGATTATTACGAAGTACATAGCATAAAGAACATTTCTATAAGTGCCAGAAAAAGTAATCGTACAACAAGGAATTTTGCAAAGACGGAAATGTTTGTGACATCGATTTTATTTATTTAAAGTTTATTTGACATAATTCTCTCTGCTCCTCGGGGTAGTAAGAGCTTTTGGTCATTTGCTAAAAGGGTAAAGAATAATGCTAGTTTTGCTATCCCAACTCTTTTAATGAATGACCAAATATTCACTGAACCAGTTGATAAGGCTAACCCTTTAGCTGAACTTTTTGCAAATAGCCGGATAGCGATCAACCTCTGCCCGAACTTGAAAGGGTATCTTGTACTATGCCTAAAATATTCTTTCGAGCACGTGCAGTTAAAAAGGTTCTTTTGGTATACCAGCACTGGTGCTGAAACAGTGCTCTTGCTGGGAAGTTGCTAATATCTAACCAATCCCTAAAAAGGGTGCAGCTAATAGCCCTGAAAATTACCGTCCAATTGCAATCTGCTCTGCGCTCTCAAAGAGAGCACGATAAATTTCCATCTTGTGAACTACCTAGAGGCCAACTCACTTCTTAATGATCGACAGTATGTCTTCCGAAGAAATCATTCCACGGGAGACCTGTTAGCTCTACTTTCCAAGGCATTCGATCGTGTCTGACACGGTGCATTGATATTAAAGTTTATTGCATTTGGGGTCGGTAATGACTTCTCTCGATTTATATCGAGTTTTCTCAGAGACCGAACAGTACGTGTTGTTATTGATGGGGTCTCATTTAATGAGTTTCAGCTTAATTCAGGGGTGCCCCAAGGTTCCGTTCTTTCTCCTTCTCTTTTCCTTATCTTTCTGAACGACCTTCTTGGTCAAACTTTTAACTCTATATACTCTTTCGCAGATGACAGCAGCATTTGTCATTCATTTTCCTTTAATTGTAGGTCAAGCCTCTTGGAGTTTGGGGGGCAAAAGGCGGACAATAAATGACACAGTCAATCAACACCTGTTAACAGTCTCAGAGTGGGGTAAAGCGAATAGGGTTGATTTTAATACGCTGAAGACTCAATGTTGTATGTTGACCCATAGGGACATGGAATTAACAATGTCATCTGTATATATGGGTGGTATAGGTATTGAGGAATCGGATACTCTTGATGTTCTAGGCATGAGAATTCAATGTGATGTTCTTTGGAACGAGCATGTTTTTCAAGTGTCGAAAGAATAATTCAAGTATCTTGGTTTTTAAAACGGTGTAAAATTACTTCACTCCTTCTGATCTCCTTAAAATCTATACGACTTACATCCGACCGAAAATGGAATACAACTCCCATATATGGGCAGGAGCTTCAAAGTCTATTTTGGAGCCACTGGACTTGGAGCTAATCTAATAAAATTTTAGTCAAATATCCACAAACACTACTCCCTCTCTCCTCCTTCCCATAACCTATTTTCCTGAAATCAATACAATGCATTGCATTTGTAGGGGGTATCCCCTGAGTGTAGGTTAATTTAAAACAAGTAAGAAAATTATAGTCGGTCTAGACCGACTATACGATACCCTATACCATGCGTTTAGAAACCCTATCTCTTAGGCCCAACTATCTGGACATAGAAAATAAGCAAAAACCAAATTTGAGTGGGATTTTTATTAATTTTTTTGGCTGCAGATATGAAAAAGTTCATATCGGATGCTATATCTATATGGGGACTAGGTCCAAAAATGTACCGATCCTGATCATGTTTGGTAAAGTCTCTTGTATTTTGCAAAAATATATGCAACCAAAATCTGAGAAGAATCAGTGCAATATTTTTGTATTTTAATAGATTTAAGTGAAGATCGGGAAGCAGCTCTATATGGGGCCAAAGGGATCATTAATGGACGTAATGAACGCATATAAAACCCAATTTGAGTAAGATCTATATGACAATTTGGATCTTATGGCAATTTATGTCGATTTAATAGGGGTAATTTTTATGGGGGCTAGGTCTGAACATGGACCGATTCTCACCAATTTCAATAGCGTTCATGCCATGGCCGATGAAAGCTTATATACCAAAGTTCATCAAAATATATTCATATTTGCGACCTGCAGTTTGATTACAAGGTTTACATGGACACACAGACGGACGGACTGACGGACGGACGGACGGACATTGTTAAATAAACTCAGAAAGTGATTCTGATTCGATCGGTATAATTAAAGGGTCTAGGTCAAATATTTTTGGTTGTTACAAACAGCGGCACAAAGTCATTATACCCAAACCACATAGTGGTATAGGGTATAAAAAAATTATATTTATCTTGTAAATAATATATGTATGAGCCCCAAAATCGAAGAACTCAGGGAGTGACAATAAGTACTCAAAAAAGAAACTTATATACATGTTTTTAGTTATTGTATATAAAATGTTAATTTTTTAATTATTTTAATAAACTATATTATCTAAAATAATAATTTGGACAATTTTGAAAAATTATTTATTTCAGAAATTATGTATGTATTTCCGAAATTATCAAATGTATTTTAGAAGATATCAAATGTCTGTATTTCAGAAATATTCAAATCTATTTTGGAAACTATGAATTGAATTTCAGAAAATATCAATTAAATTTCTGAAATATAGTCAGAACCCTACACAAAAACACATTCGTTAAGTATTAGATTCCATTTGTAACATTTCTCATAAACGGGTTTTTTTAAAATCATGTTATCAAAATCGGGTGCCACGATGAATCCAATACTTCATACCCAATTCCTGACATGGTTTTTATATTGTGGCAGATTAAAAAATGAAGTCCTCTTCTTCTTACCATGTAGAGTCCGTTTTTGTAAGTTTATTTTCCAGTGCATAAAAGGTAAGTCCAAATATTGGTAAACATACTCTCTGACTGCAAATCACTAATTGAAACAATAAACAAGTAAGAAAATTATAGTCGGTCTAGACCGACCATACGATACCCTATACCATGGTTTAGAAACCTTATCTCTTCGGTCCAACTAACTGGATATAGAAAATAAGCAAAAACCAGATATGAAAAAGTTCATATCGGGTGCTATATTTATTTGTAGACTAGGTAAAAAAATGGACTGATCCTGACCATATTTGGTAAAGTCACACAAACCAAATTTGAGAAAAATCTGTGCAATTGTTTTGTTTTTTGATATATTTAAATGAAGATCGGGAAGTAGCTCTATATGGGGCCTATGACTAAGAGTTGTCCAATAGGGATTATTTTTGGACTGCTGATTAATGGATATAATAAACACATACAAACCCAATTTTACTAAGATCTATATGATAATTTGGATCTTATGGCAATTTATGTCGATTTATAGGGGTTATTTGTATGGGGACTAGGTCTGAACAAATTTCATAAAAATATATTCATATTTAAGACCTGTAGTTTGATTACAAGGCTTACATGGACACAGACGGACGGACGGACGGACGCACACCGCTAAACTATTTGCAAAAATATTTGACCTAGACGCATCTTTTATTATACCGATCGACTTAGAATCACTTTCTGAGTCGATAAAGCGATGTCCGTTTGTCCGTCCGTCCGTCCGTCTGTGTCCATGTAAGCCTTGTAATCAAACTACAGGTCGCAAATATGAATATATTTTGAATAAATTTAGTATATGAGCTTCTATTGGCCATAGAACGAACGCTACTGAAATTGGTGAAAATCGGTTCATGTTCAGACCTAGCCCCCATACAAATGACCCCTATGAGATCGATTTAAATTGCCATAATATCCAAATTATCATATAGATCTCGGTCTAATTGGGTTTGTGTATGTTTATTATATCTATTTATCAGAAGCCTAAATACAAACCTTATAGAATAATTCTTAATCATAGCCCCATTATGAAGCTGATTCCCGATTTTTCTCAAATTTGGTTTGTACATATTTTTCCAAAAAATTAGTGACCTTACCAAATATGATCAGAATCGGTCCATTTTTCGACCGAGACCCCATATAAATATAGCATCCGATATCAACTTTTTTATATCCGAAGGCAAAAAAAATTAATAACAGTGCAACTCAAATTTGGTTTATGCTTACTATCTAAATCTAATTAGTTGGACTTAAGAAATAGGGTCTCTAAACGCATGGTGTAGGGTATCGTATAATCGGTCTAGACCGAAATTCAATTGATATTTTCTGAAATACATTAAAAAAATTTCCGAAATGCATTGATATTTTCTGAAATACATTTGATAATGTCTGAAATACATTTGATGTTTTCTGAAATACAATTGAAAAAAGTGTAGTAACATGTTGGAATAATTATCAATAATATATAAAATACAAGTAATTGTTTGGAAATTATATAATTATGTAAATTTTTAATGATATAAATCAAGTATATGAAGCTTTTAAATTTTTATTTTGTAAAACTACGAGTATACCCTAAGTATTTTGAAGTATAAATATACTCTAAGTATACCTATAATATTGTATGTACATACTTATGCATATTTCATACTTATAAGTATGGGTATGCCAGTTACACACACAACTGATGAGAGAAAAATTATTTTAAAGCCTTGAAATGATAGTGAATTTTTCCGTGAAATAACTCGGATCATAGGCAGAAGCCACTCCTCAGTGAAGTATGTCGTTCAAAACTATAAATGCACTAATACAATTTTGTCGAAACCTCGTTGTGGTCGCCCCTCCAATTAAACTGAACGTGAAAGACGAATTACTTTTTCCAAATTAGTTGTAAAATCAAAAAATCCTTCGCAAAGATATCCGTTCGCCAAATTAAATCTGACTATCATCTTTTCCAAACTCGAATAAAGGGCTCGGTGGTAAAAATTTACCAACAATGAAGAGGTGGAGTCTGCGGTTGATGACTATTTTAAGGAACTTGACAGTTCCTACCATAAACAGAGTAAGGAAGCTATTGAATATTGATGGGAAAATTGTATCGAGCTAAAAGGAGATTTCGTTGTGTTATCTTTTTCAGATCGAGTTATTCTGGGATCGCCCTCGTATTTCACTACTTATAACAAATGCAAACAAAGTATTTGAAAAAGTAAACAATTTGATAATCTTAATACTAAACTATTGCAACATACGTACGGAATTTGTAGCACTTTTTATAGGTGTCTCCACAATTTAGGCCACATCTAAACTCAATAATGCCCGATTTACCCCATTCGAAATAATGGAAAACAATATTATCCTCATTTTACATGGGTAAATGGTTTATTTTGTGAATAAGCGTGATTTCAACAGAGTTCTTACAAGAATTAAGTATACTAGCAGACTCCAGCCCTCGAAATTCGAGCGCAAATTCTAGAAAATTTTATTTTTTCATTAAATAAAGACCCTAAAGGTATGCTAATCAATTATAGTCAATTTACAAATCAACAAAAAAAATCATTTTTATTACAAACATATTAACAAATTTAATAAACACACACATAGCATTGTATAATTTTATGTTGTGTTAGTAGCAACTTTAAATGAAATTTACTCAAAATAAAGGAAAACATTTAAAAATCTGTAAGTCTGTAAATCGGCAAAAAAGAAATACCTTCCAAATAATATACGGTTGGTTAAAATCGGGATAAAACGGTGGAACAAAACATCAGTCACAAGATATCGCTAGCCTATTAATATTATAAATATATACTAGGGTGACAGCCATTTTTTTTTTTTGGAATTTCAAGACGTGCGGGTCGGATTATTGTGACACTGGATCAAAAACTATAGTGCGCAAGTTTTGAGCCAAATCGGACAATGCTTTGTGGACGTGCATTGAGTTCAAATTTAAAATATGTATTTATATGTCAAAATTATCAAAAAAAAAAATCATTTTTCAAAAAAATTTTGATATTAATAATTGCGTTTCAATTAAATTAATTAATAAAACATAATCTAGAGTAAATTATCTTTCCAATAAAACAACAAAATCTATTATCGGTTGAAAAACAGCCAAGTTATATCAAGTTCCCCAGGCAATAAATGCACCGCAGACCACTTGAGTAAGAAAATCGAGCTCACATTTTTAAAGACATTGAAATAATTTACAGCAACAACATTTTTGCATTCTCCTGATCCCAAAATGATCTTACGTAAAGTATTTTGTACCTCGTCCATTGTTCTGACGTTCTAAATTAATGTCAAATCGGTACGTATTTTTTAGCACTATTTGAAAATCTCCAATTTTACTTTAGCAAAAATTTTGTTTAAGAAAAAAAATAAAATATATGTGATTAAAAATGCCAAATATTGTAGGCATCCTGTTCTTAATTTGGCGAGGGCAGCGTTTTTATTTCAGCGGATTTGAAGAAAAATGTGATTTTTCATACATTTTCAACTTTTAGGCTATATCTCTTTGGTATTTTCATATTTCAAATATCATTTGCCATAATACTATACTACTTGATATAACTCCTCCATCTTGTAAATTAAGGTTAAATTGAAACACTATAATAAACTGTCCCGCTTTAAGGTCAAAAGTCAAACTTAAGGAGATTTACATTTTTTTAAAACAAAATATCGAAATAATATATATTTGTGGAACGATTTCGATAAAACTTTTTGATAATACTTTAATAAATCTAAAAAAATAAAAATCTGGACTTATTTTCTGAAATTAACACTCAGAATCACTCTCTGAGTCGATTTAGCTATGTCCGTCCGTCCGTCTGTGTGTCCATGTAAACCTTGTAATCAAACTACAGGTCGCAAATATGAATATATTCTGATGAAATTTGGTATATAGGCTTTAATCGTCCACAGGATGAACGCTATTGAAATTGGTGAAATTCAGTCCATGTTCAGACCTAGTCCCCATACAAATGACCCCTATGAAATCGACATAAATTGCCATAAGATCCGAATTATTACATAGATCTCAGTCAAATTGGGTTTGTATGTGTTTATTATATCCATTAATCAGTAGTCCAAAAGTAATCCCTATAGGACAATTCTTAGTCATAGGCCCCATATAGAGCTCCTTTCCGATTTTAAGTTAATTAAATCTATCAAAAAACAAAAATATTGCACAGATTTTTATCAAATTTGGTTTGTGTATATTTCTTCAAATGTAAGTGACTATCAAATATGGTCGGCATCAGTCCATTTTTTCACCTAGTCCCCATATAAATATAGCACCCGATATGAAGTTGTTCATATCTGCAGCCAAAGAACTTAATAACAATGCCACTCAAATTTGGTTTATGCTTATTTTCTATATCCAATTAGTTGGACCGAGGAGATAGGGTCTCTAAACCATGGTATAGGGTATCGTATAGTCGGTCTAGACCGACAATAATTTCCTTACTTGTTTGTTAATAAGACCTTAAAGTCCACTCGTTGATCTGGGTAAATTTTTTTAACAAAATTTTTAAAAAGTAAAATTGGAGATTTTTAAATAGTGCGATTTCACATTAACGTAACGATTTCACATTAATTTAGAACTGCATAACAATAGACGAGATGCAAAATACTTTACATAAGATAAGATTGGGATCAGGGAAAAGCAAAAATGTTGTTGTTGTGGTAAATAATTTCAATGTCTTTAAAAATGTCAGCTCGATTCTCATAATCAAGTGGTCTGCGGATCATTTATTGCCGGGGGAACTGGATATAACTTGGCTGTTATTCAACCGAAAATAGATTTTGTGGTTTTATTAGAAAGATAATATACTCTAGATTATTAATATCAAAATTTTTATGAAAAATAATTTTTTTTTTATAATTTTTACATATAAATGCATATTTGAACTTAGAACTCAATGCGCGTCCAGAAAGCATTGTCTGATTGGCTCAAATTTTGCGCACTAAAGATTTAGATCCAGTATCCAATAATCCGACCGGCACACCTCAAAATTCGACCAAAAAAATTTTTTTTTACAAACCGCTGTCACCCTAATACATACATACATATGTATACACCTTATATGGGTTCACAAATTAATTTTTCGGAATAGCAAATTGATATTTTCCCTCTGCACAGCGGTGTAGGGGGTATGAAAATGTCTTTCTAATTCAATTTTTTTTACCACGAAACCGATATAAGTTCACTAAAAAATATTTAGTACAAATGTAGAAAAGACAGTCAGCAACAATAGTTATCTATAATATTAATAGGCTAGGCGATTTTTTGTTACCGATATTTTGTTCTACCGTTTTATCCCGATTTTGACAAAAAATTTATAATTTGAAAGGTATTTCTTTTTAGCTGTTACACAGATTTACAGATGTTCATCTTCTGGAATATTTTTTTGGAGTTACGATCGTTTAAATTTGCTACTAACACACATATAAAATTATACAATGCTATCCCAATAAACATTTTTGTTTGCTATCAACTTGAGGTGAATTTGAGATCAAATACATTTCTCAAATCTCCAACGTTAATTCTCAAATGCACCTCAATAGTCCGATTATAGTCTTCTCAACTTAAAAGGCACATTTTTTTATGGTGATTTTCTTAGTTATCAAATTCAGAAATTTGTGATTCTCAACTTGATAGCAAAGAAATTTCTCCAATCGGTATCAAATGAAGGTACGGAATTGTCATATTAAAAAAATTATACTAATTTTAGAAATGAAAACAATGTACTTTTTTTTAATGTTTCAATTTAATTTCATTGCATATTTAACATTATTATGTACATGTTAATATTTTTAAAAATTTAGAATTAAAAATAAATGATTTAATTATTTGTACATTTTATGAATATTAATATTAAATATGTCATAAATAAGAAGTTAAATTAAAAAATTCGACAAAAAGTAGAAATAATTAAAAATATATCAATTAATTTTTAGTACTTTTTTGGCATTTTTTAATTTAATTTATTATTTATGACATATTTAAATAATATCTCAAACTTAACACAAATCGTATTCAAGTTGAAAAAATGTTTGGTCTCAAGTGGAGAAAAATGTTGGATATCCAATTGAGAGTTAAAATATTTCTCAAAGATTGGAAAAAATGTTAAATCTCAACTTGATGTCAAGTTGAAAGCAAACAAGGAGAATAATTGTTCAACTCAAGTTGAGAATTACATTGGACATCAATTTGAGAACTTAACTTTTCTCCAACATTGGAGAAATAATATTTCAATGCATACTGGGATGTGTGTGTTTATTAAATTTGTTAATGTGTTGAGTGTGTTTTCTTAATTTAAAATGAGTTGAATTGTGAAGCATACCTTTAGGGTCTTTAATAAATGAAAGAATAAAATTTCCTAGAATTCGCACTCGAATTTCGAGTGCTGGAATCTGCTAATTTGTTAAAAAAAAGTCTCAAAATAACGCTCTATTTAATTGTGACAAAATTTTTGATCTTGTGATAATGACCTTTGACATATTGAAAATAAAATTTTGCTGCAAATTATTGTAAAGAATTTCACCCACACCTACAAAATGAGACCTCGATTAGAATTATAAGTCAACAAGTTTTAAAGCTTCAATAACATCCGCTTTCAAGAGTTTAATACATTTTCATAGAAGTCTTCTTGAAAATTTATTAATATTGCAAAACTCCTTAAATTCTAAGGGAGTTTTTGAAACTCATTTTTCTTGTATTATTGAAGATTCAATATGTTTCGATTTAATTGTATGTATATTCTTTATTTTTTGCTCTCTAGATGTATTGCAAATAATTTTAACTTAATTTAAAATTATTTCTAAGTATAATTAAATTTTTAACGATTTTATATTTTACATATTAACAATATTTCGTGATAATTACATAATAATTGTTTAAATCATAAAAATAAGTTTATAATTTTAGGGGAACTTAAAATTTTATAATAAAAAAAGTTTAAAAGATGGGAAACTACAAAAATATTTTTAAATTAATTGGGTTTTTAAGTTATAAGAATTTTCAATAATATTTGTTTAACTTATCTCAGTTATAAAAGCGTGAAAGATTTTCCGTTCATTGTAAACAAACTTTAATATAAAGACAGCATCTTATAAAAAAAATTATAATATATTTCGATAATTGCTAAAATATTTTATAAAATTTTATTAAAAATTCTTATAACATAAAAGTGATTTAAGTGTTACGCTTACATTAATTAAAATCCTTTCATTTATAATATTAAGGACAAAGAACACATAGTGTGGAAGAATGGTAACAGTTTCTTGAGAAAATATTCAAAACATTTCAAATATTCACTTCATATTCTTCATCTTTTTTTACAACGGAAACACGCTTTAAAGGCTCGTTTATAAGCACGTATATTATGAATAACTTGTTCCTATTAAAGAAATAAAACAAAAAACCTTGAAAATGGGGCACTCTTAAATGGAAATCAAGTTAAAACACACCTGCATCAGATTGAAACACATAGCAATCAAAGCCATACCCAGTAATAGATACACGGCACATATAATAAAACTTACTTCTACTTTGTCTTTGTCAGCAGTTATCTAAAATATTTATTATTGTAAGATTGTGTGTTTGCGAAGAAAAAAATACCAAGTACTTACCACATGATCTCCTGGTACTAAGTCACCAAAACCAATACTGCTCAAGGATATAAAGCAGAAATAACTACCATCCAAATAACCCCAAGCTTCCCATTGCCCGAACAACAGAGCACCCCATAAGATATAGCTAAAAAAATAAATAAGCAATTTTTTATTTTTTATTTTTGATAAAAAAAAACTCGCAACTTCTAAGGAATTTTTCATAAAAATCTTCAAATTCGGAGATTTTTTTTTCTTAAAGAAAATTAATCAAATTGTGAGGATTTTTTTAAAGACAAACCCACATATATTAAGAAGTTTTTATCATAGAAATTACTCAGATTCTAATTAATTTAAAACACTTTAGATTTTCGTAAGGAATAACCCGCAGATTATGGGAAATTTTTCGTATAGCAAAGTCCACAGATTATGAGGGATTTTTCGTAAACGAAAATCATCAGATTCTCAAAAAATTGTCATATAGAAGAACAATTCCAAGGAATTTTCTTTTAGAATAACCCAGTTTCTGAGGAAATTTTCTTATTAAAAATAACTCAGATTTTCTTATTGAAAATTCGATAGAAAAATTCGTTAGAATTTTTTTAAAGACCTCAGATTCTGAGGAATTTACATATCGGAATATCCACAGATTATGAAGAATTTATCTTATAAAAAATTCTCAAATTTTCGTACAGAAAATTCTTGAGATTCTGATGAATTCTCCATATCAAAAAATCTACAGATTACAAAAAATTAAATTATTAGATTTTCATAGATTATTTAGATTTTCATATATTTTAAGAAGTTTTATTGAAATCTCTCGGATTCTAAGTAATTTTCTATTTAATAATCACTTATATTTTCGTATAAAAAAATACCTTATATTCTGTTGAAATCTTCGTTTAGAAAAGCCCATAGTTTCTGAGGAATTTTTCTTCAAAAACATCCATCGGATTCGGAGGAATTCTTTGTATAGCAAATTTCGCATAATTTAAGGAGTTTTGTCATTACAGTCCCCAGATTATGAGGAATTTTTCTTATTACCAATAACTCCGAATTTCGTATAGAAAATCTCGCAGAATTTGACGAATTTTAAATTTAGAAAAACCCACAGGCTAAGAGGAATTATTCGTATAGTTTTTAAGGAATTTTTCATTTATAAAAACCCATAGATGTGGAATTTTTTTTAACTGGTGAATTTCTTGTATAATTTTTGTAATTTTTGATAAAAACCTTCAAATTTTGAGGAATTTTTCGTATAGTCAAATTTGCATATTTTAAGAGGTTTTTATTGAAATCTCTCAGATTCTAAGAAATTTTCCGTTTAATAATCACGTATAATTTCGTATAGAAAATACCTCAGAATCTGATTAATTCTTCGTATAGAAAGACCCACAGTATCTGAGGAATTTTTTATTTAGAATAACCCACAGTTTCTAAAGAATTTTACTTATTAAAAATAATCTAACCCATAACATGTAAGAGTGTTAAATTCGGCTGGGCCGAATCTTTGATACCCTCCACCTTTTTCATTTTCAATTTTCATTTTTATTTTATCATTTTCTATTTTCCATTTTTCACTTTTCAATTTTCATCTTTCGTTTTTCGTTTTTCATTTTCATTTTCATTTTTTCATTTTTAATTTCTCATTTTCCATTGTTCATTTTTCATTTTCCATTTTCCACTTTTCATTTTTCATTTTCTATTTTTCATTTTTCATTTTCCATTTTCCATTTTTCATTTTTCATTTTTCATTTTTCAATATTCATTTTTCATTTTCCATTTTCAATTTTTCATTTTTAATTCTCCATTTTCCATATTTCATTTTTCATTTTCCATTTTTATATTATCATTTTTCATTTTCAATATTCCTCTTTCCATTTTTAATTTTTCATTTTTCATTTTCCATTTGCCATTTTTAATTTAAAATTTTTCATTTTTCATTTTCCATTTTTAAATTTTCATTTTCCATTTTTCCTTTTTCATTTTCATTTTCATTTTCCATTTTTCATTTTCCATTTTCCATTTTCCATTCTTAAATTTTCATTTTTCATTTTTAATTTTCCAATTTTCATTTTCATTTTTCAATTTGAGTATTTCATTTTCCATTTTTCAATTTTCATTTTTAATTTTTCATTTTCCATATTCCATTTCCCATTTTCCATTTTTCATTTTGCATTTTTCATTTTCCATTTTCCATTTTCCAATTTTCATTTTTCATTTTCCATTCTCTATTTGTCAATTTTCAATTTTCATTTTTCATGTTCCATTTTCCATTTCTCATTTTCCATTTTTAATTTTTCATTTTCCATTTTTAATTTTTCATTTTCCACTTTTCATTTTCCATTTTCCATTTTCATTTTCTATTTTTCATTTTCCATTTTCCATTTCCGATTGTCAATTTTTCAATTTTCAATTTTCACTTTTCATTTTTCATTTTTCATTTTCCATTTTTCATTTTCCATTTTCATTTTCATTTTCTATTTTTCATTTTCCATTTTCCATTTCCGATTGTCAATTTTTCAATTTTCAATTTTCACTTTTCATTTTCCACTTTTAATTTTTCATTTTTCATTTTCCATTTTCCATTTTCCATTTACCATTCTTCATTTTTCATTTTTCATTTTCCAATTTTTATTTTTTATTAATTTTTAATTTTTAATATTTAATTTTAATGATAAAAAAAATATGTGGTAAAACTTGCTTAGGCCAGTGTGACACGTGCAGTATTAATATACACACAACTGAAATGACTTCAACAATACGAAGAATTACAACACATACAACATATCTTAAGAAAAACCACAAACACACTGAAAAATTTTATTTTTCAAGAGTTTTTTCCAAGTTTCATTCATAGCTCGTGAACCCTTTTGACGATTTTAAATAGCAACTCCTTTGGGATGTTAATAAACGATTTTATACAAAAACTAACGGTCTAGCTTAGATATTGATGGCGTGATCGTGATTTCCACAGACAGACGTACAGACGGACAGACGGTCATCGGTAAATCAACTTCCCTTGTTATAAGGATCAAGAAAATATATTTTTTTGGGTCTCAGGAATTTATTTCGATGCGTTACAAACGGAATGACAAATATCTCCGTGACTATGCCTGACTATGTGTGACTATCTTAAAACTAATATTTGACCACAACAAGTCTATGGACAAAGTTTCAGCTCCATCGGATGAGGGGAAGTGGGGTTTTAATCTCTCCGTGACTGTGCGTGACCATGTCAAAGTTAATCTTTTTACACAGCAAGTCTATCGACCAAGTTTTAGATCAATCGGTAAAGGGAAAATGGGTTTTAAATCACTCCATGACTGTGCGTGACTATGCGTGACTGCGTGTGACTATGTCGAAGTTGATCTTTCTTTACAGCAAGTTTATCGACCAAGTTTCAGATCGATCGGATGAGGGTAAATGACATTTATCTATATAACTCCGTGACTGTGCGTGACCATGCGTGACTATGCGTGACTAAGTCAAAGTTTATCTTTTTTCACAGCAAGTGTATGGACCAAGTTTGAGATCGATCGGATGAGGGGAAATGACATTTAGATCACTCCATGACTGTGCGTGACTATGCGTGACTGCGTGTGACTATGTCGAAGTTGATCTTTCTTTACAGCAAGTTTATCGACCAAGTTTCAGATCGATCGGATGAGGGTAAATAACATTTATATAACTCCGTGACTGTGCGTGACCATGCGTGACTATGCGTGACTATGCGTGACTAAGTCAAAGTTAATCTTCTTTTCACAGCAAGTGTATGGACCAAGTTTCAGATCCATCGGATGAGGGGAAATGACATTTAGATCACTCTGTGACTGTGCGTGACCACGCGTGACTGTGCATGGCTACCCCAAAATTTATCTGTAGTCACGAAAAGACTATGGGCCAAGTTTTAAATCAATTGGATAAGGGGGAATGGGGTGCACCCATGGCAGACAGACAGACAGACAGAGAGTATGAGTTAATAACTCAGATTTTCATAGAGAAAATCCCTCAGACATGATTCTGTGGAATTTTTCGTCTAGATACACCCACTGGTTTTGATTGTAGATTGTAATGAATTTGTGTATGGAAAAAACCTTAGATTCTGTTGAGTTTTTCGTCCTTAAGCTTAGATTATTATTTACGATCCTTATGCTTACCTTATCATTATGAAGATACAAACAGTTAACGGTACTATAATTTCGTCAGTACTACCTTTTATCTCGCGTTCTATATCACTATCATCGCTATCAAATAAATTTAAAGCTGCTATACCATCGTCACCATGACCATGGTCACTCGGACTACGGGAGGACGTCGAAGAACTATCAGTCTCATCGGAATAATAACTAGTAGCGCTGTTGGATGTATAACTACTGCTAGAGTTAGAACTGTATGTACTGCCTCTAGCATCTTCTAAAGAGGCCAACTGGGAAATAAAGAAAACTTGTAAACATTTTGCATATAAATTGCAGTTATCGATAACAAGATAATTGCGCTGAAATTTGTTATCAATAACAAGAAGTTTGTTTCAATTCCGATAAATATTTTTCTTTAGAAAATAATTTAAATTTTGATATAAAATAAATAAATTTATTTCAATAAAAAATTTCAAATGGTGTTGTTACTTACAGCCTTACTTATAGCCAATTGTTTAAGTTTCCGACGTTCTCTTATCAATCTTCTCTTCGCCACTCCTGGACAAATGCGGCAAAGACATACTTTTGAATAAATCCATTTAAACGACTTGGCCAAAACATCACCTATGTTGGAGAGATATAATAGGAACAAAGGCATGCCCACAATGGCATAAACAATAGTAGCTAGTTTGCCCCAATCGGAGCGAGGTGATATATTGCCATAACCTTAAAGCATAAATATGTTTTTTTTTTTAAATAAGTAAATTAAAAAATATACAACAAGTTAAAATTTGTTTTTATTACACACCTATTGTTGTTATTACGGTTAATGAGTATAAAAATGCACCCGAAAAGCTCCATTGTTTGTTAATATCATGGCCAATTAATGTATGGTTCTTTGCGGCTCTTTGAAAATCTAATAATATTTCGTTTATTCTAAACAATGAGGAAAAATTATTTTTATCGTAATCAGAAATAAGTTTAATTAATGTATTTTGTATATGATTATTTTTTTATAAAAAGTTTGTTATCGATAATTTCCAAATATAGTATCAGTTATTTTTGTAAATCTATTTTTTTTTTAACGATACATGTTATATCAAAAATTACTGTCGATAATTTATTTAAAAAAATGTTACTATCTATCATTTTTTTATGAACAACTTACTACAGAATTATGTATAACGATAACATTTTATAAGAATAGTTTACTATGGACAACAAAACATTTTTATATAAAAAAATTACTATCGATAATTTTTTTATACAAAATTTAATATCGATAATTTTGTATGAACTTACTACAGATTATTGTGCATTATGATAACATTTTATAAGAATAATTTACCATTGACAACATTAATGTTACAAATATGGTATCGATAATTTTTTATATAAAACATTTTTATGTAAAAAATTTAAAACATTTTTATATAAAAAATTTACTGTCGATAATTTTTTTTTAAATTACTATCGGTCATTAAAAAAAAATTTAGTAACAAAACTATATATTGTTTTTATTTTTTAAGCAATTTATTGTCGATAATTTTATGCCATGATAACATTTTATAAGAATGATTTATAAATTTTTTATATAAAAAATTATCAATAGTAAATTTGTATATAAAAAATTATCGATAAATTATTTATAAGAAATGAACGATAGCAAATTTTTTATTACAGAAAATATTTTTAGAAAATTATTTATTATCGATAATACATTTGTTTTTAAATTATCGCCATCAAATTCTTTATAAAAAATTATCAGTGGTGAATTTTTTATAGAAAAATTATCTATAATAAATTTTTTATTTAAAAAGTTATCCGTATAAAATATTTTCTGTAATAAAAAATTTGCTATCGTTCATTTCTTATAAATAATTTATCGATAATTTTTTATATACAAATTTACTATTGATAATTTTTTATATAAAAAATTTATTATCGATAAGTTCTTACATAAAATAATATTTATATGAAAATATTGCAATATTAATATTTTATAATATTTTATATAAAAACAAGTAAGAAAATTGTAGTCGTTCTAGAGCGACTAAGCGATCTCTATGCGTTTAGAGTCCCTATCTTCTAGGTCTAACTAGTTAAATATAGAAAATAAGCATATGAAAATATTCATATCGGATGCTTTATTTATATGGGGACTAGGTCGAAATAAGGGCAGATTTTGACCGTATTTGGTAAGGTCACTTGCAAAAACATAAACATACCAAATTTGAGAAAAATCTGTGCTATGTTTTTGTTTTTTGATAGATTTAAGTGAAGATCGGGAATCAGCTTCATATGGGGGCTATGAGTTAGAATTGGCTTATAGGGTTTAATTTTGAACTACTGATAAATGGATGTTATAAACATACACAAACCCAATTTGATCGAGATCTTTTATGATAATTTGCATATTAAGTCGATCTCATAGGGGTCATTTGTATTGGGACTAGGTCTGAACATGAATCGATTTTCACTAATTTCAATAGCGTTCATCCAAAGGCCGATAGAAGCTTATATACTAAATTTCATCAAAATATATTTGCAGCCTGTAGTTAATTTCAAGGTTTACATGGACAAACAGACAGATGGACGGATAGACGGGCGGACAGACGCTAAATCGACTCTGAGTCGATCGGTATAATAAAAGATGGGATTAGGTGAAATATTTTTCATATTTACAAATATCAGCACTAAAAATTTATTATCAATAATTTTTTATAAAAAAATAATTACTGAAAAATTTTTTTAGAAAAATAAAAAAAATTATATAGTAGTTTTTATAAAAATTTGCTATCGCAATTTTTTTCATATAAGAAATTTGACGATTGATTTAGAAAATTTTAATTATAAACAAAACATTTTCATAAAAGCAAATGGATAATGAATTTTCTATAAATTTATTATAAATTTTATATAAAAAAATTTATTAATCTGCTGATATTGAGATATTAGTTCCATGCAAATAAAACAAATTTATTTTATGCTTTACCCAACGTTTCGTCAATTGGTTGTTGACATCTTCAGGGGCCGATTTATTTAATTTATGTGTATAAACAAATAAAATGAATGAATAAAAATAATCAAAAAATAATAAAAAAAATGTAAGTGCGATCACAGGGGAGATGTGTAAACATCTACACCTTTTTCAATTGTATTTCAGAAAGTATCAAATGTATTTCAGAAAACATCAAATGTATTTCAGAGAGTATCTAAATGTATTTCAGAAAATATCAATTGAATTTCAGAAAATATCTATTGAAATTCAGAATTAAGAAGTAGTTTACCCTACAATACTGAAAAGTTATTACTGTCTCTATTAGTGATTTGGAGTCGCAGAAAATGTTTAGCAATATTTGGACTTATTTGTTATGTACTGGAAAATAAACTATCAAGAGCGGCCTTTTAATCGAAAGAAGATGAGGACTTTATTTGTTAATCAGCTACAATATAAACACCAAGATAGAATTTTGACCGATTTTGAAGTCATTATTTTGAAAAAAACACGTTTATATCGTCACCTAAAATGCAAAAGGCCGTAACTAACAAAAAGTTCAAAATTGGCTTGGCCGTAACTACAGCCTTTTACTTAAAAACTACTATTTTTCCATAAATTTGTTTTCATAAATAAAAATCCATCTTTATTTTTCAGCTTGATTCTAAAATTTGGATAGTAAGTTTAAAGTAGTTTTTGCTTTATGAAGTCTTTTGTTTCTCCTGTAAAAAAATAAAAATATTAGTTACGGCCTTTTGCATTTTAGGAGACGATATGTAGTTTTCAAGAAATATTACAAACCAAGTGTAATACTTAAAAAAATATATTTTTATATAGCGTTCTGACTATTTTTCTGAGACTCAAATGATATTTTCTGAAATACATTTGATAATTTCATAATTATGATAATTATGTTTTCTGAAATAAATTTGATGTTTTCTGAAATACATTAGATAATTGCTGAAACACATTTTGTGTTTTCTGAAATACATTTAAAATTTTCTGAAATACATTTTCTGTTTTCTGAAATACATTTGATATTTTCTGAAATACATTTGATGTTTTCTGAAACTCAGTTGATATTTTCTGAAATTCAAATGATATTTTCTGAAATACAAATGATACTTTGTGAAAATCAATTGATGCTTTCAGAAATACAATTGATTACTGAAAATCAATTGATGTTTTCTGAAATTCAATTAATACTTTCTGAAAATCAATTGATGTTTTCTGAAATACAGTTGATACTTTCTAAAAACACAATTGATATTTTCTGAAAATCAATTGATGTTGTCTGAAACACAATTGATACTTTCTGAAATTCAATTCATGTTTTCTAAAATTCAATTGATACTTTCTGAAAATCAATTGATGTTCTCTGAAATACAATTGATACTTTCTGAAATACAATTGATATTTTCTGAAATTCAATTGATGTTTTCTGAAATACAATTGGAAAAGGTGTAGTAATTAAAAAAAAAAATACCTAAGTTTATTTTCGACTTCTTCAAAGCTTTCCTCATATTTAGCTTTTTAAAATGACAGCACACCTTGCGGTCAATAGCTTGAATATTTAAAATTAACGAAAAAGATTTCTGCTTACTAAATACACCAATACACTTACATATACCACACACCGTTTTTCCCTTACGCTGTTTTTGTGATTGTATTGTGAAATTGGATTTTACCCCCCCTGAGCGCATAGATATTTACACATCAAAATAACAGAAAATGGTTAATATAATTATTATAAAAAACGGGACTTCACGAACTTAAAATTAATATCACAGCACTTGCTTAGTTTAAACAAGTAAAAAATTATAGTCGGTCTAGACCGACTATATGATACCCAATACCATGGCTTAGAGAGCCTATCTCTTCGGTCCAACTAATTGGATATAGAAAATAAGCATAAACCAAATTTGAGTGCCATTGTTATTACTTTTTTTGGCTGCAGATATGAAAAAGTTCATATCGGGTGTTATATTTATATGGGGACTAGGTCAAAAAATAGACAGATCCTGACAGATCCAGTCACTTATATTTTGAAAAAATATACACAAACCAAATTTGAGAAAAATCTGTGCAATATTTTTGTTTTTTGATAGATTTAAGTGGATATCGGGAATCAGCTTCATATGGAGGCTATGACTAAGAATTGTCATATAGGGTTTATTTTTGGACTACTGATAAATGGATTTAATAAACACACACAATCCCAATTTGACCGAGATATTTTATGATAATTTGGATATTATAGCAATTTAAGTCTATCTCATACGGTTTATTTGTGTTGGGACTAGGTCTGAACACGAACCGATTTTCACAAATTTAAATAGAGTTCATCCTATGGGCGATAGAAGCTTATATACTAAATTTCATAAAAATATATTTGCGACCTGTAGTTTAATTACAAGGTTTACATGGACACATAGACAGACGGACAGACAGACGAGCGGACGGACGGTTGGACGCTAAATCGACTCAGAGAGTCGATCGGTATAATAAAAGATGGGTCTAGGTGAAATAATTTTGGTAGTTACAAACATCAGCACTAAAAATTTATTATTTTAAAAAGTTGTAGAAAAATTTTCCATAAATAATTTTTTTTAAAAAAATAATTATTGCTAATTTATTATAAGAAAAATAAAAAAATGTATATAGTAATTTTTATAAAAAATTTGCTATCGCAATTTTTTTCATATAAGAAATTTGGAGATTGATTTAGAAACCTTTAAATTATAAACAAAAAATTTTCATAATAGAAAATGGATAATGAATTTTCAATGGTATAAAATATTATTAAAACTTTTATTATAAATTTTATATAAAAAAAAAGTTGTTGTGACTATCAATTTTCTATAGGTTTATAAATCAATAATAAATTGTATACCTAACAATTATGGTCGTAAATTATCGATTAGTGATAAATTGTTACGAAGGGCCAAGATTAATAAATAGTAAACGATTAATCTAAATTAAATTGTAATCAAATTCATGAAATTTCTGTGAGCAATTCCGAGCATAATTGATTTTGAAGAGTTTGTTATCGGTAATCATTAGAATTTTACTTAAGGTTTAGTTAAAATTTTATATAATTAAGACAAATTCGTATATTATTTTTTCGTTATCAAACAAAAAAAAAAGCGGTAAAGAATTAATATTTCTAATGTCTGCTTTAATCAAGACATCTTCTTACCTTTGCTTATACGACTGGGCATCATAAAAAGCGATATTCTCAGATGTCTCCTTCCATATGCGATCCAAACATTCAGCCGTGTAGTTCTGATTTATAAGACCATATTTTTCTGGTTCTGTCTCTTTATTGTTTTCATATTCATAAATTTCAATCGCTTGAAATATGAAAGCACCACAAATTGTATAAAATATTACCAACAATATAATGCCAACATTACTGAACATAAAAGCCGTAAATTTCCGGAAATGATCCTTAAATCGTTGAAAGGGTGGTTTTTCTTTTTTCCGAAATGAACTTGGACGTCTGGACATATTTTCCTTTGTGAATCTTTTCGAAACTGCTGAATCGTTGTTGAGCTGTTACAGCGTTGGTAACCCCGCCCAAAAAAAAAAACAACGGTAGCTATTTTAAGTTAAGGTGTTATTTAAATCTTCTTCGATATTTGGTAAATGGTTTTAGAGGCGTTTTATTATTACACCTTGTTTTTGATGAGCTGAATTTTGTTTTCTTGTTGTTTGACATTCTCTGTAATGACCATCAGTTGGGGCTAAGGAGGATGGTTTATGAATCAGAATATTCCGAAACTTTGTGAACTGAAAAAAATTACAAAACGTTTTTATAATAAAAGCTCAAATGTATTATTTCGAAATTTATTTATTTATTTATTTATTTATTAATCTATGAAATTATTCCTTACAGACTATTTACAAAAACATTAAACAATGAATGAAAAATTAAAAAATTTCTTGTTTGTTTTTGATTTATCGTCATTTTTCAGACATATTGCAATTACTACTGTAATTAATATGCAATTTTTAATTTTGTTTAAATGGTGCGTGGTAAAGAAGAAGAAAGCATATATTTCAAAAATTCATAACTGCACTGCATTCTTAATCGGACCGGTTTCTGGCATTTCAGCCTTCATCAGCGATTTATTGAACATTGTGATAATTGTTATGTTTTAATTGAATAGATTGTTTCTATATGAAAATTTTTTTCTACTTAGGGCGGCCGTGAGGTTTTGAACCGTGAACCTTCACATACACTCGTACTTGCACTTTTTGGTCAGCGCTTTAACACACTCACCTAAAGTCAGGCCTACGAGCAGTGTGGTTAGTTTTCAGTTTTCGTACCATACAGCTTTACTTTGTATTAATTTCAGAAGATACAACTCTGTCCAAACAAACAATCGTTATTTTTTTTTTTTGAATTTTTTTGAATATTTTTTGCATTTATCTTCTAATTTCCACTATTCTCAGTTTTCGTAAGAGTTGTCATATGTGATGTACGGTTTTTGTACATAACTACATATGCACTTTACATATATTTGAGATGACGCTTTGAAGCGAAGAAATTTTTTGTTTGTTTTTGATTTATCGTCATTTTTCAGACATATTGCAATTACTACTGTAATTAATATGCAATTTTTAATTTTGTTTAAATGGTGCGTGGTAAAGAAGAAGAAAGCATATATTTCAAAAATTCATAACTGCACTGCATTCTTAATCGGACCGGTTTCTGGCATTTCAGCCTTCATCAGCGATTTATTGAACATTGTGATAATTGTTATGTTTTAATTGAATAGATTGTTTCTATATGAAAATTTTTCTACTTAGGGCGGCCGTGAGGTTTTGAACCGTGAACCTTCACATACACTCGTACGTGAAGGTTCACGGTTCAAAACCTCACGGCCGCCCTAAGTAGAAAAAATTTTCATATAGAAACAATCTATTCAATTAAAACATAACAATTATCACAATGTTCAATAAATCGCTGATGAAGGCTGAAATGCCAGAAACCGGTCCGATTAAGAATGCAGTGCAGTTATGAATTTTTGAAATATATGCTTTCTTCTTCTTTACCACGCACCATTTAAATAAAAAATTTCTTTTAATGTGTTCAGATAAATTATTATTTTATTTTTTATGACATTTGTATTTGAAAAAAAAAATCAATAAATCTTTAAAGCTTATTAAATTCAATACACATTCGTCTAAGCGGATCACCGTTCGCATAATTTGATCTATAAAACTGAACAGATAAAGGTGAGTAGAAATGTGTTGGTCGCTGGGGGATGTTAAATTTTTTAAAAGAATTTTTTTTTTTTTTTTTTTTTTTTTTTTTAAGCCTAGTTCCGCGAAGCCGAGTGGCTTGTCTGCAGATTCTAATATTGGCTATTTTTTTTTTTTTTTTTGCAGCGACACACCAAAGCCTCTGGTGGGAATCGAACCCACGACCCCCGCATGATAGGCGAGCACGCTACCTACTCACCTATTGTTGATCAGGAAACTAGAACAAACATCGCCATTAATTATGTTCAAAAGAAACGAAACCCATTGGATGGATCTGCGGCTTTTTAAGGTTGGCAGCTCATTCTATTTCTGAATTTAGAACCTGTCCAATATTTTATTCTTATCGTTTTTCCATCCCTGACATTTAAAAACATATTACAAATATTTTTATTTTCTAAACTAAATGATTGATTAGTCACATTATTGTTGCATGATTTTCAAACATTTCTAATTAGTATTTATTTTATTATCAAAACAAAAAATTATCACTAAGAGTCAAAAAAATCAAATAATATTAATTGAAATTTTCATTTCAAAACATTTCGAACGTATGAGGGTGTGTGGTTTGTGAAATGTATGTATGTATATTGTAGCTCACCGGTCCAGCCAGATAAATATAGAATATATAATAATAATTGCTAAAGAGAATTAATTAAAATTGGCATATAATTACGTTTAATTGATTGTTTGGAATATCAAAACTACATTTTTCAAACTAAAAAAACACTAAAATGATGCGTAAATATTGTGTTCGAATACGGATGTAGAGAATGTAATTAATTCAACTGTTAAAGAAGATTTACTTCAGTGTTAAATGAAATACACCCAATTCTGGTTAAACGGCCGTAAATACGAGTTCCTATTTCTTAATTAGTACTTCTGTTCAGCCAATTTTAAAAACTGTTATTGAGTGCGTAAGTGACATAATGTCAGTACATACGTAAGAGAGAACTATAATGAGTACTGAAAAAGTGATATATTAATATGTGATATATTAATATATATATTAATATGTGAAGGTAAATTTTTAGTTCCCTTTTGAAGCAATATGCGGGCACGGAGGAGTGTGAAAATTGGCATAGTTACAGTTCATATGGAGGAAAAGCAGAGAATGATAACATTTATGTTTTATCTATCTTAAAAATATATTAATAAAATTTAATATTTATAATAATTCGTTACACCTTGTTAATTCGGATGATTTAAATTATATATCAGACGCTCTGTGTTGAATTGTGAATTGATAAAATTGATTAACATCCATTTAGGCTCATTTAAATATTCATAAATTTTTTATAAATACAGATTTAACAAGTAAGAAAATTATAGTCGGTCTAGACCGACTATACGATACCCTATACCATGCGTTTAGAGACCCTATCTCTCAGACCCAACTAACTGGATATAGAAAATAAGCATAAACCAAATTTGAGAGGGATTTTTCTTAATTTTTTTTGGCTGCAGATATGAAAAATTTCATATCGGATGCTATATCTATATGGGGACTAGGCCCAAAAATGGACCGATTCTGACCATGTTCGGTAAAGTCTCTTGTATTTTGCAAAAATATATACAGACAAAATTTGAGAAGAATCAGTGTAATATTTTTGTTTTTTGATAGATTTAAGTGAAGATCGAGAAGCAGCTCTATATGGGGCCTATGACTAAGAGTTGTCCCATAGAGATCATTTTTGGACTACTGATTATTGGATGTAATAAACACATACAAACCCAATTTGAATAAGATTTATATGATAATTTGTATCTTATGGCAATTTAAGTCGATTTCAGAGGGGTCATTTGTATGGGGGCTAGGTCTGAACATGGACCGATTCACACCAATTTCAATAGCATTCATCCCATGGCCGACTAAAGCTTATATACCAAATTTCGCTTTACATGGACACACAGACGGACGGACGGACGGACATCGTTATCTCGAATCAGATAGTGATTCTGATTCGATCGGTATAATAAAAGATGGGTCAAATATTTTTGGTAGTTACAAACAGCAGCACAAAGTCATTATACCCAAACCACATAGTGGTATAGGGTATAAAAACATTGGAAGACAAAAATTGAATGAAAAAATAACATTCCTAGAATTTGCACTCGAATTTCGAGTACTGGGCTATACTAGTGATTCATAATTCCTTGTACATAAACGCGTTCATTCATATTGAAATGGTGTCGAACCTCATATCTACGCTAAATTTTAAGTTATTAGATTGTTGATTTAGACTCTCCTTCACTCAATGTGTATAGACGATGCAAAATAAGTATGATTCAAATGCAAACATTAAAATACTCATTGTAAGGTTGTACTTACATGTACTTGCACATGCATGATTTGAATGAGTTAAATCAATTGTATGTATTATAAGTATTTTCCTAAAATTATAAATCAAACTGATGTGATTTATGAATCAAACAGTTGACGTCGAATTCATATTTATTGCTACATACACTACTTAGAAATCAACGTTTTTGTGAGTATGACTACATCAGAATACACTCAGGTCTCCTTTTATGCGGATTTTTTTTATGCGGATTCGAATTTATGCGATTTTTAAATGAACGATTTTTTTTAGAATTTTAACAGGTTTCGCAGTTATGTTTATGATGTTTTTAGGCTTTTTGTCGTGTTTAAATTAAGACAAGTTTGCATCACTTTTATAGACGTTACAGTTTGTTTTATTTTTTTTTCTTTGTGTATGTATGAGTGTTGTGTGTGTTATTATTGAAAGAACAAACTGGGGATTTCCCTTCTTATTAGCTGGTGTTTTTTGTGTGTGTTATTACTGAAAGAGCAACTGCAGTGTTTTTTCTAGCTGATACAGACGCGTATTGTGGTTCATTTAGTAAAGTACGGTACAGTGAGTGAGTGATTCGATTGCGTAACATTCAAATAGAAATCAATTTTTAACGTCCTCTATTTCCTAGGTGCTTGTTTATCACTTGGGATATAACAATGGAAAAAACAAAAAGAACGAGACAAACGATATCCCTGGAAACAAAAATTGAAATTTTAGACCGCATTTCAAAAGGAGCAAATTATACTGCACTTGGAAAGGAATATAAACTAGGGGAATCAACAATTCGAGCTATTAAAAAAAATGAGATTTCAATAAGAAAAACCGTAATTTCAGGCACAAAACTAAGCACTAAATATTCTTCTTACTCAAGAGACACATTAATCGAAAAAGTGGAGAAGGCTGTCGTTATATGGATTGAAGATTTAACAAAAAAGAAAATTCCTGTTAGCGGGTACATGATCACTGAAAAGGCTTTAAAATTTTATGAGACAATCAAAGATTCTGAACCGTCCACTTCTAGACCAAAGGATTTTGCAGCAAGTAAAGGATGGATGACGGGATTTATTAAAAGAAATAACTTCCATAACATTCAAATCCGAGGTGAGGCAGCTTCAGCAGATGAGAGCGCTAGCGCAACATACCCAGAAAAATTTTAAAAAATTATTGAAGATGGAGGATATTATCCAGATCAGGTATTTAATGCTGATGAAACTGGTCTGTTTTGGAAAAAGATGCCAAGCCGAACTTACATTGCAAAATCAGAAAAACAAGCCAGTGGATTTAAAGCTTGCAAGGAAAGATTAACAATTTTACTATGCAGTAATGCTTCGGGAAATAAAATGTTAAAGCCGCTAGTAGTAAATAAATTTTTAAGACCACGCGCTCTTAAAGGTAAGGATTTGACTCGTTTGCCAGTTCATTGGATGGCAAACTCTAAAGCATGGGTGACAACTGCACTGTTTACTGAATGGTTTCATAAATGCTTTGTACCAGAAGTTGAATCTTATATGAAGAAAAAAGGACTTGAGTTTAAAGTTTTGCTGATTGTTGACAACGCACCTGGCCATCCTCATTTGGAGCATCCAAACATTAAAGTCGAATTTTTTCCACCCAACACAACTAGCATTATTCAGCCTTTAGATCAAGGAATAATTTCAACTTTTAAAAAATACTACATAAAAGGCACTTACCAATTCATTTTAAATAAAATTGAAACTGAATCACTTACGTTAAATGAAGTTTGGAAAAAATTTACAATTTTGGACTGTATTATCCTGGTAGAATCAGCGATATCTAAACTGCGTCCTCAAACATTAAATGCATGCTGGAAAACTACATGGCCAGATTGTGTTGTAAGAAGTACTGGCGAGGAAATATCGACACTGACAAATGAAATAATAGATCTAGCTCATCAAATGGGAGGAGATGGATTTGACTCGCTAAACCAGGACGATTTGGAAGAGCTTTTAGCAGAAGAGCCATTAACCGATATCGAAGTTGTTAGCTCAGTTATAAGAAATGAGCAAAACGTGGATAGTGAAGACAGTGATTCCGAAGAAATTGTTGAACATTTCACTTCAAAAAAAATTGGTTATATCCTCAGCACAGTTAATGCCTTACAAAACCAAGTTCTTACTATGGATCCAGACACGGAAAGAGCACTAAAGATTCAACGCGGGCTGACTGATTTGTTTTCCGGATATCAAGAATTGCACAAGGAACTTATAAATTCAAAATCGCAAAGCCTAATGACAAATTATTTTTCAAGAAAAGAAACAACTGAAGCCCCTAAAAATTCTTTGATCTCATCCCCTAGTCACGAGATAAATTCTAGTGATGAAAATGATACTGACGTCGAACCCATTCCAAAACGATGCAGACCATTATTCAGTGGTTCAGATTAATCATAAATATTCGCAGATATACTTAAAAAATATTTAAGCTTATTTTTGGATCATTTTTAGTTTTCTTTTTTCTGTAATTAATGAATTATTACATTTATTTATGAACTTTATATTTATTTATGAATCGTTAAGTTTATTTAAAAAAAAAATTGTTTTTATTGTTTAAATGAATAAAATAAATATATTTTTGTTAATTTTTTTATGCGATTTTGTTATGATTTTTTAACCAAAATTTGAATTTATGCGATTTTTCAGAATTTTGGAACGAATCACTTGTTTTTATATGAAGCTAGAGTATATTTTTATGCGAATTTGATTTATGCGATTTTTTTTGGAACGCATCAGTCGCATAAAACGAGACCTGAGTGTAGTTGAATTTTAATGAATTCTACTCACGTATGCCTGGTTTCACTATGTCATTTTAAATGTCAGTTGTTGTCAATGTTGTCAGTTGAATGAAAACGGGCTATAATAACTTGTTATTTGCAACCCCTGGCAACATTTGACATCTAAAATGAAATCGCCAACATGTTGGAAATTTATTTTTGATTGACAGCTGGCTTTTGTGTTAGTTTATAAGATGTGTTGCAAACGTAATTAAAAGAAAATTACGAGATGTCAGTTGAGGCAACTTTTTGTTGTCAGTTTATAAGACATAGTGAAAACCAGGCATTATACTTAAAATTTCATGAGTGACTATGAGTAGCGAAAAACGATTCATTGCTTAACTTACGTATTACGTAAGTTAAAAAATTGCATATTTTAAAGACCTTAATTTCTAGTTACATTTAATTGCACTAATTCTTATCTAAATCAGACAAATTTAATGTTTATAAATTCTCATTTGAACTGTTAAATGCATCTTCCCTAAACGATTTAAATTTGTAGAAAATTAAAGTTTTTGAAAAAAATAGAATTTCATCATTCAAGTAAGAATTTTGAATTCGTCTGTACCAAATCGTTAACTCTAATTTTTGTTGTTGCTAAATTTTTTCTATAGCCTAAAAAAATGGAAATAGCAGTTTTTACTTGTTTCGTTTACCTGGGATCGCAAAAGTCAGTCGTGTGCAATTTGAGATCAAGTGTAAACACCAAAAATTTATTTGTTGTTTATGCCTATGAGTTATAAAGTGATTTTGGGTAATTTGAGCAGAAGAAATTCAAAGCTGAAGATTCTTTGCCCCAATAAGCTCTTTTTTAGTAATGGACCAGAGAATCGTGAAAAATCGCCTTATAACAATCTGTGGTCAAGGTATAATGGGTTAGTGCTAATGTTTGCAACTACCAAAAATACTTAGCCAAGACCCAACTTTTATTATAACGATCGACTCCGAATTATTTCCTGTCTGGTCTGTCTGTGTGTACATGTGAAACTTGTAATCAAACTACAGGTCGCAAATATGAATATTTTTTGATGAATACAAGGTTTTGTCGGTCATAGCATGAACGGTATTGAAATTGGTGAAAATCGGTAGATGTTCAGACCTGGTCCCTATGAGATCGACTTAAATTGCCCTAAGGTGGAAATTATTATATAGATCTCGTTCAAATATGTGTATTTATTACACCCATTAATTAGTAGTCTTAAAATAAACCATGTAGGACAATTCTTAGTCATAGCCCCCATATAAAGCAGCTTCCTGTTTTGGTTTGTATATTCATTTGTAAAGTGACGTTACTAAATATGGTCAGCATCGGTCCATTTTTAGACCTATTCCCCATCAGATATTAACTTTTTCATGTCTGCGGGAAAATGAACGATACCATTCAAATTTGGTTTATGCGTATTTTTTATATCCAATTAGTTGGATCTAAGACTATTTCTCTAAAGACATGGTATATATGTAATATCGTAGTCGGTCTAGGCCGACTACAATTACTTGTTTTGTCATATTTTAGGCTCTTTATTGGATATCACTGATTTTTTGAGCTGCTTCTGAAGGCCAATTTTAATAACACCTACCACACTGATATCACCGTACCATCAATGAAAATGACAAGGAAATTTTTGAAATAAAAAATACATTTTGACATACTTAATTTAAAAAAAAAATACTCATTAAAATAAAACATTTTTCAGTTTAAAATAATCTAACCCATAACAAAGTTTTAATTGAAACTCTTTCCTTCTCTTTCCTTCTGAATCTCTCCGTGACTGTGCGTGACTTTGCGTGCGTATTTTAAAGTCAATCTGTGGGCACAGCAAGTCTATGAACCAAGTTTCAGATTGATTCGATAAGGGAAAATGGGGCTTAAATCACCCCGTGATTGTGGGAGACTATGTCAAAGTTAATCTTTTTTCACAGCAAGTCTATCGACCAAGTTTCAGATCGATCGGATAAGGTGAAATGGGTTTTAAATCACTCCGTGACTATGCGTGACTGTGCGTGACTATATTAAAATTAATCTTTGGCCACAATAAGTATATGGACAAAGTTTCAAATTCATCGGATGAGGGCAAGTGGGGTTTTAATCTCTTCGTGACTGTGCGTGACTATGTAAAAGTTAATATTTTTCAACTGCAAGTCTATCGACCAAGTTTCAGAATGATTGGATGAGGCGAAATCCGTTTTAAGTCTCTCCGTGACTGTGCGTGACCATGCGTGACTGTGCGTGACTAAGTCAAAGTTAATCTTTTTTCACGGCAAGTGTATGGACCAAGTTTCAGATCGATCGGATGAGGGGAAATGACATTTAGATCACTCCGTGACTGTGCGTGACTATGCGTGACTGTGCGTGACTACCCCAAAATTATTCTGTAGTCACAACAAGAGTATGGGCCAAGTTTCAGCTCAATTGGATAAAGGGGAATGGGGTTGTCCCACGACAGACAGACAGAGAGTATGAGTTAAAAGAGAGAATTTCAAAATATTTAAATTATTATTTGTTCAGTTATTTTGTATATCACAAAATTCTGTGGATTAAAATTATGACACCGTTTTTTCACATTTCCTACCGGTTTCAGTGAACGTGGCTTTTAATAAAAATAAAAAAATCAATGTGAGTCCGATCACAGGGGAGATGTGTAAACATCTACACATTTTCCAATTGTATTTCAGAAAGTATCAAATGTATTTCAGAAAACATCTAATGTATTTCAGAAAACGTCAAATGTATTTCAGAAAATATCAATTGAATTTCAGAAAATATCTATTGAAATTCAGAATTAAAAAGTAGTTTAGCCTACAATACCGAAAAGTTATTATTCTTTCTATTAGTGATTTGGAGACGAAGAAAATGCAATATTTGGAATTAACTGTTAAGCACTGGAAAATAAACTATCAAGGGCGGCTTTTTAATCGAAAGAAGATGAGGAGTTCATTTGTTAATCATCTACAATGTAAACACCGATAAAATTTTTACAGATTTTGAAGTCATCATTTTGAAAAAAACACGTTTATATCGTCACCTAAAATGCAAAAGGCCGTAACTAACAAAAAGTTCAAAATTGACTTTTTGTATTGTAGTTATGTCCTTTTACTTAAGAACTACTATTTTACCATAAATTTGTTTTCATAAATAAAAATCCATCTTTATTTTTCAGCTTGAGTCTAAAATTTGGGTATTAAGTTCTCCTGTAAAAAATAAAAATATTAGTTACGGCCTTTTGCATTTTAGGAGACGATATGTAGTTTTCAAGAAATATTACAAACCCAGTGTAATACTTAAAAAAATATATTTTTATATAGCGTTCTGACTATTTTTATGAGACTCAATAGATATTTTCTGAAATTCAATTCATATTTTCTGAAGTAAATTTAATAATTTCTAAAATACAGTTGCTAATTTCTGAAATACATTTGATATTTTCTGAAATACATTTGACAATTTCCGAAATACATTTTATGTATGTATGTTTCAGAAATACATTTTATGTTTTCTGAAATACAATTGATGTTTTCTGAAATACGTTAGATAATTGCTGAAATACGTTTGCTGTTTTCTGAAATACATTTAAAAATTTCTGAAATACATTTGATGGTTTCTGAAATACATTTGATAATTTCTGAAATACATTTGATGTTTTCTGAAATACAGTTTATATTTTCTGAAATACATTTGATAATTGCTGAAATACATTTGATAATTTCGGAAATACATTCTATATTTTCTGAAATACATTTGATAATTTCTGAAACTCAATTGATATTTTCTGAAATTCAATTGATATTTTCTGAAATACAAATGATACTTTCTGAAAATCAATTGATGCTTTCGGAAAATCAATTGATGTTTTCTGAAACACAATTGATACTTTCTGAAATTCAATTGATGTTTTCTAAAATTCAATTGATACTTTCTGAAAATAAATTGATGTTTTCTGAAATACAATTGATACTTTATGAAATAAAATTTATATTTCCCGAAAATCAATTAATGTTTTCTGAAACACAATTGATATTTTCTGAAATTCAATTGATGTTTTCTGAAATGCAATTGGAAAGGGTGTAGTAATTAAAAAAACACCTAAGTTTATTTTCGACTTCTTCAAAGTTTTCCTAGTATTTAGCTTTTTAAACCCACAGCACACCTCGCGGTTCTACTTACTAAAAAAGCTCTGTCAACAGCCAATATACACTTGAATATTTAAAATTAACGAAAAAGATTTATTATTTTGCTAAACAGGCAGCGAACTCGGTGGTTCTGCTTACTAAAAAGTTCTGTCAACAGCTATTTATATACTTGAATATTAAAAACAAAACCACTCTGTAAGTTTGTGAACATGTTATGCACATTGCACACTTAACGGCCAATAGCTTGAATATTTAAAATTAACGAAAAAGATTTGTGAATTTTCTAAGCAGAACTCGGTGGTTTTGCTTATTAAATACACCAATACACTTACATATACCACACACCGCTTTTCCCTTACGCTGTTTTTGTGATTGTATTGTGAAATTGGATTTTACCCCCCCCCCCCCCCCCCCTCCTAAGCGCATAGAAAGCACATCAAAAAAATTTGTCACCAAATTTGTTTCTGCATCTCATATCGTTTGAACTGCTGATCTTATTGATACAAGTTGGTTGTAGTTTAAAAGCTTGTAGAACTTACTTTTAAGTCGGGTACGTGCTTTCCATCAATAAACAATTTGCAGTTCGATGTTTTCAGCAGTCGATATTTTTTTAGAAAATAGTCAATTTGAGAGATTTGGTTAGTAAAAAGGGACTCTAAAACTTGTATACACCTACTTATACCCTATACAACTATGTGGCCATGTTTGTAACTACAAACCAATGTTTGTAACTACCAAAAATATTTTATGTCTGTCCGTTCGTCTGTCGGGCCGTGTAGACCTTGGCATCAAACTACAGGTTGCAAATATGAATATATTTGGATAAAATTTTGTATATAAGCTTCCATCGTCCATAGAACGAATACTGTTGAAATTGGTGAAAATCGGTCCATATTCAGACCTAGCCCCCATACAATTGAATCCTTTGAGTTCGACTTAAATTGCCATAAGATCCAAATTATCGTATAAATCCCGGTAAAATTTGATTTCTTCGTGTTTGTTACAGCCATTAATCAGAAGTCCAAAAACAAACCATGTGGGAAAATTCTCAGGCATAGCCTCCATATAAAGCTGTTTTCCGATCTTCACTGAAATCTATCGAAATACAAAAATATTCCACAGAATTTTCCCAAATATGTTTTGTATATGTTTATGCAAAAAAATAAGTGTCTTTACCAAATGTGGTCAGGATCGATCCATTTTTCGAAATAGTTCCCATAAAAATATAGCATCCGATATGTACTTTTCCATATCTGCAGAATAAAACTGCACCACTTATATATGATTTATGCTTATTTTTTATGTCCAATTAAATCGACGTAAGACCCTTCGTCTAAACGCATGGTATAGAATAACGTATAGTCGGTCTATACCTACTATAATTTTCTTACCTGTTTTTTATTACATTTTATCTTCACTTCAGCAATCACAGCTACTGTTCTTTCCTTCATTGTTAGAAAAAGAAACTTTCCAAGTTTTCACAACTAATAAGTTCACTCTTGAATTGGTATAAAACGAAATAAGAAGTCGTAGCAATATGTGTGCTATTTGGCAGCCCCGGGCATTTGATATGGAAAAATGTTTTGAGACGAAAAACAATTTCTGACTTCAAAAATTAGTTTTATCTTTAAAATGCATTGGGGAGAAAAATATTTACTTAAGGAAAAGCAAATATGTATATGAGATTAAAAACAATTTTAAAGTCAATAAAATTATTAATTACCTACTGTTAATATTCTCAAGGAATTGAGGAAAGAGATTTAAAACAGTACTTCAAAAAAGCTGAAACTTATTCATAATTTTTGAAACAATAGATTAAACACCAAAGTGTTCATAAAAACTGTCTAAAAAATTTAGCCTGTTTAGTTTTTCACTCATTAAGTAAATAGTACAGAATTTGACTCGACTTTTGTATATTATTATTCCTAAAAGACAAGCAAATCGATATATTGCTTATCTCTGAAGCTCTTTTGATTTCTAGGAGTCTATTCTCATTGCGTGATATATTTTGTATGATAAAAAATATCCAAGAGGCAGCCATTCCTATTAAATTTCAATTGAGGCATCATCTAATGTGTGATCATTGTGAAGATTACCTTCAAGCTACTACAATCTGCTTTGAGGAATTTGATAACAATTCAGTTATCTCATCAATATATTCTCCACCAACGGAAAGTCAATACAAAAGATACAAACAATTTTTGAATCACTTGGACTTTGCTTTATTGCTGCTGGCGATTACAATGCCAAGCATACATTCTGGTGGTCACGTTTAATCTCCCCGAAAGGCCGTGTTTTGTTTGGCACAATACTGGCCGATAGATAGACAAAAGATTCCCGATTTAATCGATTTTGAAGTAACGAAGAACATTGCGAGAAAACTTATAAATGCCGAATTCTCATTGGAACTCTCATCAGATCACACACCAGTTATTGTTACTATTTCTAACCCCGAGAAATTGTGCCCCCGAATGGTAATTTAGCGCAAATAAATATTATAGATTGGTTAAAGCAGAGGACGCCAAAGAACGGCCCGCGGCCATATCCGGCCCGTTATACAACTCCATCCGGCCCCTGAGTTAAAATGCGATAGTAATAAAAATATTTAAAAAAAGTGTTAAAGCATTACTAAATCCAAATTTAGTTTTTTCTAATATCATTATTAAATTTTCTAATATTAAAAATTTTTATACTTCCTTTTTTGTGAAAGTTTTTATTTTCAAATACATATTACATATTTCTACTGTCTATAAACAATTTAAATTGTAAATCCTGTATATATAAGGACACTAAAAGCTCTTGTTAACACTCATAGTAATTTAAGTAGGCAATAAAGTTAATTACAATGTTTAGTTTTTTTTCGTACATGTTAATCTTTGTTAAATCGTAAATAGTGTACTAATGTCGTCATCCAAAATAAGAAAAATTTATAGCGAGTGTCGAATGTTTAACGAAGAATCGACAATAAAATATTTTGTTGTACAATTTAAAGACAAAATGATGTGTCTTATTTGCAAAGAAACAATTGCAGTTTTTAAAGAATAAAATGAGAATAGGCATTACACTACGAAGCATTCTGAGATGTACTTAAAATATGATGGGGAATTACGTAAAAAAGAAGTTGAAATTCTCAAAAAAACATTTTCAAATCAGCAAAATATATTTAAACAAATGTCGAATCAAAATATATCTTCAGTACGAGCAAGTTACCATGTTGCCAAGTATATTGCTGATGCACGGCGGCCATTTACAGACGGAGAATTTGTGAAAAAATGTGTACTGAAAATAGCAGAAGAAGTATGTCCAGAAAAATTGAATGCATTTAAAAAAGTAAGTTTATCTGCAAACACAATAATGAGAAGAATTGATGATATTGGTACCAGCGTTTTTTTCGCAGCTAAAAGAAAAAGCAAAGAAATTTATATTTCTTTCAATTGCACTCGATGAAAGTACAGATGTGTCCTATACCGCTCAGCTTCATATTTTTATTCGAGGAATAAATGATGCATTTCAGATAACTGAAGAATTAGCTGCTCTCAAGAGTCTTAAGGGAACAACCACTGGAGAGGATATTTTTCTTAAAGCTTCCGAAATAATGCCAGAACTACAATTAAATTATAAATAGTTGATGTGTGTAACTACAGATGGTGCAAAAATATGATAAGGACTGTGAAACACTGGGGATAAAAAACCTATCCACCTACATTGTGTTATACAACAACAAGCATTGTGTGGGAAAGTATTAAATGTAAAATCTATCATGCCAGTGGTTATTTCAACCATAAATTTTATTCGAGAAAGTACTAAACCATTTTTTTGATCTTCGTCATGAAATTGACATTTTTATGAGCGAAAAATAAAGCCTATTGCTAAATTATCAGATGATGCATGGTAATGTAAATTAGCTTTTTAACCGATATTACTGCACATATAAACGATCTGAATTATATGCTCCAAGGTAAAGGAAAATTAGCATATTATTTATTGTTGGGTGAAGTTGCCCAAGCCCTTGGTATCCAATGGTAGACTGTTAACGCAAAGTAAAAGAATTTTGTTTAAATGGTGCGTGGTAAAGAAGAAGAAAGCATATATTTCAAAAATTCATAACTGCACTGTATTCTTAATCGGACCGGTTTCTGGCATTTCAGCCTTCATCAGCGATTTATTGAACATTGTGATAATTGTTATGTTTTAATTGAATAGATTGTTTTATATAAATTTGATTTTATTTACTTTTACAATAGCGTTAAAATTCCTGAAATTAAAATTTATTGAACTAGTTATAATTGAAAAATTTAATTACCAACTTAAGACACTAATTTTTTTCGTTTGAACCCAGAGCTAACCTTCTTTAATCGAACAAGCACTGTATATAATAAACTTAGAAATGTAAGAAAATGGCTGACAGTCAAACGATAAACAATAATTAAATACAGTAACGATGATCGATAATTTGTGAAGAACACTAGCGATTAGACAGTGGTGGTAACAACTATTTTACGATATAAAATCTTTTGAAGTTAAATTGGAATTTTTTAGAAACCAGCTCGTCAATAAAAATATAGTACATTATCAGTGCTGCCCAAAATTGTTGGAGACACCGCAATTTACAAATATTTTCTATCATGTAGAATTTGAAAAATCAATAGAATCACAGCAAAATGAAATTATTGTTAGATTTGCAAGTGAGCAAATATCAATATTCGGAAGCACTTGTATTTGCGAACAAACATTTTCTCGTATGAAATATATTAAAAGTCAATTTCGTGAGAGATTGACTGATTCTTATTTGGCGGAAATTCTGAGGATGTCTGTTTCTCAAGAACATATAAATATTAATAATAATGTAAATGCAAGTAAATCCCAGTTGCATAATTCTCATTAATGCTTTTTTTAAATTAGTTTTTCAATAAAAATATAAAAATATAAATTATTAACGTTATAAATTTATTTACAAAATCTTGCATACGAAAACTTTTTTCTTCTATTAGTGCTTTTTATATTCGGCCTAGTACATATTTTTTAAAACTCTATTTGGCCCTTCGTTCAAAAACTTTGGCGACCACTGGGTTAAAGCATAGAAAGTTTCTCAGTACCGGGATAGGTTATCGCTAAGAACACCAGATGATATTGAGCCGGTTATTGTTAACTTTGAACACAACCTTAAAATATCTTCTCAACTTGCTACCCCCCGACACAGAAGGCAGTATAGAACTTATTGGGTAGATGTCGAGCGGCTATTAAATGAAAAAAGAAGAATTCGAAGAGAGTGGTAACTGTACAGATCTCCTCATCTCAAGCAACAATTGAAAGCATGTACATCAAATTTAAGATAGTTGTTTGAAACCCAGAGACATGATAAATTAAACAAATATCTCGAAAAATTAAATCCGACTTCAAGAAGCCGTTGTACGTATACCACCATTAAGAATGCAAAATGGAGGTTGAGCTAGAAATGATATAGAGCTAGATTCTTTCCCTTCGTTTACGACCATAAAATATTGGCTGTCAGACGAGGCCGTACGAGCTGTAATGAAACGGTTAAGAAAATCCATAAAATGGTATTTGGTGATCATCGGCTGAAAGTGTGTGAGCTAGCTAAAATGACAGGCATTTCAAAAAGTGCTAGAGATCGCATATTAACTGAAAATTTGAAGATGAGAAAGCTGTCGCAAGATGGGTGCCACATTTGCTCACAATAGAACAAAAACAGCGTCATAAAGATGATTCAATAGAGTGTTTGGCAATGTTGTACCGCAATAAGCCCAGGTTTTGTATCGATTCGTCATGGATCCACCATTTCACATCCGAGACAATGGAACTAAAAGGGGAAATCATGCCCACAGAAGTCGAAGAAATGGAATGGAATGCACGTAAATAATTTTTATTGATTATCTTCAAAAAGGAAAAAAATCAACGGCGAGTATTATGCAGCGTTTAAGTGATGAAATTAATGATAACAGACCGCATTTGGTAAAAAAAGAAAGTGTTGTTTCATCAAGACAATGTACCAGTTCCCAGATCCACTATATCAATGACCAAAAATCCATGAATTAAAGTTCGATTTATCGTCAGATTTTACTCACTCGGATTGTTTTATATTTTCAAACTTGAACAAATGGCTTGGTAGTAAAAAATTTGTCAACTATGAATAGGTGGAGTCTGCGGTTGATGTTTATTTTAAGGAGCAACACAGTTCTTACTATAAACAGGATATCGAAGCTATTGAATATTGCTGGGAAAAGTGTATAGAGCAAAAAGGAGAATATGTTGAGAAATAAAGAAAATTTTTCTAAAATTTGTTGTGTTATCTTTGTTAGGTCGGGTTGTTCTGGGATCGCCCTCGTACATTTACATCAATATTTTTGTGAAATCAATTTGTACGAGTATGTTTGTTTTTGATATGAACTTCACCATATTTCTATTTCCCAATATGTATAATCCATGGGGTAATTTCTATTTACTTGAAAGGCTTACAGTGGAGGGTATTATTACTGACCACATTTGAGAATTTGGGCCAGATTTCATTAAAATGATGGATATTAAAGCAGAATCTTATTTACATTTACAAATTGCTGGAAAAATCTTACAAGATGTTAAATATTCGTATACGCTTTTATAATGGGTGCTTTAATAATAAACATTCAATATTCCATTTTTTTTTTGTAAACAAAATTAATTAATGTTTATGTACATTATCATGTAGGTATTAATTCACTACCAAATATATAATGAAATTTGTAAAAATTACACACTTTTCTATATGTATAAGATTGTCCTATATTTTACAAATTGGCGAATTCTGAAAGACTCAAATTTTAAATATAATCGGATTTCACGGTAGTGTTACAAACGGATAAAATTAGAAATATTTATAATAAAATATATCGTTGCAGTTTAAGTGTTGAAAGGTTTCAAACCAAAACGTTTCTGCACCATAAAGTTTAAACATGGGTTGCGGAATATTTAGATAGATACTTATGTCAGCAATATGTATCGAACAATACGTAGGGACAGCCTAATATGTATGTATATTACACAAGTAGAGAGCACGAATACTCCATCCACAATGTTTATTTTAAGTTTATTTGATTTTAAGTAAACAATTCACCTACAAAATTCACAAAGGTGTAAAATAAATATTCGGAATCTATTTTAATTTATTTTTCTTTTGTAATTAATGTGAATGCGAATGATAGTGGTCAATAAGTTTAACAGTTATAAACTAAAAATCTACCTAAATAATTGATTCGACATTGAATTTGAAACAAATAAAAATCGAAAATTATTCAGTTGAAATTTACACATTCACACAAAACTATAAAAACGAACAGGATGATATTGTCAAATCAACAACCTCAATAATTTACTCAACCACAAGATTTCAACAATTTAATAAACTTTTCAACCATAAATAAAAATAATTGGGTCATTTAATGTATTTTAAAGGTTTTTGGCTTAAAGAAGCACAATTTTTAAGATTTATGGTTAATGGAATTTATGTTCAACCATCTGGTTTAGCCCAACAAATTTTAATTTTTCAAAGTTTCCTGCACCATAAATACGATTTATTTTTTCTTGCTACTCATGAACAAGTACGCACGATTTTTAGTACTTTTTATTTCATATAAATATTTGGTTTTTCATTTAAAAATTTTAAAGTTCAAAATATCAATTAACATTGAGCATCAATATTTGCTTAAAACTGTATATCATAATATTTTGTTTAAAACTTATCAAAACAAATCATATTATTGTTTTGAATTTTCCATTCAACATAAAGTTTACCTGTAGAATTTGTGAATTTAAGAAAATTTTTAAAGAAAAAATAAATATAAAATTTACATTTGAAAAAAAAAAAAATAACTATGTTGAATATAGTATGAGTAAATTGATAATGCCTGCCATTAAATCTCAAATGTATGGACACGAATCCATTGTTGTCCAAAATAATCATCTGCCGTTTCATTTAAAATAAAAAAAATTATATAAACATTATGCAAAAAACAACGAAATTAAAAAAAAATAAATAAATAATAAAAAAAAAACAAAAAAGAAAATTAACCAGAACAAGTAAGAATGTTCAATTCGGCTATGGCAAATCTTTGATACCCTCCACCTGCGTCTTAAACTCACTATGACAACCAACGTTGGGTACAGCTACCACTTGAAAACTGTTGCCGATACTGAAACTTTAAATACGAATACCCAATAAATTATAAGTTAATTGCTTTTCTTTTTGGCCAGTTTCTATTATAATTTCTTGTTATAAAAACAAATAATCGTAACTTCCATATAAAGAATTAATAACTATCTGAAAAATTGTATTCTTTTTCACTTACTAGAGTAGAAAACTTATAAGTTCCTTAAATACTTCATACAGCTCCAATGGAATTCATTATTTAAAGCAGCCGGCGTAATAGTACCCAATATTTATAATAATATTTTGAGACTTTGGAATGTTTTGAGATAATAATATAATAAAAATATTCTCGATAAAAGCTTATATACCAAATTTCATGCAAATATATATTTGTATAATTGCGACCTTTAGTTTGCGTATCAAGTTTACGTGTAATAACAGATGAACGGGCGAACGTCGTTAAATCAACTGGGAAAGTAATTTAGAGTCGATCGGTATAAGAGGTGTGCCTGTGTAAAGTATTTTTGATAGCTAAAAACATAAACACAAATTTATTAAATTTTTTATATAAAAAATTTTCTTCCTAACATGCTAAGATGAATATATATTAAAAATATTTTTGAACTCACCTATTTCATAAAAAAATAATAATAAATAATAATGAAAATTAACCTAATCCATAAAAACAAAGTTTTTATTAAAACTCTTTCTTTCCTTAGGTTTATGAGTTTTGTATCTCTTCGTGACTGTGCGTGACTATGCGTGGCTATCTTAAATTTAATCTTTGGCCATAACAAGTCTATGGATAAAGTTTCAGATTGATCGGATGTGGGGAAATGGGGTTTAAATCACTCCGTGACTACCCCAAAATTAATCTGCAGTCACAACAAAACTATGGGCCAACTTTTAGATCAACTGGATAAGGGGAATGGGGTTACCCCACGACAGACAGACAGACAGATATTATGAGTTAAATGAAAGAGTTTAAAAGTATAAATTTGTAACAAACAAATATCAAAACAAAAGAAAATAGTGGTATCTATAATATTAATAGACTAGGCGATTTCTTGTGACCGATGTTTTGTTCTACCGTTTTATCCCGATTTTGACCTAACGCATATTATTTGAAAGGTATTAATTTTAAGCCGTTATGCAGATTTACATATTTTAAAATTTTTTCCTTTATTTTGAGTAAATCGCATTTAAAGTTGCTACTAACACATACATAAAATTTTACAATGCTATGTGTGTGTTTATTAAATTTGTAAATATGTTTGTAATAAAAATAAGTTTGTTTTTTTTTCTAATAATAATAAATAATAATAATAATAATAAAAAAAATTTATTTCCTAGAATTTGCACTCGAATCAGCTAGTATATATAATTTTGAAACAAACCAGGTGTTCGAATACTTTCAAAATCAAAAATGACAAACGAAAAGGTTCTTTTTTAATAAAAGGTATTTAAAAAAATTCCTTTTAAAAAAAAGGTGGTTTAAAAAACTAAAAAGGTAGTTTTTTAAAGAAATGTTATTTTAAAAAAAGGTACTTTATTAAGAAAAAGTTCTTTTTTAATTAAAGGCGAGAGTGTTTTTTTTTCAAGAAAAGGAAATTTAGAAAAAAAAGCTTAATAAATGATAATTTAGAAGAGAGCACTTTAAAAAAGGTAGATTCTTTTTTAAAAAATGTAATTTTTTAAGAAAAGTTTTTTAAAAAAAGTATTTTTTAAAGGTTTTTTATATAAAAGGTACTTTTTTAAAATAAGGGTACTTTTTAAAAAATGGGTACTTTAAAAAAAATACTTTTATTAATAAAGGTACTTTTAAAAAAAATTGCATTTTTCAAGAAAAGATACCTTTTTAAGAAAGAGGACTTTTAAAAAAATGTACTTTTGCAGAAAGGCACTTTTTTAAAAATTGTATTTTATTAGGGATTATATTTGTTTCATATTGGCGATTTTCTTTATTATGTCGTGATAATTATAAAAAAAATATGTGGCAATAATTGCTTATGTGACACGTACAGTATAACCATACACATACCTCATGAAGCAAATGCCACAACTACAGTGACTACTATAAAAACATTGAACATTTTTATTTTTTCAAATTTTCATTCATATCTCGCGACATTTTCGACCGATTTTGATGATTTTAAATAGCAACTCCTTCGGGATGTTAATAAACGATTTTGTGCAAAAACGATGAGTCTAACGTAATTATTGAGGGTACAGAGGGACACACGGTAATCGCTAAATCAATATCCCTTGTTCTAAGGATCAAGAAAGAGTTTGTTATCTTCATTTACAATAATAATAAACCATAAAAGTGTTGGTTTGTGAATTGGCCAAGTTGCAGAATAAAGCTGCCTAGAAATTACACTCGAATTTCGAGCGCTGGAATCTGCTAGTTTATTTTTAATAGCTCTCTGTAAGTATGGTAGATTCACAAAAACTGCTAAATTTGTAGATATACTATACTTGTAGGTTCAGTAATTTTTTTTTGGGGTTCTAAATAAAATAAAGGAAATAAATTAAATAAATAAAATAAAGGAAATAAATAAAATCAATAAATTAAAGGAAATAAATAAATCAGGTAAGAGTGTTAAATTCGGCTGCGCCGAATATTTGATACCCTCCACAATGATGTTTAAAATTATTGAGATAATTAACAAATATTTTAGGTATTTTCGTGCTTTTTTAATTGAAAGCAATTATTAATTGCAATGAGCATATATGTAAACACAAAGTCAAAAGTGAGGATTAATTCAAAAATTGAAATGAGTATTTTGTAATAAATTTTTATACCAGGTAACAGAGTATAAAATGGGTCATCACTAACTGTCAAAACTATTGTTCTAAGTTGTTTACTTTTCTTGCTATACTCTCTCAAAGTTCAACAATTTTTTTTTAATTTTGCTCGAAGTGGTAAAAAGTGAAAAACGATATATTTCAAGTTTAATTTTTTTCATTTTTTTTTAAATTCTAACTTTTTTCAAATGGATGCATCAACTTCAGGTATTTGACTGTATTATTAAAAAAAAAATTTTTAGATAAATATTTTAGAAATATTTTTAATAATTTTTTGAAAATTGTCCTAAAAAGAAGGTATTTTTTAAAAAGAGATAGAGTTTCAACGTAATTCTAGATGAGATCGGGTAAAATTATTTACATTGTAGTAAAATATGGGATTTCTACTTGTGTATTCCAAAAAAATATTTTGCCAGTACTTGCCAACGAATGTAATATTCAAGTTTTTATTAAAAGTCCCCAGTATAAAATTAAAAAAAAAAAATGCTCGAAAACACAACAGAAAATATCTTTTTTTAGTTTTTGTTTAGTTCCTATAAACAAGCTTAAATTCTAGTGATTCTTCTGTATTCATTACATCTATTTTACCACTGAGATTAGTTTGCAATGACAAAATAATTTGGCAAAATCCTCGTCCATCTTCCACTAGATTCTGTAGACCTTTAAAAATAGAATTTATAAAGGAAACAGCAACTACTGGAAAACTTGAAAAGGAACGGGTTGAAAACGAAATTGAACTTCTTTTGGATTCTGTAGTTTTATTAGGAGAAAAATCAATAAAAAATAAATCACAAACTTATGTTAGTAATGATTGATGGAAAAGTTTGTAATGCTATTACGGATACAACATCCACACAAAAGTCCTACATTTGTGGTTCAACAAGCAAGAATTTTAATTCAGTTAATAGAATGATTGGTAAAGAAGTAAATACAGAAACTTTACAGTTTGGTTTATCTATACTTCATGGATGGATACGATTTTTTGAATGTCTTCTTCACTTATCATATAAAATTCCAATCAAAAAATGGCAGGCTAGGTCTGATGATGATAAAAAAATGGTTTCAGTAACAAAATTACGGATTCAAAAAGACTTTAGAGAGAAAACTGGACTGATCGTGGACCAACCAAAGCCAGGTTTTGGAAACTCTAATGATGGCAACACTGCCAGAAGGTTTTTTCAAAATGCAGATGTTTCTGCTCAAATCACAAAAGTTGATGCAGAATTGATAGAAAGAATGCATGTGATACTTATTGCTGTATCTTGCGGGCACGAGATTCACGTAGAAAAATTTAGAAAATATACTCAGAATACAGCCAGACATCTTGTTAAGCTCTATCCGTGGTATTATATGCCTCCAAATTTACATAAATTCCTTATTCACGGGCCAGAAATAGTAAGATAAGCCTTGTTGCCAATAGGTCAACTATCTGATGAAGCTCAAGAAGCTAGAAATAAAGATTTAAAAAATTACAGAGAACACTATTCTCGTAAATGCAGTCGGGAGAAGTCAAATGAAGATATATTCAATAGGTTATTTCTTAGTTCGGATCCTTTAATTACCACTAAAAGCAAAAATTATGCCAAAAAAATATATAATATACCACAGATGGCACTAGATTTATTAATTTTGCCCAAGATTTCTGATGAAGAAGAGATTAATGAAGATATTGATGATGATAATTATGAAGATGCTGATTATATTTATGAAGGTGATGATAATACGGAGGATCCTTGATTTTAATTATATATATATATATATATATATATATATATATATATTTAAGTTTCTCTTAAATAAGAACAATATAAAATAAAAAATAAACAATAACAATAAATGCATACAAAATTTTCAATCATAAATGTAGCAATATATTCAATATTAATTGAATTAATTTTTTTTTAATTTTTTTTAATTTTTCTGAAATAGTTGTTGGTTTTGTGCTTATAATTATTCATCAATAAAAACATAATATTATTTTATAATGTGAATTTTTTGAGTTAAATTTGTGGAATTGTGGAATTTGGAAAATAAAATCGGATTTTAAAATTCAATTTTTATAATATAAATACATATTAAATATTTATTCCTTTTTTATTTTTAAAAAAAAATTTATTTTTTCTAAAAGCACATTAACTAAGTTCTAACTTGCAACTTCATTTACTAATTTATCGCTTTTTATTCCAAAGTTACAGGGAAAATTGTAAGAAAAGATCATTTTTTCCAAAACACAAAAAGCTCCTAACAGGTTAAAACAAATTTTTTTTCCACTTTTTTTTTTTTTAAATGGTGGTTTTTTATGCACTAATGAATATCCATTAAAAAAATTAACAATATTTTGAAATTACGTCTTCCCTGAATTAATCCTCACTTTTCATGCTTTTCAACCCACTATGCGACGCGTACACATTTTTTCTTGTTATTGTTTTTTCACACGTGCAAGGAGTAAACAAAATATTATGTATACGTCGCTGATCCGTATCTGTGTTTATGGAAATGTTCTGTTACGTATAAACATTTTTCAATATTTTTTGTCTCTTATATGAAATTTTATCGGAATATCTTTATATTTTCGTGTGCCATTCCTCACCTATTTAGTCTAGATGCTCCAAATTCAATATCAAGCTGCTGCAAATTATGACAAATATTTCAAGCTTAAGTTTTGCGACCCACTTAACGTTTTGCGGACTTGAGAATGTTTTCTTCAGACAGACAGATAGATAGATAGGCGGACATCGCCAGATCGACTTCTCCTTGTATAAGGATCAAGAATATATATAATTTCGATGAGTTACAAACGGATTGACAAACTTATATACCCTCTAATAAAGGAAATAAATAAAATGAAATAAATAAAATCAATAAAATAAAGGAATTAAATAAAATAAAGGAAATAAATTAATAAATAATACAAATAAAATAAATAAAATAAAAAAATAAAATAAAACAAAATAAAATAAAATAAAATAAAATACAATAAAAAAAAAATAAAAAAAAAAAAAAAAAAAAATAAAATCACTAAAATAAAGGATATAAATGAAATAAAGAAAATAAACAAAATAAAATATGTAAATAAAATCAATAAAATATTCCTGTATTATTTAAATGAATAACTGAAATAAACAAAATAAATAAAGTAAATAAAATAAACTAAATAAAATAAACTAAATAAATTATATAAATAAAATAAATAAAAACTAAAATAAATAAAATCAATAAAATAAAAGAAATAAATAAAATAAAAGAAATAAATAAAACAAATAAAATAAAATCAATAAAATAAATAACATAAATACAATAATTAAAATAAATATATTAAACAAAATAAATAAAATAAAATAAATAAAAAAAATTAAATGAACAAAATCAATAAAATAATGGAAATAAAGGGAATAAATAAAATAAATGAATAAATTAAATAAATAAAGTAAATAAATCAAATGAAATCAATAAAATAAAGGAAATAAAAAAATAAATAAATAAAATAAGGGAAATAAATAAAGTAAAGGAAATAATTGAAGCCACGGAAATAAATGAATAAATAAATGAAATGAATAAGTAAAAGAAATGAAATAAATAATATAAATAAAGTAATTAAAATAAATAAAATAAATAAATTAAATAAATTAAATAAATGAAATAAATAAAATAAAAAAAAATATACACTATGGGACAAAATAAAATATAAATGCATCGTTTTCTTTTATTTTTGCGAAACAAAATTCATAATTATCTAATGTAAAAAAACTGATGAATTCATTTAATTCATCTTAGTACACAAAAGTAATAACAAAACAAAAATATTCTACTTCGTAGTTTAGTAAATCTATACTAATATTATAAAGAGGTAATGTGTGTTTGTTTGTTTGTTTGTAGGAGGTAATCTCCGTAACTACACATCTGATTTTCCTGAAATTTTCACAGACTCTTACTGCGGATATGGGAAGTGCTATGGGCTATAATTTTTTAATATTTTTGGTGGGCGTGGCACCTCCCACACAAAGTAAATTTTAATTATCATATACATATATTGAGTACTATGATAGGGAGAGCTTTGCAAATTTGTGTGAGGTCACCTATTGTTAATATTAGTAGCTACGCCGGAAATGGGCGGGATCGGATAAGTGGGCGTGGTACCTCCCATACAAGTAATAGTTCAATATTATATACCTCGAGTAATGTGATAGAGAGAGCTTTTAAAATTTTTCTGAAGTCACCTATTATTAATGTGAGTAGTCGGATGCAAAATGGGTAGTATCGGACCAATAGGCGTGGCACCTGCCATACAAAGTAAATATAAAATGCCATATATCTGAAGTACTGTAATAGTGAGAGTCTTGGGACTTTGTGTGAACCCATAAGTAATTCATTTGATTAGTTAGACAAGAAAAGGCGTGATCGGAGCAGTGGGCGTGGCACCGCCCATACAAAGTAAATATATGATATCATATAACTGGTGTTCCAAAAAAGGAAGCTTTGACACTTTGCACGATCCTATCAGATCTTAGTATGAGTAGTCGAACAAAAAATTGTCGGGTTCACACCAATGGGCGTGGCACTCCCCATGCAAAGTAACTATTTAATGTCATATATCTGGAGTACTGTAAATGCGAGACCTTTGTGACTTTGCGTGAGCCCATAGGTTCTTTGTGTGATTAGTCGAACAAAAAAATGGGCGTGATCGGAGCAGTGGGAGTAGCAGCGCCCATGCAAAGTAGATATCTAATATCATATAACTGGTGTTCTAAAAAAGGGAAGGACTCGACATTTTGCATGAGTTCATCAGATATTAATGTGAGTAGTCCAATAAAAATTGGGCGGTTTGGGATTAGTGGGCGTGGCACCTCCGATGTAAAAATATGAAGCACCACGAAAGCGACAGTCTTTTGACAAGTTCATAAATTAGCAATGTGATTTGGCGTGGAAAATATATCCCCAAAATCAAAAATCGCCAAACTCAAAAATCGCGAAAAATTAAAATCGCCCAAAAAACAAAAATCTTCAAAATCAAAAATGGGCAAAATCAAAAATCGCTAAAAAGAAAAATTGCCAAATGATATTCTAAGTTCAAGGCCAATAGTTAAGTGTTGCCAGATCTAATATGGATAGTCCATCTTCTTCTCATGGGCAGCTACATGTACCTTGCTCCAGGGTAGGAACGCCGAAAAATCTGATAATTGTTGTACCGAATAAAAAAACTAAAACCATTGTAAAATCTATACCAATAATCTATACTAACATAATAAAGGGGTAATATTTGTTTGTTTGTTTGTAGGAGGTAATCTCCGTAACTACTCATCTGATCTTCCTGAAATTTTCACATAGTCTTACTGCGGACATGGTAGTGCTACAGGCTTCAATTTTTTTTAAATATTTTTAGTGCGCGTGGCACCTCCCATACAAAGTAAATTTTTAATATCATATATATTAATTACTATGATAGAGAAAGCTGTGCCAATTCGTCTCAGGTCATCTATTATTAACGTGAGTAGTCAGACAAAAAAATGGGCGGGATTAGACAAATGCGCGTGGTACCCCCACACAAACTTAATATGAAATGTGATAAATCTGAATTACTGTATTAATGAGGGCTTGGGGGCTTTGCGTGAGCCCTTTATGAACGATTCGGAAGGGGGGGGAGGGGGAGGGGTAGGGTGTAGCGAAGCACACCGGGTTACATCTAGTAATATATAAAATTAAACTTGGATAATTATTTTGGTTGGGTAAAATTAAGTACAAATTTATTTTTTCTTTATAGAAAAGCTTAAATATTTTAAAAATTAATATTTTTTGCACTACCTCTGTTAATTATGACATCCTTGAAACGTTTAGGCATATATTTTTAAAAATATTTTCTTGAATCTCTATCAATTCCGCTTGCATTTTAATTCAAAATGTATGAATGTTTATTTGTGCCTTCTTCGATGTTATTTTCATTAAAAAAAATATTGTACTTTGAGTCCCTGTAAAGAATCACACCACACTCGTTGGCGACGTTTTATATTTTTAACTCTTTCTTTTAACTCATACTCTCTGTCTGTCTGTAGTGGGACAACCCCAACCAATTGAGCCGAAACTTGGCCCATAGTCTTGTTGTGACTACAGATTAATTTTGGAGTAGTCACGCACAGTCACGGAGTGATCTAAATGTCATTTCCCCTCATCCGATCGATCTGAAACTTGGTCCAGACACTGGTTGTAAAAAATATTGACTTTCACTTAGTCACGCATAGTCACACATGGTCACGCACAGTCGCGGAGAAATTTAAAACGGATTTCTCCTCATCCAATCAATCTGAAACTTGGTCGATATACTTTCTGTAAAGAAAGATTAACTTCGACATAGTCACGCACAGTCACGCATAGACACGCACAGTCACGACGGAGTGATTTAAAACCCATTTCCCCTTATCCGATCGATCTGAAACTTGGTCGATAGACTTGCTGTGAAAAAAGATTAACTTTGTCATAGTCACGCTCAGTCACGGAGTGATTAAAACCTCACTTCCCTCATCCGATCGATCTGAAACTTTGTCCATAGACTTGTTGTGGCCAAAGATTAATTTTAAGACGGTCACACACAGTTACGCACAGTCACGGATATATTCGAAACTCATATGCATAAGGAAAGAAAGAGTTTTAACAAAAACTTTGTTTTTATGGGTTAGATTATTTATATTTTTAAATTTGGACTCGTCTGAGCAAATAATGTGATTGATATATTTTTTAGCAAAATCCTACCGTTTTTTATTTGCAGCATTTAATAGTGATCTTTTCTTCGCATAAGAACTTTTCTAACCGCTTCGGTTAAATTGTCTTTGTAGTGTTCGGGATGAAATACTTAATTTTAACTCTCCCTTGATCTTTCTGGCAGAAGTAAATGAATTTATTTTGATATGAGCGTCATCTTACTTTTATTTACCACATAGCTCCTTCTAAATTTCGCTTGAATTTATTTATTTTTTCTAGCAGATTCCAGCGCTCGAAATTCGAGCGCAATTTCTGGGCAACTTTATTTTTCAACTTAGCCAATTCACACACCAACAGTATGTTGGTTTATTATTATTGTGAATGAAGAAAACAAATTCATTAACAAACACATTAACAAATTTAATAAACACACACATAGCATATGTCTAATTTTATGTATGTGTTAGTAGCAACTTTAAATGCAATTGACTCAAAATACGGGAAAAATTTAAAAATCTGTAAATCTGGTGAACAGCTAAAAATAAATACCTTTCAAATAATATATATTTGGTCAAAATCGGGATATACGGTAGAACGAAACATCGGTAACAAGAAATCGCCTAGCCTATTAATATTATTTATACACTTCAAATATTTTTCTTGCTCCAGGTAATGAAATATTTTATTTTTTGGATAAATCTTTGTCCCATATTCACGACAAGGTCTTTATTTTGGGTTTCTGTGAAAATGTTTTTAATTACTTAATAAAATCGACTATTTAAATATATGTTAATATAAAAACATTTTTCGAGACTTGAGATTTTTAAAAAGAACTAACCTCTTTTTATTATATTATGTAAATAGTTCACAAAACCAATAACAAATATTTGCCATAAAAATAATTATACTTTATTTTGTCCCACTATTATATTACCGATTTTAATTATTTGATCGGAAGAACAGAAAAAGAAAGTAAAACACAATAATTTTTGTTTTTAAAGTAAACGCCATATTATTATGTGTAAGGAATCTGCAAAAAAATATTTTAAACTTTTAAAAGCTTGATTAGAGGAAATTATTAAATAAAATATATAATACAAATAAATTAAATAAAATAATAAAATAATTAATATAAATAAAATAACATGATGCAACACATAAAATGCAAACTCCTTCTCATGTGTGGTTTTCGAAATACTTATCGAAACTAAAAAAACCCCATCTGGGTTTTGCTAGTGTATCTGCTGTTGAGATTTATGACCTCATGTATGTTTTGGCTAAAACTTAATTTTTTCGAAGAGCATTAAATTTTTCTCGGGACTATATCTCGAAATCCAATTGGTTTATTCGGCACAATTGTGCTTTAGACTAGGAAAACAAATTTGTAAAACAAATTACCCGAAAAAACTGCATCCATTGCACTATATGCAAATTTTAATTTTTAAAAAAATTTTAATTTTTAAAAAAATTTTAATTTTTTTTTTGTATTTTTTCACCATTTTATAATATAATTCATAATTCTTCAGAACATTATAATTCTTTTTTCACATTTACCAGCTGTATTTCATATCGAAAATTCGAGATTTAAGTTTATCAATTATGTCAAATTCGCCCCCGCCCTCCTAGATGGCGTTGTTGCAAGAGCATTTAAAGCTCGAAGGGCAGTCAATACAAATATCATGTAGCCGCATGCTGTCATTATTTTTAGCAAGACAATAAAACATTGTTTTGAATGAATAACAATTAAAAAGCAAAAAGATTAATGCCTCAATATTGAAAATAACAAGTGCCCAAAAATAAAATAATTTTGTTACGTTTGTGGTCATAGTGCCCACAGTTGTAAAGAAGCGAAAAATGTTGTTAACTCCGGAATTTAACTTTGCATATGTATATGCAATATTTCGATGAACTGGATACAAGTGGTTAAGATTTCATGCCGAATACAGTGTGCAGTAATTGTTATAGCAATATTTTGAATTGGTTTCATCGACGAAAAGGGCACTTGCTTTTTTTATGAATTTCTCGATTTATCGATGTAAGATACAGCTGTAAAATTAATATTTTTTTTATAGAAATAAAGTTAAAAAAAAGAACTTTTTGGATTTTTATCCACGTTGACATTTTAGCAATTTTGAGGCCTCAGATGCAGTTTTTTCGCGTTAGGTTGTTTTACACTTTTTTGCTCTTCGGAAAAATCAAGTTTTAGCCAAAATATACATGAGGCCATAAAATCCGAACAGCAGCTAAACTAGCAAAACTCAAATGGGGCTTTGTTAATTTCCCAAATTAGTAAAAAAAAAAAAATAAATTATAAATTTTGATGCTTTTTTATACCCTCCACACCTCAGTGGCAGAGGGTATATAAATTAAGAAAACGTTATATTTTTCTTTTAAAAAAATTATTGTTGTGTGTTTTGTTAGAACACACAACGTCTTTATTGTTTCACGATAAAATACAGAGTAAAGTTTAAACTTAAATTACCCTAATTAATAAGCGCAGGTTTTTGCTTACTTTCAAACTTACACCACCTTAATCGGCTTGCTCGTGTACGTCGCAGACGTTGTGTCAGCATGTGAACCAGCTGCGTTGCGGAATGTGTCTCAAATATCGCAGACGCGACGTCAGCTTTGTGAACGTGTGAATTTCTTTTTTATTTTGTTATTTTAAATGTTTCTCGTGTTAACTCCTCCCTCCTCAAATGCAATCGTCCCGATTGCCTAGAACGTGTGTAGGTCGTAAATGCTTGGTTTTTTTTTCTCGGGTTTCCTCTCTGTGTCTTGTACCTTTTCTATTTGTTCTAATGAAATTGTTTCTGTTTCTGACCTCTCTTTTTTCCGTTTTAATATCTTCTTCGTTGTTAACCAAATGGTGATGACTAGGGCTGAAATTATGGTAATTGTACTTGAAGTTATCAGCAGGTTATTCTTGGTTTCCAATAGTTCCAATCTCTCAAAATTTCCCATATTGATCTTATGGAGTCGTTGTAGGGATAGGACTTCTTCTGTTTTTGCGTTTGCTGCTTTTGGTTGTAGAGAGGCTGGGAGAGGTTTGCTGCCGCTTACTTCTTTGGAGAAATATTCACGATCATCGATTATTATTGTTGTATTGTAATATTTAAGTAGATAAGTTCCATTTAAAATTATTTCTTCATTGTTCACGCTGATTTTGCCGTTATATTGATTTAATAATAGAATATCACTTCCGATTTCCTCTACGGTGGGTATGTGTTCGTTGTTTACCTGGGTGCAGTTCCCTATCTTGTTCTTAAATAGATTTGTTATACAATAATCATCTCTTAATTTTATTAATTTATCTCTATTACATATGGTTAGATCATTATAATTTTTGCATTTATCTTTAATAGCAAATAAAACATTATTACAATTCAAAATTTTATCAAATTCAATTCTATCAATTAAATGACCAATTTTTACTGGTTTTGCTAAATACATTTTGCAGATATCATTTTGAGTGATTGGAATACTTAAAATGTACAGAATTTCTTTATTATTTGTAACGATTTTTACATTTCCGAATGATAGTAACTCATCTACGTTAAATAATGGTATATTATAATTAGTCAGAACATCATTAAGTACTTCGATTTCAGTTTTTGATAAAATAAATGAATTTACAATATTAACTTTGGCCCATTGGATGGCATATTCGATGTTCTGTAATTCTTTTTCTATCAAAATCAATTTGTGTTCTAGTTTACTTGCTAACTCGTTATTCCAATCTTCTCTTTTAACTTTCAATATTTCGTTAGTAATATTCGATATTTCTTGTATTCTGTCAATAGTCAGTTCATTTATTACCATTTGTCTATTATTATTTTCTAGAAGATTTCCGATCTTTTGATTAAGGATTTCCCAATCATGACTGTCTGGAGTTCCGGCAATCCATTTCCATGCACTGCCTATAAAATCTATTGATCTCTTCTCTCTACCTGGACATAGGCGTTTAAGAAGACTTTTTATATCAATAATTTGTTGCGTTAAAAACGGACGGAGCGGATGTTTGAATGTAATGTTCGTATTTAAAATTGTTTCAAGTTCTTCTGATAAGGCTTGATATTGTTCGAGATTGATTGAGTGTATAACTTTAAATGTGCCATTCTGTCTCCTTGCAATACCATTCTGAATGGTTATCAATCTAGAGTTGGAGTAGTCTAGAATGTTGAAATCTGCTAACGCGCTGTTTATTAATAATCTGTAAAAAAAATAAAATAAAAGTAAAGAAATATTTCGTCAATTTCTAATATGACCTTTGTGGATAACACGGCCGCTTTCGGTAACTACGGTTGTCCCTCTATTTTCCCTAACAATCTCTTCTTTAAAGCGATTACTCAACTTTGTACCCAACCTTTTATTAGTTTTTACGTAAATCAACTGACCGGGCACATATTCCTTTGTAGGTTTTTTATTTTTGTTATGATAACTTAAGTCTTTTTCCTGTTTTCGTTTCAGTCTCTCAACGTTGGATAGTCTTGTCGTCTCATAGTCTTGGGGAGAAAAATCAATTGTTCGCCCAAAATACAAGTCAACTGGTTTCTTATTAGTCGTCGAATGGAACGTGTGATTATATTCATTCACCGATCTTTCCAGCAATTCTTCAAAATCTCTGGATGTTCCGTCATTTTTCAGGCATCTCATGATTTCCGCTAAAGTAGAGTGGAATCTTTCTATTTGACCATTTATTTCGCTCTTGTATGACGGGGTGGTAAATACATCAATTTTTAGATCATCTTTCATCATGAATTGTATGGATGCGGAGTTTAAGGAGGGTTCGTTGTCCATAACCACATACTTTGGCACTCCATATGAAAACAAAATTTCCCTAAGGGGTTTTCGGACATGTTCTATAGATCTTCCGTTTAATAATTTTACTTTTGCGTACTTAGAAAATTTATCAATTGATGTTAAAATGAGTTTTTTATCGGTCGAAAAAATGTCGATATGGACAATATGCCCTGGATATGTTGGTATGGGAGTTTCGCGTAATTCTGGATTATTTGGGTGTCTCTCATATTTTCCTTTTTTACATATGGAACATAATTTTATAATTCTTTTTATTTTACCTGACATGCCAGGGAAATAATATTTTTCCAACATTTGCTTTTTATTTTCTCTATCATTTCGATGAGCCCTATTGTGTGTTTCTATTATCAGATTTTCTTGATCGTTCTCAGATGTTATATCTTCAACGGTCGACTGTGTAAAGCGGCATTTGTAATTTGCGAAATGATTGGGATAAAATAATTGGATTTTTCCCATTATCCATTCTGGAGTTTTTATTCCGTTAATGACGGACGGATTCAGATATTTTCTTAGAATGTTCACTAGGATTTGTTCGTCGTATTGGGGTTCTTTAATAATGTGTCTATGTACTCCGGGAAATACAATTTGAAATTGGTACGATGATGTGTTGTCCACATTTATAAATAACTGATTTTTGAAAACATTTATTGGAATTTCTACGCTATGTATTAAATGTTCTGACGAACTTTCTGCGCTGTGTTCGGTGGGGGTCAAAGAGTTTATTTGAGCATTTATAGGATTTAATCCTATAGGGACTCTGGATAGAGCATCAGCAACTACATTTGTTCGTCCAGGTTTATACTTCAACTCGTAGTTATACTCTTCCAAAATACATTTCCACCTTTTCATTTTTGAGTTATTATTATTATTACTGAGGGCGTATGTCAAGGGCTGGTGATCCGTGTAGATCACCACTTTTTTGGAACCATACAAATAATTTCTTAGAGAGTTCAGTGCCCATATTATGGCCAACATCTCTCTTTCATTAGTTGCATAGTTCTCCTCTGTTTTATTCAATGTTCTGGAAATAAATGCAATTGGTTTTTCTTCTTGACTTAACACTGCACCAATTGCAAAGTTGGAAGCGTCTGTAGTCAATTGAAAATCTTTTTCGAAATTGGGATATGATAACAAAACTTCACGTGAAGCCAATGCGTTTTTCAATTGATCAAATGCATTCTTGGATGAAGTATCCAATTCTATTTTCGTCTGACTTGATATAGATTTTGAAATTCGTCCGTCCGATCCTCTCAGAAGCGCCGTCAATGGTTTTGCAATATCTGCATAACCCCTAATAAACCTTCTATAGTACCCGGAGAGTCCGAGAAATGACCGAAGTTCTTTTAGTGTTTTTGGATAGCAAAATTTCAAAATTGAATCGACTTTTTTGGGATTTGTCATTATACCTTCCTTTGATACCACGAAGCCTAAAAATTCAACCTCATGTTTGAAAAATTCGCATTTGTCTAGTTGAACTTTCATATTAGCTAATTCTAGTGTCCTAAATATTGTTCCCAAGTGTTCCAGATGAGATTTCTCATCCTTACTGAAAATTATGATGTCGTCCACATATACGTAACATATCTTCCCAATAAATTCTCTCAAAATATCGTCGAGTGCTCTTTGAAATATTGATGGAGCATTTTTCAGCCCAAACGGTAACCTGGTATATTCATATTTTCCGTTGTTTACTGAAAAGGCTGTTTTTTCCCTATCCTCTTCTCTTAATGTTATCTGATGAAAGCCGCTCTTAAGATCTAACACTGTAAAGTATTGATTCCCACCTAAGTTGGATAGAACGTCATTAATCTCTGGAATGGGGTACCTATCGGCCACCGTTACTGCGTTTAATCGTCTAAAATCGACAACTAATCTGTATTTTTTCTGTCCTGAAAAATCTTCCTTTTTGGGTACGACCCATATGGGTGAATTATATGGAGACCGTGATGGTCTTATAATGCCATCACAAAGGAGACGATCGATTTCTTTTTCTACAATATCTTTTAAGGCCATTGGGTAAGGGTAACTTCTAGCGTATATTGGTGAATTATTGACTGTGCGGATGTCTCCAATTACTGTAGTGGTATATGTCAATTTCTCATCAGGGTCTGCAAAAAGGCAACGATGTTGTTTTATGAGATTTTCTAATGACACCTTTTGGTGACTGGGTAGGTGTTGTATTCTTAATTCGAGGTTATTTACGTTTTGTGACAAACGTTGTTTAATAGGTATCTTTTTACCTCCTCTAATTGTGAAATAGTTTTCGGCTGTATGAATAACTGCTGAAATTTCTTTCAAACTGTCATTCCCTAAAATTCCATCAAACGAGATTAATCCAGGCAATAAGTAGAATTTGATTGGGGCGTTGTCAATTCCGAAAAGGTCTACTAATGTATGTTGAGTAATTTGTATGTCGCCACCTACTGATTTCGCACCGAATATTTCTTTATTGTGTCTGGGGTTTTTTACTAAATCTGGTTTAATGTAGTTCTTATTACTTCCTGTGTCTAATAAAAATGTCAATATTTGTCCGTCCCTCGTTCTTGTCTCAAAATAAGGTAACGAGGAACAATTTAATCTAAAAAATTTACAGCAAGTTGGATATCGCTTTGTTGATTCTCTTGGGTTTCATTTGTTATAAATTCTTCTGGCAATTGTTCGAAATATTCTTCGGTGTATCCGTACGCTTCCTCTGGTTCATCGATTTCAAGTCCTCCGTATGAATAATTATTAGCCTCTTCTAAATTATTGTTCGGCCAATATTCGGTATTTAAATGAAAATTTCTTTGTATCTTGTTCATGGGAGCTTGAATTGAGTTTTCTGCTGGTCTCTTAAATGGCAGATTACGTTGGGGCGTTACTTGCATAGAACGGTCTATGTCCATTGGTTCTGGTTTTTGTTGATTGTTGTAGTGGTTTTGTCGTTGTCCCTGATATTGATGACGTTCGAAACTTCTTTGTACATTCGATGGGATTTTCTGGTAATTATTTTGGTAATTTTGACCGTTGTAATATTGTCTATTTTGTAGATTCTGGTTGAATCCTGCCCCCTGATGAAACCTAAAATTTGGTAAGGTAGGTCTATTATTACCCACTCCACCAATGTGGGCTAATTCAGGGTAGAAGTTCGGTCTGTACTGAGGTAAAGTTTGTCTAAGGTTATCCTTGCGCGTTTCGCTTCTTGTTATGCGATTGTGCGCGTAGTCCCTTCTAAAAGACATATTATCTAGTTTTAGGCAAATGTGAAGAGCCTGCGGCAGGGACGTTGGTTCCCTTACACTTAATAATCTAGGTAGATCGCCATTGAGTCCCCGTACAAAGGTATCCAATGCCTTTTCCCTATACGTATTTGTCATAGTTCGGAGACTTCCCTCGTTTAATTCTAAGCAAGAAACTTTGTCTAGGATTAAAGACAAGTGTTGGTACACACTTTGATAAAATTCAGATATTGATTTGCTTCCCTGACAAAGAGATGTCATTTGGTATTCTAGAGTGCCTATGTCACGTTTGTCTGAGTAGTGCATCATTAGGCACTTTCTTATCTTAATCCAATCTAATGGTGTTCGATAAGATTCTAAGGCAATATCGGCATCGCCGATGATTTTAGTACGAATTGTGTGCAATATTGCGTAATATCGCGCAGTTCCTTTCAAAGTTTGATAAAGTTCTAAGACCCTATCAACCGATTTTCTCCATGAATTGAATTCTCCTGGTTTCCCTGAGAATTCCCGCAAGGACCTAACAACATCCGGAACTTTATCTAATTCCTCTAATCTTGTAGTTATGGTACCTATTGGTTGATCTACTCCATCATCTGAAAAAATATCTTGAGAAGGGTTTATTGTTCCTCTTATTAACTCTCTAATCTGTTCCATTTGGACTTCATTCAATCCCGAAACAATATTAGCCGAAGGACTGGCCATGTTCAAGGACCGACTAAATTTTTCTGTCAATTCGTTCAAAGTATCGTCTGGCATTTTTCTTTCTTTTTGTTCTTATAGAGAAATTTGGAATATGAATTTTCTTTTACACTGAATATTTTTTAATGAGATTTACAAACGTTATTTTCTTTGATTCTGTCAACCACTACTGAAATATTAATGTCAAATATAAAATTTTAAAATAATTACTTATTTTACAAAAAAAATAAAATATTGTGTAATAAAAAAAAAAGTTATAAATAAATGTCTTACATTATTAGCAGCATCGCAAGAATCAGGTAATTTACTGGAACTTGATGATGGGTGGACGTCTTGATAATTGAAGGGATGATGATTGTTGAAGACTCCTTTCGATGTAATTATATTATTAGATGTAATTTGTTTCTTTTTTAGCTTTAAAATTTGAATAGTTTACTTCTTTGTCTTTCCTGTATTGGTTTATTTTCGACTTGATCTTTGTATTAAATTTTAATTAGTTTTATTAAGTTCGAATTTTTTTTTTCTTTTATTTTCGACTGTCTAAATTATATTATTATTTTCAAATTAATTAATTTTTTGCTATTTTTTAATTAAAATCTTTTTCACATAAGATTCTTACACTTTTTCTCTCGAATAGTTTCTTTAGTTTTACTAAGTTTTTTTTCTTGTATTGTTTCTTTAGTATTAATTTAAACTTTTATTCGCTTAGTTTTGCAAATGTCACTTTTGAGTCTAAAATATTAATTATTTTCAGGTTTAGATAACTTTATTCAGATTATTTACTTGTTTTTATTTTAGTTGGAACTTTCGTTCACTTGATTTTTGCAAAAGTCACTTTAAATCTTGATTATTTTATTATTTTTTTGTTCTTAAAATAAATTTTATTCGGCTACAATTATTTTTACTTTAGTTTCACAAACATTTGGTCATTTTAGATATTGATTATTTTATTAGTTTTAATTCTTAAAATAAATTTTATTCAGTTACACTTATTTTTCTTTAGTTTCACAAACATTTATTGATTTTGGCAAATGTCCTTTTAAATCTTGATTATTATATTAATTTTTATTCAGCTACAATTATTTTTATTTTTATTCACTTAACTTTTCTAGTATTTATTTTCGCGAATGTCACTTTACGCGAGCTTATCAGGCTTTGGCATAACGCACAATCCGTTTTATCCTTTTTAGGATTACTGAGGGGCCTGACAAGGCTTGACTCGAATTTTACCGTGAGGACCTTTCAACGTCCCTGCTCGGGCGCCAATTAAGAAAACGTTATATTTTTCTTTTAAAAAAATTATTGTTGTGTGTTTTGTTAGTACACACAACGTCTTTATTGTTTCACGATAAAATACAGAGTAAAGTTTAAACTTAAATTACCCTAATTAATAAGCGCAGGTTTTTGCTTACTTTCAAACTCACACCACCTTAATCGGCTTGCTCGTGTACGTCGCAGACGTTGTGTCAGCATGTGAACCAGCTGCGTTGCGGAATGTGTCTCAAATATCGCAGACGCGACGTCAGCTTTGTGAACGTGTGAATTTCTTTTTTATTTTGTTATTTTAAATGTTTCTCGTGTTAACTTATATAGGTTTGTCATTCCGTTTGTAACGCATCGAAATAAATTCCTGAGACCACAAAAAAAAATATTTTCTTGATCTTTATAACAAGGGAAGTTGATTTACCGATGACCGTCTGTCCGTCTGTCCGTCTGTCTGTGGAAATCACGATCACGCCGTCAATATCTAAGCTAGACCGTTCGTTTTTATATAAAATCGTTTATTAATATCCCAAAGGAATTGCTATTTAAAATCGTCAAAATCGGTCAAAGGGGTCACGAGTTATGAATGAAACTTTGATAAAACTCTTGAAAAAATAAAATTTTTCAGTATGTTTGTTGCTTTTCTTAAGATATGTTGTATATGTTGTAATCCTTCGTATTGTTGAAGTCATTACAGTTGTGTGTATATTAATACTGCACGTGTCACATTCGCCTAAGCAAGTTTTACCACATATTTGTTTATCATTAAAATTAAATATTAAAAATTAAAAATTAACAATGAAAAATGAAAACCTAAAAATGAAAAATGGAAAATAGAAAATGAAAAATGAAAAATGAAAAATGGGAAATGGAAAATGAAAAATTAAAAATTAAAAATGAAGAATTGAAAATGGAAAATGAAAAATGGAAAATGAAAAATGGAAAATGAAATATTAAAAATGGAAAATGAAAAATGAAAAATGAAAAATGAAAAATGAAAAATGGAAAATCGGAAATGAAAAATGGAAAAAGAAGAATGAAAAATTAAAAATGAAAAATGGCAAATGGAAAATGAAAAATGAAAAATGAGAAATGAAAAATGAGAAATGGAAATTGGAAAATGGAAAATGAAAAATGGAAAATAGAATATTAAAAATGGAAAATGAAAAATAAAAATTGAAAAATGATAAATGAAAAATGGAAAATTGAAAATGTAAAATCGAAAATGAAAAGTGAAAAATGGAAAATGGAAAATGGAAACTGAAAAATTAAAAATTAAAAACTAAAAATAAAAACGAAAAATGAAAATTAAAAATGAAAAATGGAAAATGGAAAATGAAAAATTAAAAATGGAAAATGGAAAATGAAAAATGAAAATCGAAAAATTAAAAATGGAAAATGAAAAATTAAAACTGAAAAATGGAGAATGAAAAATTTAAAACTTTTAAATTAAAAACTAAAAATGAAAAACGAAAAATGAAAATTGGAAAAAGGAAAATGGAAAATGGAAAATGGAAAATGAAAAATGAAAAATGGAAAATTAAAAATGGAAAATGAAAAATTAAAAATAAAAAATGAAAAATGATAAATGAAAAATGGGAAATGGAAAATGAAAAATCGAATATGGAAAATGAAAAATGAAAAATGAAAAATGGAAAACGAAAAATGGAAAATGAAAAATTTTAAATTAAAAACTAAAAATTAAAAACGAAAAATGAAAATTGGAAAATAAAAAATTAAAATTGAAAATTGAAAATGAAAAATGGAAAATGGAAAACTGAAAAATTGAAAATTGAAAATTGAAAAATGGAAAAACGAAACTTGGAAAATCGAAAATGGAAAATGAAAAGTGAAAAATGGAAAATGAAATATTAAAAATGAATAATAAAAATATTAAATTTAAAACTAAAAACTTAAAATGTAAAATGTAAAATTAAAAATTAAAAATTAAAAATTAAAAATTAAAAATTAAAAATTAAAAATTAAAAATTAAAAATTAAAAATTAAAAATTAAAAATTAAAAATTAAAAATTAAAAATTAAAAATTAAAAATTAAAAATTAAAAATTAAAAATTAAAAATTAAAAATTAAAAATTAAAAATTAAAAATTAAAAATTAAAAATTAAAAATTAAAAATTAAACATTAAAAATTAAAAATTAAAAATTAAAAATTAAAAATTAAAATTAAAAATTATATATTAAAAATTAAAAATTAAAAATTAAAAATTAAAAATTAAAAATTAAAAATTAAAAATTAAAAATTAAAAATTAAAAATTAAAAATTAAAAATTAAAAATTAAAAATAAAAAATTAAAAATTAAAAATTAAAAATTAAAAATTAAAAATTAAAAATTAAAAATTAAAAATTAAAAATTAAAAATTAAAAATTAAAAATTAAAAATTAAAAATTAAAAATTAAAAATTAAAAATTAAAAATTAAAAATTAAAAATTAAAAATTAAAAATTAAAAATTAAAAATTAAAAATTAAAAATTAAAAATTAAAAATTAAAAATTAAAAATTAAAAATTAAAAATTAAAAATTAAAAATTAAAAATTAAAAAATAAAAATTAAAAATTAAAAATTAAAAATTAAAAATTAAAAATTAAAAATTAAAAATTAAAAATTAAAAATTAAAAATTAAAAATTAAAAATTAAAAATTAAAAATTAAAAATTAAAAATTAAAAATTAAAAATTAAAAATTAAAAATTAAATTTTAAAAATTAAAAATTAAAAATTAAAAATTAAAAATTAAAAATTAAAAATTAAAAATTAAAAATTAAAAATTAAAAATTAAAAAGTAAAAATTAAAAATTAAAAATTAAAAATTAAAAAGTAAAAATTAAAAATTAAAAATTAAAAATTAAAAATTATAAATTTAAAAATTAAAAATTAAAAAGTAAAAATTAAAAATAACTAGCTAATTCAGATCAAAATATTTTAAAATTTGCTTTTTTTAATATTAATATCTGGAAATTTTTAGCCAAGAACCAGTTTTTTTTTTTTTTTTTTTAATTATCATGAATTATCTCAAAACTTTCTTTGGGTGTTATAACGCTGGTTGCTTTATATAATGAATTTCATTAGGGGTTTGCTACTCTAGTAAAAGAAAAATAATGCCATTTTTCAAATATTAACAAATTCTTTCTATAGAAGACATGATAATTGTTTTTTATAACAAGGAATTATAATAGAAACTGGCCAACAAGAAAAGCAATTAACTTTAAATTTAATTGGTATTCGAAATTTAAACAGTTTTAAAGTCGTAGCCGTATGCAATATTGGTTTTAATATTGAGTTTAAGATGCAGGTGGAGGGTATCAAAGATTCGGCCCAGCCGAATTTAACACTCTTACTTGTTCAAAATTATAGTTTTAAATTATTCTTCATATTTTCTAATATAATTTTGTAAAAATTTCGAAATTTGTTTTTAAAAATATCTGCAAAAATATTTTTGTTAATTTTCTAAATTTTTTGAAGGCTAACATAACTCTAATAAGTAATAATGCAACCCATAAAAACAAAGTTTTTATTAAAACTCTTTCTTAACTTGTACATATGAGTTTTGAATCTCTCCGTGAATGTGCGTAACTTCGCTGACTATTTTAAAATTAATCTTTGGTCACAAGTCTATGGACAAAGTTTCAGATCGATCGGATGAGGGTAAGTGAGGTTTTAATCTCTCCGTGACTGTGCGTGACTGTGCGTGACAACCCAAAAATTAATCTGCAGTCATAACAAGACTATGGGCCCAGTTTCAGATCCATTGGATAAGGGGGAATGGGGTTGCCATACGACAGACAGGCAGAGAGTATGAGTTAAAAGAAAGAGTTAAATAATATAACCCATAAAAACAAAGTTTTGATGTGTAAACATCTATACGCGCAGGGGGGTAAATTTCTATTTCACAATACAATCCAAAAACAGCGTAACTCATATCGGTGTGAGCTGAAGCAGATAACGCTGTGTGACTTATGATTGTATTGGTGAAAAAATTATGATATAAAATTGTTTTTTTATGCCACTTTTTTAAAAGCGTCATCTATGTATCACTTATATACGTTTATATTGGGATATTTTTAACGTTTTACAGCAAAGGGTTATTGAATTAGCTGAAACAGTTTTTGCTATAAGTGATACATAGATGACGCTTTCTGTTTGATTTTAAAAAATGACATTAAAAAATTTTTAATTACTAGATGTTTACACATCTTCCCTGTGATCGGACTCACATGATTTTTTTATTAAAACTCTTTCTTTCCTTATCCATATGACTTTTGAATCTCTCCGTGACTGTGCGTGACTTTGCGTGACTATTTTAAAATTTATCTTTGGTGACAAGTCTGAGTTTCAGATTGATTGGATGAGGGGAAATGGGGTTTAAATCACTCCTTGACTGTGCGTGACTATGTCAAAGTTAATCTTTTTCACAGCAAGTCTATCGAACAAGTTTCAGATCGATCGGATAAGGGGAAATGGGTTTTAAATCACTCCGTGACTGTGCGTGACTATGAGTGACTGTGCGTAACTACGTCAAAGCTAATGTTTTTTCAGTGCAAGTCTATCGACTAAGGTGCAGTTCGATCGGATAAGGGGAAATGGGTTTTAAATCTCTACGTGACTGTGCGTGAACATGCGTGACTGTGCTTGACTAAGTCAAAGTTAATTTTTTTTTCACAGCAAGTGTATGGACCAAGTTTCAGATCGATCGGATTAGGGGAAAGACATTTAGATCACTCCGTGACTGTGCATGACTATGCATGACTTTGCATGACTACCCCAAAATTAATCTGTAGTCACAACAAGACCATGAGCCAAGTTTCAGATCAATTGGATAAGGGGGAATGGGGTTGCCCCACAACAGACAGACAGACAGACCGAGTATTAGTTCAAAGAAAGTGTTTAAAAATACAATAAAACTTATTTTTCACAATAAACTTAAAAATTGTTTTCTACTGTTGTTATGGGTTAATTAAAACATCACCTTCAAAATAAAAATACAATACTCGTATATATTTTTTATTTCAATATTTGCTACCAGTAAAAACTAATTACTCGGAATTTCGAAAACGTACACGTAAAACTTGGAAAATACTAATTAATTTTAATAATCTATTTTTTTTTTTACAATAATTAAAAACATCAAGTTAGAATTGTCAACGACAAAAAAACTATCGAATGTCAAACACAATTTTTCAAAATCATATACATATGTAGAAACCACACAAAAAACATACTTACCTAAATGATTATTAAATTATAAAACATTCTAACAAGAAAAAATCCAAATTTTAACACACATTATTTTAAAAATAAATTTAAAAATATTGAATAAAGTCATTAACTAATATCATGGTGTTTTTTTAATAATTAAAAAATATAGAATAGAATGTATATTGAGTTTAGAATTATTTAAAATTTTGTATTTGTACTGGGGATTATGAGCCATTACTATTTTATAATCCGTTTATTTGTTGGTCGAATATTTTTATTGGTCTCATTGAATAATACTATATAGAATATACCACCACCGCCACAACGACCATCAACATTTATCATAAATAAATAAATAAAAAAATATTTATGGATTTGTATGACGTTATTAAATTTTAGTTTTACTCTTGTTATTTTAATATTGTTTACAAATGATGTGAAACAAAATTTTGTTAAATCAACAACCAACCAAACACACTTTACACTTATACACGATACGTACGAGTGCTACATAAACCATATGTTTTGTTGTGGATTCATCTATTGATGTCATTAAACCTGGGAAACTCTTTTGTTGTACAGCATACAATAATGAAATCTTTTTGATTTTCTAATAAATTATATTTATATCATTTTCTTTTTTATTACTAAATTTCTGTTGTGTTTTTTCCTGCTGATTTCATAATTAAATCATTATTTTTTTTTTATTATTCTAAAAGTTCGTTTTTGTTTGAAGAGAACATTAAACAAATAATATTACAAGCGAAACAAAAACTATTTTCTTGTATTTTTTTTTTCTTTTAAAATGATTAAAGCAAATTTATTTTTAAACTCATTATCGGGTTTTTGTGGTTTTATAATTTTGTTTCTTTTTTTCTTCTTCTTCTTCTTTAGATCTTTTATTTATCACATGGTGCACTCACTCACGTCGTTATATTTTCTTAATGTTTCGTTCGTAATTTTCGTTTCATAATTATCGGCGCCGCTTTTTCCGTTTATCACCGTTCACCAGAGTATAAGCTACTAAATCTTTAAAACAATTTTCCTATTTGCCAGACCATCAAAATTTCTATTCTCAAAATGTAAAGAAAAATCTAAATTTATAGCCATAAGCACATTTTAGCTCTGACGTTCTTTTAGTGACGTAATGTTTTCGGTTAATTATCTCAAAATGATCTCGTGTGCGAGTAGAGGATTTCTATATGTTTGATGTTTATCGTTAATTTAGTTTGGATAAGTGATTACGTTTGCAATTGTTCTTTGAACGGGAATCGAGAGAAGACACTTGTTGAATTCATACCGCAATATTGCTTTGCCATACTACAAGTACACTTAAAACTTGTGTAAAATTATTAACAGTATCTCTCTTATAAACAAAAAAAAATAAATAAATAAAACATTATTATAGTTAATAATTTACTTAAAATATGAATTTGAAAAATATCGTTTTTAATTATTAAGTTAAAAATTAATCGGACTCACGATCAAATACGTATACTTTTAATATAAATTGATCTATATTCTAAAAGACAGGTTATACGGCTATTTCGGCTAATCATTAAACAACGTTTGGTAAAAAGCTAAATTATGTGCCTTTGCCGAAACCAAGCTAATGAGAATCCGCAGAGAGATATACTGTTTAAGCTTTACCTATATATTAATACTAGCAGATTCCAGCCCTCGAAATTCGAGCGCAAATTCTAGGAAATTTTATTTTTTCATTAAATAAAGACCATAAAAGTATGGTAATCCATTATAGTCAATTCACAAATCAACACAAAAAACAAACTCATTTTATTACAAACACATTAACAAATTTACTAAAATTTATAAATCTGCAAAACGGCTAAAAAGAAATACCTTTCAAATAATATACGTTTGATCAAAATTGGGATAAAACGGTAGAACAAAACATCAGTCACAAGAAATCGCCTAGCCATTAATATTATAGATGTTTAAATTTAATACGCACGCTTATATATATATTTTATTTCAAAAATGCATATTATCATCACTCCTAAATATTAATATAATAACCATCATCGAATAAATTTAACATGCACACGTAGTCTACAACTAAATTTCGGACCTAGCCCCACGTTATGGAGAAATTTTCGTTACAGATGAATATATTTCTTTTACCCACTACCAATTTTGTGAAACCTTTAAAAAAATAATTTTCTTAAATTTTTTAAGTTGAAATAGCGGATACCTTCCCATCCACCTAAAGTTTTTCGTCAGGTGAGATCATCGATAATATAGGAACATTTTATGTTTTTTCGTTAAATAAAAATATTAAAAATTAAAATATTTCTACACTTCACCGCGTTTTGTGGGTGAACGTTTTTGTAAACCGCGAAAATAAAAAATTTCATTGGCCTATTTTACTAGCGCCATTTTAATATTTGCAAAAATTTCGCAAAAAGGTACGTTTTCTTAAAAAAATAACCATTTGTAAAAAGTGAATTTTCTTAAAAAAGAAACTTAAAAAAAAAAAAAATATTCTTCTTAAAGAAAAGTATCTTTTCTTAAAAATCGTACCTTTTCTTAAAAAATTGCCTTTCTTAAAAGTAGATTTCTGATAGATTTAAGTGAAGATCAAGGAATCAGCTTCATATAGGGGTTATGACTAAGAAGTACTTATAAATGGATGTAATAAACATACACAAACCCAATTTGACCAATATTTAATAATTTTGGCAATTTAAGTCGATCTCATAGGGGTTATTTGTATGGGGAGTAGGTTTGAATATGCACCCATTTTCATCAATTTTAATATGGCCAATTTCATCCTATGGTCGATAGAAGCTTATGTACTAAATTTCATCAAAATATATTCATATTACAAAAAACCGATAGCCTCAGCTGCTAGTGTTTTATTTCCTAGCTTTTTTTTTAATTATAGTTAAAATTATGTAAATAAATAAAATCAATAAATAAAATATTCATATTCGCGACCTGTAGTTTGATTACATGGTTTAAATGAACAGATGGACGGACATCGCTAAATCGACTCAGAAGGTGATTCTGAGTTGATCGGTATAATAAAAGATGGGTCTTTGTCAAAATTCTAGGTCAAAATTCATTATACCCTGACCACATAGTGGTGTAGGGGTATAAATATTAACCAGTTGTTGAGCAATTTATGCACATAGTGGCCATGTGCTTTTTGCAAACAAATTTCTTCCAAGAATCGCACATATTTGAGTATTTGTTAGATTTTTTGGCATGTGGACAAAAGAAACAGAGCTGTATCTTACATGCTACATCACTGGACGGAGGTAGTTGCTGAATATTTTTACAACATTTATTGCTGATAATTCGCGCGGTAATTTCTCTCTTCGCAAAATATGTTGAGTTGTCATCTGGATGTATTATTTCCGGCTTTTTGTTTTCATCTTCTCTTACATGGACAGAATGGTGAAGATAACTCAATAACAGAACATAGTTATTTTTTTGGAACATAGGACACCATGTCATTACAAAGTAAGAATTCGGAATGTAAAATTGGTTTCTTTTTAATTTCTATAATTTTAGGAGCCAAAAAAGTTTTATTTTTTTGCAAAGTGCAAACTAAAGTAATGGTTCGACAAAGTAGTTGAACAAAAGAAAAAATTATCGCAGGTAATAGCAACAATGATTGAATGCAAGATTAAGGCATCCCGCGGACACTATTAAAATTTTCTGCGCCGGTCAGGCACATGACGTCACGCAAACTGTGTTCCTATTGGCTAATAATTTTCAGCTGTCAAATTGTTATGTTTATGTGTAATTTATATATGAACAATAACATTGTCACAGTGGGAGAATTTATTATTTATCTCCTAAAATTATTTGTTAGAAAAAAAAATGTATTTTTATAAATTTGTTAATTTATTTTAAATTCACTAAAACACTAAATAATATTTGAACAAATTTTTAAAGGGCATTGCTCTGGGCTTTAGAATGAGGTTAATAAATGTTTTTATACTACGTTGTTATTTTTTTAATTTTTCTCTTTCGTTTATTGATATTTTGAGCAATTTCGGCATTTAGTAACCTTATTCTAAAGTACATTCTACATCTAAAAAAAATTATGTGAGTCCGATCACAAGGGAGATGTGTAAACATCTAATAATTAAAGAAAACATCAACATCATATTTTCCAGTGCATAAAAAATAAGTCGATTATTTTTTCTGAAATTCAATTGATGTTTTCTGAAATGCAATTGATGTTTTCTGAAATTCAATTGATGTTTTCTGAAATACAATTAATGTTCTCAGCAATTCAAATAATGCTTTTTGAAATTCAATTGATGTTTTCTGAAATTCTAATTATGTTTTCTGAAATTCAAATGATGTTTTCTGAAATGCAATTGATGTTTTCTGAAATACAATTGATGTTTTCTGAAATTCTATTGTTGTTTTCTGAAATTCAATTGATGTTTTCTGAAATGCAATTGATGTTTTCTGAAATTATATTGATGTTGTCTGAAATTCTATTTATGTTTTCTGAAATTCAAATGATGTGTTCTGAAATTATATTGATGTTTTCTGAAATTCTACTTATGTTTTCTAAAATTCAAATGATGTTTTCTGAAATTATATTGATGGTTTCTGAAATACAATTGATGTTTTCTGAAATTATATTGATGCTTTCTGAAATTCTATTTATGTTTTCTGAAACTTGAATGATGTTTTCTGAAATTATATTGATGTTTTCTGAAATTCAATTGATGTTTTCTGAAACTCGAATGATGTTTTCTAAAATTATATTGATGTTTTCTGAAATTTTATTTATGTTTTCTGAAATTCAAGTGATGTTTTCTGAAATTCTATTGATGCTTTCTGAAATTCTATTTATGTTTTCTGAAATTCTATTGATGCTTTCTGAAATTCTATTTATGTTTTCTGAAATTCAAGTGATGTTTTCTGAAATTCTATTGATGTTTTCTGAAATTCAATTGACGTTTTCTGAAACTCGAATGATATTTTCTGAAATTATATTGATGTTTTCTGAAATTTTATTTATGTTTTCTGAAATTCAAGTGATGTTTTCTGAAATTCTATTGATGCTTTCTGAAATTCTATTTATGTTTTCTGAAATTCCATTGATGCTTTCTGAAATTCTATTTATGTTTTCTGAAATTCAAATGATGTTTTCTGAAATTATATTGATGTTTTCTGAAATTCTATTTATGTTTTTTGAAATTCAAATGATGTTTTCTGAAATTATATTGATGGTTTCTGAAATACAATTGATGTTTTCTGAAATTCTATTGATGCTTTCTGAAATTCAATTGATGTTTTCTGAAACTCGAATGATGTTTTCTGATATTATATTGATGGTTTCTGAAATACAATTGATGTTTTCTGAAATTCTATTGATGTTTTCTGAAATTCAATTGATGTTTTCTGAACTCGAATGATGTTTTCTGAAATTATATTGATGGTTTCTGAAATACAATTGATGTTTTCTGAAATTATATTGATGCTTTCTGAAATTCTATTTATGTTTTCTGAAACTCGAATAATGTTTTCTGAAATTATATTGATGCTTTCTGAAATTCAATTGTTGTTTTCTGAAACTCGAATGATGTTTTCTAAAATTATATTGATGTTTTCTGAAATTCTATTTATGTTTTCTGAAATTCAAGTGATGTTTTCTGAAATTCTATTGATGTTTTCTGAAATTCAATTGATGTTATCTGAAACTCGAATGATGTTTTCTGAAATTATATTGATGTTTTCTGAAATTCTATTTATGTTTTCTGAAATTCAAGTGATGTTTTCTGAAATTCTATTGATGCTTTCTGAAATTCTATTTATGTTTTCTGAAATTCTATTGATGCTTTCTGAAATTCTATTTATGGTTTCTGAAATTCAAATGATGTTTTCTGAAATTATATTAATATTTTCTGAAATTCTATTTATGTTTTTTGAAATTCAAATGATGTTTTCTGAAATTATATTGATGGTTTCTGAAATACAATTGATGTTTTCTGAAATTCTATTGATGCTTTCTGAAATTCAATTGATGTTTTCTGAAACTCGAATGATGTTTTCTGATATTCTATTGATGTTTTCTGAAATTCAATTGATGTTTTCTGAACTCGAATGATGTTTTCTGAAATTATATTGATGGTTTCTGAAATACAATTGATATTTTCTGAAATTCTATTGATGTTTTCTGAAATTCTATTTATGTTTTCTGAAACTCGAATGATGTTTTCTGAAATTATATTGATGTTTTCTGAAATTCTATTTATGTTTTCTGAAATTCAAGTGATGTTTTCTGAAATTCTATTGATGTTTTCTGAAATTCAATCGATGTTTTCTGAAATTCGAATGATGTGTTCTGAAATTATATTGATGTTTTCTGAAATTCTATTTATGTTTTCTGAAATTCAAGTGATGTTTTCTGAAATTCTATTGATGTTTTCTGAAACTCGAATGATGTTTTCTGAAATTAAATTGATGTTTTCTGAAATTCTATTTATGTTTTCTGAAATTCAAGTGATGTTTTCTGAAATTCTATTGATGTTTTCTGAAATTCAATTGATGTTTTCTGAAACTCGAATGATGTTTTCTGAAATTATATTGATGTTTTCTGAAATTCAAATGATGTTTTCTGAAATTATATTGTTGGTTTCTGAAATACAATTGATGTTTTCTGAAATACAATTGATGTTTTTTGAAAGACAATTTTAAAATGTTTAGAAAAGAACATATCATAATTTTTTCACAAATACAATCAGATAAAGTCACACCGATTTACACTTCAACTCACACCGATGTGTTACGCTGCTTTTGCGATTGTATTGTGATATAGAAATTTACCCCCCTGCGCGTATAGATGTTTACACAGCAAAAAGTTTTTTCACTTCTTCATTTCCTTCAATGTCCTTTGCTTCTAACAAATGTTTTTCAAATATCCGCTTGTAAGCAACAATTTTTCGCCATTTAATTTTAAAAATATTTCATCACACGATTTCAGCGTTTGCATTAATAAATTTAATGGCTTACTTAGCCTTTAGTAAACAGAGAACTTAAGCTCCGAACTTGACGATACTAACTTCCATTGTGATCGCAGATAGACTTTGTAATATTTTCAGCATACTATTCTCTTGGCGCAAAGTATTTGTGCACTTTTTAAAAATATACATACATTTTTATTTCCAAACTTTTCGTGTACAGTTGAGGCTATCTGCCAGAATGTCAGCCATCATTGGAGTGTTTTTCTCATCGCATGTAAGTGTTTCAAATTGATTTTGAATTTCAACTTCATTTGGAATTGGAACTTCACTTGGAATTTAAATTGGATTTATAATTGCATTTGAAATTTCAATTTCATTTGCAATAGCGCTTGCCTCTATGGTCGGAACTGCTCCCGGTTTCAATTTTCGTGTATGCTGATTAGTAAATCCTATTCATAATTATTAATTAGTGAACTGTAAAAATTAAATTTGTGACAACTTACCCATTTCAAATTTCATATTTCTTTGAAAATCCTCCTGCTTGAAATGTAATTCTTTCTTTTTCAACATCTACGGAAATGCATCGATTTGTTTTTTTTTGTTTTTCTTTATGCTACAACTTATTAACACACTTTGCTGAATGTTTTTATTAATTTTAATTACTTTAATATTGTTTTAAGTAAAATATAAAGCGAAATATGTAATTTATAACAAGAACTCATTAAATAGTTTTTTGAGAACCGTAAGTGATTTTAATTACAGGGTTGCCAACTATCACATAAAACATACATTTCTCGCAACATTTTTTTATTTTCACACATGAAGCAGACTTGGTAACCCTTGCGACAGACACGTTACGTCATCTAACGGGAAAACATTCGTATGGCGTAATCTTTATTCTATCATTCTTGGGTAATAGTATTCCCTTTTTGGAAGTGGGTTTGATAAAGAAAGCACCACACGTTCACCTAAAGGATAATATTTTTAAATAACACGACAGCAATATAAAGTACAAGAGGCTCACCTTGATTTCTTTCGTGATGAGTATTTCTTTGTTCAATCTTCCATATTCCACGCATATTTGCTTGTTGAATCGCACAGAGCCCAAATTTTTATTCCATATTACTCGGGCTTTGATGGGATGTACTGCCTAAAACTGCAACGACCTTGAAATGAAACCGATTGTTCATTGATTGTAACATTCTCATGTGGATTATAAAAAACTTTTAGCTTTTTGCACCATTTATCCCACATATTTCTTATAGGTGCAAGTTCGTCGCAAAGTGCTGTCAAACCTTAGGCAAATTGAAATGCTTATTAATCGCTTCAGACTCATTGTAGCTCGGAAAATTGGTGTACCATGTTCTACATCTCATAAGCTAGTGAGGTTTTCTCCATGAGATTTGTATACTCCAGCCGTTATTTACAACCCTAACATACATATGTATGAAGCTCTATCAAATATATTCTTATCCAGCTACTTCCATAAAACTATAAATCGTTTAATTTGATCATTTCAATTGCAATGCTTATTTTGGTGGTATGAATATGGGCCCCAGGAAAATGGGCCCCAAAAAAAAAATGAAAATGGGCCCCAAAAAAATGTATGGAAAACAACAACACGAAATTTTGGGGCCTGTTTTCCCATTTTGGGGTCGTTTTTCATTTCTTCATGTGGGGTGCATTTTCGTAATGAAAATGGACCCCAAACAAGAAAATGAAAAAGGGCCCCAAATAATTTTTGGGGCCCAATATCATATATTGGTGGGGCCTTACTTCATATTTTGGGGTTCATTTTAATTTTTTTTTAATAAACTTTTATAAACTTCCATGATGTAAAAAAATCATATTTTCTTTTTTGAATTCAGTTTTATTTAGTAACGTTAGTATTTATTATTATTCATTTATCAAATTCAGTTTCATATTTTCAAATGTATATGTACATATGTATTTAAGAATATATCTGAAGTGTATCTTCAACCTTTGCACGGCAGTAGGGACAAATTTCTTCAATATAATTTTAGTGAGCCGGACTACTTTTTTACGGTGGCGTTATATAACGTCTAAGGACATAATGTCTATAGACACTATGACGCTCAGAATTCTAAAATATTGATTTGATGCAATGGAAATAATAACAATTCATTTTGTTATGGATGGAATACAAATAATAACAATTTATTGAAATTTTTTTAAACTTTAATACACTTTAGAGCAAATAATAACAATTTAGTAAAATATTTTTATAAATGGAATACAAATAATAGCAATTTATTGAAATATTTTTAAATTTGTTTCAACAATTTGCTTGCAATAAGGACAAAGCAAAGGCGAATTGTTACTTTGAGATTTTTTTTCCAAAATATCCAAACAGCTTGAGCAAATTTTGAAATGTTTGCAGGGAAAAGACATTTTTTTATTCTTGTGACGTACGCAGGAAAACTTTATTCAGCGAAGCCACCTGCCGCGTCCTACTGGAGGAGAAAACCCTTAAGCGCGGCCGCAGGCCGCCACGCAGAAAAACTTTTGTATGCGAAGCCAGATTTCAATACTTAACTTAAGTGTCTCCGGGAAGACATTACAGAATGTTATTATTATTATTAATATTATTCCCTTTTGCGGAATGTTTACATCTAATTTAAACATTTTGTAAAAGGGAAAATAACGGCACTTTTACCACGTTTACAAGATTTGAAATGCTTTAGACATTATGTCACTCGTAAAAGTGCCATAATGTCTGTAGGCTTTAAGTCATTGCTTCTATAGACATTATGTCACAAATGAAAGTGGCACTCTTAGACGTTATGTCATGCCACCGTTTTTTACTATTTCCTGAATCATTTAAGTCAAGCGGTTAAATTTTTCAAACCACATTACGACATCTCATTGCAATTTTTTCGTTTAAAAATTAAAAAAAATATTTTTGTATAACAAATGTCACATTGTTTTACAAATCTTTATTTTCAATTTAAATACTACTTCCAAGCATATAAAAAAAATTTTAAGAAATGCAATTCTTTTATATTTAAGTGAGCCGACCTAATTTTTCACTAATTCTTCAGACAAAACAAGTTAATCAACAAAACAAGTGAAAAAAAATTGGGGTCCATTTTCACATTTTGGGGCCCATTTTCATATACTTCATCGTACCGCATCCTTTAAATGAAAATGAGCCCCAAATAGTGTTTATGCAAATGAGCCCTAGAATAGTTTAGGGCCCGTTTTCATTCGTAGTTTGGGGCCCTAGTTCATTTTTTGGGGCTCATTTTCATTTCTAGAAATGGGGTTGATTTTCATTATGAAAATGAACCCCAAATTTGGGGCTCACTTTCATTTTTAACTTTGGGGTTCATTTTCCTGGGGCCCATATTCATAGCGCCGCTTATTTTATATTTAGTGGCATAAACAAATCAAATAATGATTTTATATCCGTGAGCACTGATGTTCCTCTTTTGGTAGGCCCAGGCTTTCTTAATAAAATTTGATTTTTCGCGATTCTGCCTTTTTGAAGTAGTAGACGCTGCTCCCGAAGTACACTCTTATCTTTTGATAAATACGAAAACGAGCTGCTGCGTTCCATGTTCACTCGATCTTCTAGCGTCAGGCACTCTATACTATCATTGGACGATGAATATGATTCATTTTCATCATCGTTGTCTGGTAAAAAATTTTCATCCTCATCGCTTTCATCAAAAATATCATCATCTTCGTCATTCATTATTTGTTGTAATTGAAGATCACATAGAATCCATCATAAAACCACAATGGAAAAACAAACAAACCAGAAATTTTATTTTACAATACTATACTTACTTTCTTTCTTTATGTCATTATGTAAAATCCTCAGCTCTGCAATAACAGCAGTAAATATTACTACACCGAACTCGTTAACAGAAATACTTCTCTGGCACACAAAAAAAGAATTTATGCACATACATACGTATATCAAACGGAGCATCACCGAATTATAGTTCGAGTGAGCACGTTGACAGAAAAGTTAAAATGTTAACATATAACGTTATCATATCAACACGTTACCATATCAACATGACACACAAATAAAACGTTAACATTTCTGCTAGCAAATAAATCGGTGGCTTTGTCTACGTATAATAACACTGACAAATGGTAGGGGTCAGTGATCGGGATGATGCTAGCTGCTTGCTGAAGTAATCGAGATGGTGATGCAAGAAGTGAATTTTGAGAGACATGTTCACTCCACTTTTCTGGAAGTATTCCAACATCTTGGTCACAAGAGCGCGGTAATTGTGTGCTCGCTTACTTCCCAAAAAAAATCGTATAACTTTCTTCACTGCCCTCCACGCAAGGTAATCATTACTGACTAAAGCGTCTTTAAAATCTTTTGATTTCATGAGCTTCCGTATATCGGCCCATTCCGAATACCTTCCTTTAATTTTGCTTCGCTGATTCGTGGGAAAATATTTTTCAAACAATCAAGAATTTTCGGTTGCTTCACAATGGCCTTGGTGAAATTTTTTACGATTCCCAATTTGACATGGAAAGGGGACATGAGGACGTTCTCCATTGGCACGAGTGGATCATTTACGCAGTTGTGTCCTTTCTCCGTCGGATCTCGAGCAAGCCAGTCATGCGTTTCGTTTTAGTTTCCTTTAAATCGGGTATCCCACAGACACAAGAAACACATGTCTTTCGTTTAGCCTACTTGGAGACCTCTTAACATCGCCACGACTTTCAGATCACAACTGATCAGCCACATGTTATCATTGAATCGTAAGTTTCACTCATATCTGTGCTGTAGCCAATGGTAATGCTTGGTTTTTTTATTATATTTATGTAGCAAAACGACTTTCAGGCTTGAAATCGAAGAATCGGTGAACATTCGCCAATCACCTGCGACGTAATTAATGGCCATCGCCATTATATCGTGGCAGTAAACAAATGTATTCCCTTCGTTCAGTGTGAAGTACCGTTGGAATAGCAATTGTCGTCTTCGATATCCGGTGACTTTGACATTAGGCTCCAAATTGTTGCCTTCTTTCAAAAGCAGGGCAAGTTTTTCTGCTTCGCGTTGAGACAAGTTTAATTTTGCAATAATCTTGTCCATTCTTGCTTGTGATATTGGAATTATTTTGTTCGATGGGCCGGCTTTTGTTATTGGTTCATAGGTCGAATCCGATTGATCCGTTGTTGCAATAGAAAAATAAGTTTCTCTGTCAGGACTTGGAAGCGGTGGAATTGGTATGTCAACCGAATGTGGAAGAGGTGTTTCTGCACTTTTAACAGAGATGTAAACTCTTTGCTTAAGGCCTTTACAATTTACTCCATGTATTGTGTTTGCACAAGCATAACAGTTGTCGGAATTGTGCTCTCCTGGATCAGTCCAAATCATTGGTACAAAAATAAAATAAATAATCCCTTACAAGTAGGCAACGGAAAACCCCACAATAATAAAAAAAGTGCACTTTCCTTTTTCCCCTTTAATTGTCCGTGCACGGAGTAGGTATCATGCAGGAACAAGAAGAGAAATTCAGCGTCTGCGCATATTTATGACCGTTTTTTTAGTTTGTTATCGCAATCATAAAAATGAAATAACCTTTTGTTTATTCCTTTTTTTAATTCGGAGAATCATAATAAAGTCATCAAAAGTTTTTTTCAAAATGAGATAGATACCTTCACATAATTGTTAATAAAAGCAAAACGCGTCCATCGATTTTCGTGATCCATATCTCATTTTGTGCACAGGTTATATGACTTTACGAAAAAGTAATATGACTTTACACTTTTTCCCGTTATGGATTTTGCATGATTTTTAAAAACACAAAATTTTAATTTTTTAGGCAAAAATAACTTTCCCCGGTGGTTTCATCCCATCCCGATTTGGGCTGTCGCACAGTGTCATCATTAAAAAAATTATAAAATGTGAATTAAATTGTCGTAACTCCTCTTGGGTCAAATTGACCCAAAGATGTATACAAATTATATACTGCCATGTAAGGAGAAAACAAAAAACAATGTTTTTATTTTTTTTCCTATAGAATCATAATTTCTGATGTGGTTGTGGATAAATAAAAGTTTCAGCTCGATATATTATCATTCAATGGAAAACATTTTAATTTAAAAAACGAATTGATTCATTTGGATCCAGATACTGCAGAAGCTTTAATCCAGTGACTATGGCACGATCTTTTCTACTGGATTTTATCGATTATTCCTTCGATTCCGCATATCTCGCCAACATTTTCCCAGCAAAGCAACCCCAAACTATTACGGAACCTCCTCCGTGTTTGACTGTTGGCACTAGGCATGCATCTGACACATGTTTTCCAGCTGCTAATACACTGCTAATGCTACTTCACTGCTAATACTAATGCAGTGCTAATGCAGTTACTCTCACAAAATCCTCCAAGAAACAGCGTCACACCAATAAAGTTAAAGAAATTCAAGAACCTCCATGATCTTTGCTATATGTCACCAATTTACCATGGATGATTCAAACCACTTCCTCACGATAGAATGGAGCCCGATAATGTCATGGAATCTAAATATGACGACTACGAAACGTACCAAAGAACCATAAAAGCTTTTCTTAAGTAAATTTATGATACATATAAAAATAAAAAATTAAATTAAATAATTTTTTGCAAAGAAAATATGAAAGTGCAGGTCGTATGTATACTTTAGTTCAATCATGATTGGGGCGCGAACCGTGAATGAGAGAGCGAACCTCGAATCTTGCTGTCCATCTGAACATAGCATTATTGACATCTATTTTTATACTCTACTAGAGGACCCCTGCTGCTCCGCAGCATTATATTATATTATATTAATTTTTATAATATAATACCAAAATTTACCAGGACAAGTTAACGTACAGTAATGCCAAAATATGCCAAGAGAAGTCAACGTACAGTAAAAGTAAAGTTGATTGTCCACGCATAACTTTCCTCAAACCCAACGAATTTAAGCAGTTAATAGCTCAAAAGAAGGAGCTTGAACCACTGAGTGTTCTTAGACCTATGTCAACAGCCTACGTTAATTAGAACTCTAGTTATAGAGGTTTGAAAGAAGAAAAATATTGAGAAAAATCTTGAATGCAAAGTTTATTCATAAATTCTTTTAATATATAAGATACCACTATGTGGTATGGGTATAATGACTTTATGCTGATGTTTGTAACTACCAAAAATATTTCACCTTGACCCAACTTTTATTATACCGATTGACTCAGAATCACTTTCTGACTCAGAATCACTTTATGAGTCGATTTAGCGATGTCCGTCTATCCGCCCGTCCGTCTGTGTGTCCATGTAAACCTTGTAATCAAACTACAGGTCGCAAATATGAATATATTTTGATGAAATTTGGTACATGAGCTTTCATCGCCCATAGGGTGAACGCTATTGAAATTCGGTTAATGTTCATAAGATCCAAATTATCATATAGATCTCAGTCAAATTGGGTTTGTATCTGTTTGTTATATCCATTAATCAGTAGTCCAAAAATAAACCCTATAGGACAATTCTTAGTCGTAGGCCCGTTAAAGAGCTGCTTCCCGATCTTCACTTAAATCTAACAAAAAACAAAAATATTGCATAGATTTTTCTCAAATTTGGTTTGTTTATATTTTTCCAAAATATAAGTGACTTTACCAAATATGGAACTAGTCCGCATATAAATATAGCACCCGATATGAACTTTTTCATATCTGCATCCAAAACAATTAATAATAATGGCACTCAAATTTGGTTTATGCTTATTTTCTATATCGAATTAGTTGGACCGAAGGGATAGGGTATAGTCTATAATTTTCTAACTTGTTTTAATATTTTTGCCGATTTTTGATTTTGAAGATTTTTATTTTTGGCGATTTTTGTTTTTTGCGATTTTCGGTTTTGGCGATTTTTGAACTTGACAATTCCACCCATGTTTTCAACGACTACTCACATTGGCAATTTATGTACTTGTCAAGAGTTTCAAGACTGTCGCTTTCATAGTACTTCATATTTCTTGTATAGGAGGTTTCACGCCCACTAATCCTATTTCGCCTATATCTGACTACTTACATTAACATCTGCTGGACTCGTAAGTGTTCAGGATTTCCCTTTTATAGTACTCCAGTTGTATGATATTATTTATTTACTGCTCCGATCACGACCAGTTTTTTCAACAAATCACATAAATAACTGATGGGCTCACGCAAAGTCCCAAGTCCCTCACTCTAACAGTGCACCAGATATATATTTAATATTTACTATGTATGGTGCTTGCCACGCCGATCCATTTGTTGTTATGGGCTTACGCAGTCTCGGGGCGCTCACTATTACAGTACTGCAGGTATATGACATTTAATATTTACTTTGTATGGGGGTGCCACGCCCATTAGTCCGGTCCCGCGCAATTTTTGTCCGAGTTCTCACATTAATAATAGATGAATTCAGATAAATTTGCAAAGCTGTCTCTGTCATAATACTCGATATATATGATATTGAATAACTACTTTGTATGGGAGGTGCCTCGTTCACTTATCCAGTTCTGCCCATTTTCGGCATGGCTGCTTTACACAAATTTATCATAGATCGCAATATATAAGATGTTAAAAATTACTTTTATGGAATGTGCCACGTCCACTAAAACTATTATAGCATATAATTCCTTCCAGATACACAGTAAGACTCTGTAAAAATTTCAGGAAGATCGGCCCAATTGTTTAGCCTTCTATAAGATTCAAATAAACATACATATTTTTGTTTTTTTTTTTTGATGATTGGTACACTTAAAAAATCTGTTGTTTGATCTTACAACAAATTTTAAACCTCAAAAATGTTTCGTAATGGATCCAATATTCATCTTATTAAAATTGGCCCGATTAAAAAGAAGCCAACGAAATCAGAAAGAAAAGATCACCAATAAGTTTGCCAAAACACATCATTTGTGCTGGCGGAGCAACCATTAATACAAGCTTTTGGGGTACCTTGGCAGCTTCCAAATAATAACAGTTATATCGAGTATATTGGTTGTGAATTAAAAAAAAAATGATTAATTAAAAAAAAAGCTTTAAATATTTTAATTTAGGTACTGGATAAGCACTTTTTGTAAACTTTGGAAAACGGTACCAAATGTTTGTACTTTGTAACACTTTGTAACTTTTGCGGTGTTTTGTTGTACTGAAAATTTCCAAAATTAAAAAAAAACATGAATTTTTAAATATAAAATTTTATTTATTTATAAATTAAATTTAAACACTATATAGTTTCTTTTAAAAAAATCAATATATCTTTATAAAATGTGCACAACATTTAAAATATGCTATCTAAAAGCTAGTTACGCATAATCGAATTTATAATTTTATTATAAACAGCAACCATTTTTTTATTTTTAACAAAAAAAACAAAGAAAAAAATATGTTTCTTACCAAAAAAGAAAAAAGAACATTGGCTAAAGCTATATCTGAAAAAAAATAGAACATAACCAAAGACCGAAACCTAACAAAAAAAAATACATAATACAATTTTTAAAAAGGGCTAACCGATATTTTAGATATTTGATGGTTTTAAATAAATTAGATTTTCGAATATTCGAAAAAAGTTTTTTGTGTCAGTAAACCGGTTTTTTAAATAAATTTTACTGTTCTTTTTTATTTTCAATAGTTTCGAATAATATATGTTTTCAAACATTATAAAACCCGGTTTTTTGTATCGGTTAACCGGTTCTTTTAAAATAAAAATCAATAAGTTTATAACACTCGCCGGTTTTCAATCATAAAATTTTATTTAATTTTATAATATACATATAAAATTTAATGTTTGAACAATAAGATACCCGGGTATTTAATTCTATAGAACGTATTAAAGAATATTATTTTTTCTATTTTCGAATAATCAACAACCCGGTTTTTTGTGTCGGTTAAACAGTTTGTATTTACATATATCAATAAGACTATATTATATAAAATTTTGCTATAGAAAAAAACGAAAATTGGGTTTTTGATACTGTAGAACGAATTACAAATTGTACGATAGAAAAAAATGTAGGCAAATTTTAAAAACAAAGCGTAAACAAACATTTAAAATTTGTATGCAAAAATATTTGAATTATTATATGTGACCTTCTCCGAGAAAAGGGACCTAGTGTGTCAAAAAACGGGTTGTGTCAAAAACGGTGGATTCTGGTACTTAAAAGGGTGTAGAAACTTTAAATGCGTTTTTTCTCAAAACTTAATTTTCACACACAAGGTCCCTTTTCTCGGAGAAGGTCACATATATAAATTTCTAACCTTTCATTTTATTAAATTGAAAAATAAATAATGAAAACATTTTAATTTTTAAAATTAAGGCCTCATTTTATAAAACGAAGCATAAACTGAATAATTAAAATTTCTTTAATAATTTGAATTTTTTCGTACACATTTCACTCCTTCTTACACGCTTCGTTTTATGAAATGAGCCCATTCAAATCTATATTAAGCACATTTTATTAGACGAAAAATTGGAAGTAAAAATAATTGTTTTTTTTTTAATTATTTGTTATTATTATTTTTTTTTATATATAAACCTTATATATATTTTTTTAACAAAAATAGAGTAAATTTTCTTTATAGAACGGAATTTAATAATGGTCGTTTTTATTATTGTTACGCATGAAAATATTAATATTAAATATAAACTAATGTGTACATTAAACCTGATATTGATATTAAACTAAGAAAAAAAAATAAAAATTTTAATTTAATTTGGATTTGTTAAGAGAAGTACATAAACATTTAGTTGAGGTTTTTAAGTTGTTGAGTTTTTTTCTATTTTTTTCATTAGTAACTTTAGGACATTGTCTAATGAACTTTTGAACGAAAACCTTTAGTTATTAAAGGAGCCACTTCAGATGGATCTTTTCCTCTCGTTTCCGGTAGATAGAATTTAGTTAAGAGAAATAGAAGCGCACAGGTAACCGAGAATGGGATAAACACAAATGCACCCCAGGCATCAGATAAGGGAGGGAAAGCCATGCCGATTATAAAATTACAAGTCCATGAAGCTAAACTGCCCATTGCCATGGCCACTGGACGGGGGGCTACCTCAAAGAGTTCTGGAAAATAAAGAGGAAGCAAATTATTAAATAAAATTTATAAATTGTTGTAAAAAGGAGTTTAAATAAAAATATCAATTTATTTTCATTTTTCATCCAACGTTTCGTCTGCTTTTTTCAGACTTCTTCAGGAGTGTATATTTTTATTTAATGATATAAAAGAATTTATAAGAAAACACGAAGAGAAAATTAAAATCACCTCGGCAGACAAAGGAAACAAAACTGTAATAATTACAAGGAAGACTACAAAAAAAATGAGAGAACTATTAGAGGACAAAACCACATATAAATCAATAAAACTGGACCCAAGCACAAAATTACAAAAAATAAACAACAATTTTATTACAAAACTATACAAAGAGGAACACATAACAAAATGTAAAAAATTCAACATGATAACACGCGCAGCCGCAGCACCTGCATTATATGGACTACCAAAAATTCACAAAGAAAATATTCCCTTACGACCCATCGCATCCTCCGTTAAAGTACCGTGTTACAATCTAGCCAAATATATAGGACAAATCCTTAAAAAATTAATCTCGCCGACTTACAACATTAAAAACTCATATGAACTGAAAGATAAATTGGAAAATATACTTTAGATGAAAATGACATTATAGTTTCATTTGACGTGGTATAATTGTTCACCAATAACACTACAATACCTAAAAACTAATTCCTCAAACTATTACAATTTGCTTATCAGAAAACAACTATTTCACATACGACAACAAATTTTACCATCAGACTTATGGTATGCCTATGGGGAACCCTCTATCACCAACGATTGCTGATATAATATTGGACTCACTTTTGGACCAGGTTTTCACTGAACTTAGAAAGAACAAAATACTAATAAAATTTTTAACTATATACGTCGACGACTTGTTCGCAGTAATTGACAAATCAAATGAACATATAATACTAAAAACAATTAACACGTACCATAACAAACTTAAATTTACCATAGAAAGGGAAATTAATGGAGAATTACCATATTTAGATATGAGGATAATACGAAAAGATCACAAACTCATCACCAATTGGTATGCTAAACCGACATCTTCAGGCTGAATGATAAATTACAACTCTACGCAACCCATGAAAATAAAAATTAATACAGCGACAAATTTTATTGAAAAAACAAGTAAGAGTGTTAAATTCGGCCGGGCCGAATCTTTGATACCCTCCACCATTTTCATTTTCAATTTTAATTTTTTTTATCATTTTCCATTTTTCATCTTTCGTTTTTCATTTTTAATTTCTCATTTTCCGTTTTTCATTTTCCATTTTCCACTTTTCATTTTTAATTTTTCATTTTCCATTTTCCATTTTCCATTTTCGATTTTTCATTTTTCATTTTTCATTTTCCATTTTTAATTTTCCATTTTTCATTTTTCATTTTTCATTTTTCATTTTTCATTTTCCATTTTTAATTTTTCGTTTTCCGTTTTCCATTTTTCATTTTCCATTTTTCAAATTTTATTTTTCATTTTCCATTTTTCAATTTTCATTTTTCATTTTTCATGTTCCATTTTTCATTTTTCATTTTCATTTTTCATTTTTCATTTTTCATTTTCCATTTTTCATTTTCCATTTTTCACTTTCCATTTTCCATTTTTCATTTTTCATTTTCCATTTATCATTTCTCATTTTCCATTTTCCAATTTTCATTTTTCATTTTTCATTTTTCATTTTCCATTTTCCATTTTCAATTTTTCGTTTTCCGTTTTCCATTTTTCATTTTCCATTTTTCACTATTAATTTTTCATTTTCCATTTTCCATTTTTCAATTTTCAATTTTCATTTTTATTTTTCATGTTCCATTTCTCATTTTCCATTTTTCATTTTTCATTTTCCACTTTTCATTTTCCATTTTTCATTTTCATTTTCCATTTTTCATTTTTCATTTTCCGTTTTTCATTTTTCAATTTTCATTTTTCATTTTTCATTTTTCAATTTTCAATTTTCATTTTTTGTTTTCCATTTTCCATTTTCCATTTCCATTTTTCATTCTTCATTTTCAATTTTTCATTTTTTATTTTTTATTAATAAAAGTTTGTTTTTTTAATTCGACCTTTTCTTTATAGAATCTCAAATGAATAAATACTCAATACTCAATGACCTCGAGCTTGAGTATTTATTCATTTGAGATTTTTTATTAATTTTTAATATTTAATTTTAAAGATAAAAAAATATGTGGTAAAACTTGCTTAGGCCAATGTGACACTTGCAGTATTAATCCATATACACACAACATATCTTAAGAAAAGCAACAAACACACTGAAAAATTTTATTTTTTCAACAGTTTTTTCAAAGTTTCATTCATAGCTCGTGAACGCTTTGACCGATTTTGACGATTTTAAATGGCAACTCCTTTGGGATGTGAATAAACGATTTTAAACAAAAACGAACGGTCTAGCTTAGATATTTACGGCGTGATCGTGATTTCCACAGACAGACGGACAGATGGACAGACGGTCATCGGTAAATCAACTTCCCTTGTTATAAAGATCAAGAAAATATATTTTTTTGGGGTTACAGAAATTTATTTCGATGCGTTACAAACGGAATGACAAACCTATATATACCCTCTGCCACTGAGGTGTGGAGGGTATAATAATAAATATCAGCAACAAACAATTTCACTGGTTAAAATAAGAAAAATATTAACCATGAATAACCACCCATCTTATTTAATTAATAATTTAATTAACAAAAATTTAAATGGCCAAAAGACCAAACATACGGAACAAAACCATGAAAAAACTTTTTACAGTATACCTTACATTCCCAAACTAACAGAAACAAAAACAATGAAACACATGTTCAACGATGAAAAAGCAACAATAGCTCACAAATCAAACCAAACACAAAAGCAACTTTGTACACGTAATAAAACTAAACAAGGCATCCTTAATATTGACAACGTTGTATATTAGGGCGGGTCGATTTAAAAATCGCCCAAGTGACAAGGAAGGAAGGGATCAAAATAAGAAACTTTGCCCGAGGAACCATTCCTATAAAACGAATTCTGATGTCCCGACTTTTGACCTGTCTGTTTGTCTGTCTCACTTTGACCCATTTAGAGTGCCCCAATCGAGTCCAAATGTATGATCGACCCCCACTTACTTTGCAGGGCCGACCCACCCATGCCAGTGTCACACCCCCTGTAACCACCTGGGGGTTCCCCATACAAGCTTTTCAAAAAATCACCATTTTTTGTTTAGAATTGGGCTGACTATGTTTGATTTAATATTAAAATTAACACTCATACGTATACGTATGAAAATAACAATCATACGCCTTGACTATGTTATGTTATTCAAAAAGATAGATCGGATGAGGGTAAATAACTTTTAGATCACTACGTGACTATGCGTGACTCTGCGTGACTACCCCAAAATTAATCTGTAATCACAACAAGACTATGGGCCAAGTTTCAGATCAACTGCATGAGGAGGAATGGGGTTGCCCCATGGCAGACAGACAGACAGACAGGTCAAAAGTCGGGACATCAGAAGTCGTTTTAGAGGTATAGTTGCTTAGGCAAAGTTTCTTATTTTGAACCCTAGAATATGATTTTCCTTGTCACTTGAGCGATTTTTTTGCCTCCCTACAAATCGACCAGCCCTAACGTACACGTATGAGTGTGAATTTTAATATTTAATCAAACATAATCAGCTCAATTCCAAAGTCCAAAGTTAGTGGGGGTCGATCATACATTTGGAGTCGATTGGGGCACTCTAAATGGGTCAAAATGAGACAGACAGACAGGTCAAAAGTCGGGACATCAGAATTCATTTTAGAGGTATGGTTCCTCGGGCAAAGTTTCTTATTTTGATCCCTAGAATATGATTTTCCTTGTCATTTGGGCGATTTTTTAATCGACCCGCCCTAGTATACGTATCTTCTACTCTGCTAATAAATAATAATCATACGCCTTGATTATGTTATGTTATTCAAAAAGATCGATCGGATGAGGGTTAATTACTTTAAGATCACTCCGTGACTATGCGTGACTCTGCGTGACTACCCCAAAATTAATCTGTAGTCACAACAAGACTGTGGGCCAAGTTTCAGATCAATTGCATGAGGGGGAATGGGGTTGCCCCATGGCAGACAGACAGACAGGTCAAAAGTCGGGACACCAGAATTCATTTTAGAGGTATGGCTCCTTGGGCAAAGATTCTTATTTTGATCCCTAGAGCGATTTTGTCACTTTAGCGATTTTTTTGCCTCTCTACCAATCGACCCGCCCTATTGTATAGCCTATACCACTACGTGGTCAGGCTATAATATACCGAACGACTCGAAATCACTCTCTGAGATGATTTAGTGATGTCCGTCCGTCCATCTGTTTGTATGTCTGACTTCCTGTACGTCTGTTTGTGAGTCTATGTAAAGCTTTTAATCAGAGTACAGGTCGTAAATATGAAAATATTTTTATGTAATTTGTATATAAGCTTTTATTGGTCATGAAATTGGTGAAAATCGGTGCTTGTTCAGACCTAGCCCCCATACAAATAACCGCTATATGACCAACAAAAATTGTCGATAGATCCAGATTATCATATATATATATATAGATATATATATATATATATATCGATAAAATTTGAATCTATCGAAAATAAAAACATTGCATAGCAAAGATGAATCTAAGATCTTCTCTCGAAACGCATGATATAGGGTATCGTATAGCTGGTCTAGACCGACTATGATTTTCTTATTTTTTAGTGTACTCTTCAGTCACATATGTGAATTAATGTGGAATAATTCATACTTATAATACGAGCAATTTAAAGAATACCAACACACTCGCTAAATCTTTTGAGTTTCATTTTAGTCTTTTAATAGAAAAAAGTTTTTAATTGAATTGATACTCATTTTAATTTATTTGTTTCGCAATAAACAAATTCCCTCAATGTGTTCGAGGTTAACTATTTGATTGAATTAAAAAATTAAAAATCATTGCCACTCTTGTTTAACGACTTTTAAATGATTTGAATGAACAATAAAATAATAAAAAATAAAAGAATAGAAAGTTTTAAAAACTTTTTGCCTAAAATATAATTTTATGTAAATTGGAAATCGGTGACGGACTGCCACTCAGTTAATAACTGTGTTTACGTATTTTTCGGGAAAAGTTTGACAAAAATTTACAAAAGTATGGAAAAAAAAACAAATAACAGATAATTTATTATAACAGATAATTTATTATACGGGAAAGCTTTTTAGAAAGTTTTTGTAACGCACGTAAGGAATGAGATCGATAAAATTGTAACACGAAAAAACAATAACTTTTGAGCTAAGCAAACCATGATACTACGATATTATATTAATAGAAATTTTATAAGAATTAAGTTTTAAATACTAATAATGAAAATTAGTTGTTGTGAACGATTTAATTTAATGTGGCACCTCGGAGAAAAAACTGGGACATTATTGCCAACTTGGGCTTCAAGACTTTTTACGCAAGGCCAGTGTCGTTCAATGGGTCTGAATTCAAATTAGTTAGGTGGATTTGATTCTCTGGTTACGTAAACAACATATTTTTTTCGATACCACTAAACAGTCGAAATAAGCAGGCCAAATAAATCGTGGATATTTCGTACTCTGTAATGTAAATATCCGTATTTATAGTACTACTAATATGCCCTGTCGTGTTTCGCTACGACTTACCGAAATTTATTTATATTTATGTTTTCATAATCAGTTTTACCTACGTAGCTTGTATTGTGCTATTAAAACATTTTATTTTATTTATTTCATTCCAGCCCCCGAAATTCGAGTGCAAATTCTAGGAAATTTTATTTTTTCCTTAAATAAAGACCCTAAAGACACAAAAAACAAACTCTGTTTTATTACAAAGCTATTAACAACTTTAATAAACACACACATAGCATTGTATAATTTTATGTATGTATTAGTAGCAACTTTAAATGCAATTTACACAAAATAAAGGAAGAAATCAAAAAAATTTTTAAATCTGCAAAACGGCTAAACGGCTAAAATAATATACGTTAGGTCAAAATCGGGATAAAACGGTAGAACAAAACATCGGTCACAAGAAAAATCGCCTAGCCTATTAATATTATAGATTTTTTTTATTTCAAATATATAGTACACTATTTTTTGTTTTTTCATTCGGTGCAAAAATTATCAAATATTTTGGCATTCCTAGTCTGAAGCAAGCTACATATCGCTGCCGATTTTTGATTTCGAAGATTTTTATTTTTGGCAATTTATGTTTTTTGCGATTTTAGATTTTGGCGATTTTTGAATTTAGCAATTCCGTTCACATTTTCCACGACTACTCATATTGGTTATTAATGTACTTGTTAAAAGTTTCAACCCTGTCGCTTTCATAGTACAGGTTACCCTCATACAACGCGGTTTTTTATAATACGCTTTTGCTACAACGTGGTTCCCAAAATGCGGAAATTTTCTTACAACGCTACTCCTACAATGCGATTTTTACGAAAATTTTCTATGTAACGCAATTTTTTTCAAATATTTAATAAAGGTTTTCTTCCCTAAATAAAATTATTTGAAATATATGCATTCCTTGATACCTATTTTTTTATAACATTGCCCCCTGCATTTGAGTAAATATTCAAAATACCTTATCTCCCTATCAAGGAATTTATAAAGACTTAAAAGCAAACAAACTTAATTATAAGATTTTTTCAAACCAATATCTTCGAAAGGATGCCCGAATCTGATAGTGGATCAATCTCAGATTTTGAACTAGTACGAACAAAAAGTTCGAGATACATCATACTAAGTGATGAGGAGGAGGAGAAAGTTATGGTTCTATTTGGGTTTTAATATATTAAATGTTTCAACTGAAATATTTTACGTAGAATTGAATTTTATTGTTTTTTTTTTTGTTTTATTTAAAGAAATGAAGTGTTATCAAATTACATCTAAAAATATAAATATCTCCTACAACGCGATTTCTTACAACGCGGGATTTTTTAAAAACGCGTTGCAGGAGGGTTGCCTGTACTTCATATTTTTTTTTTTTTTTTTTTTGAATAGGAGGTGTTACACCCTGATCAACTCGTACAAAGTGTCAAGACTTTCCCTTTTATAGTACTCCAGTTATATGATATTATATATTTACTTTGTATGAATGGTGCCAAGCCCACTGCTCCGATCACGCTCATTCTTTATTCAACAAACCACATGAATAACTTATGGACTCACGCAAAGTGCCAAGGCTCTCACTATTATAGTACTCTAGATACATGACATTTAATATATACTTTGTTTGGGGAATGCAACGCCCATTGGTTCGATCCCGCCCAATTTTTGTCTGATTACTCACAATCGGTCCAATGGTTTAGCCTCCTATAAATTACAAACAAACATACATACTTTCGCTTATATATACTTATATATATATAACTAAGAATTTTTTAAGAAATTTTGCTTTTTTGGGACTGATAGATGATTTCATCTATATTTCTTGTAGTATCAGCAACATAAAAATTTTGACTCGAAAGTTGAGAAAAGTCTACAAGCACGTAGACTTTATCTTCCCTTAAACAAAATTTATATTTTTTTTAGTAAATATCGAAGGAGTTCTTTAATACAATATTTTCCCTTCTAACTTTTCTTCAAATTTCGATCTGGGAGTCTCTGCACCTTATTGCTTTTTGTATTCCAGCATTTTTATTTTTTTCCTTTCAAAGAACATGGAACAGTTTTTTCTGTTAGTAAGCTTAAGATTTTTCTTCAAAAATCGATATATTTTATTGCTTGTATAGTATGTGTTAGAAAAGCCCTTATTGTTTCCATTTCCAAGGGTCCCTTTGGTAGTACAATATTAATTGTACATTTTAATTACAAGCGAAATCGTTTGTGTTACCACACCAGACTTTCTAGTAAGTGTTAAATTTTTTTATATATGATAATAATTTCTTTCGCACACGTTTTGTCCAGATTCCATTCATCGCCAGATAAACCCTGCTATACTAATCTAATGATATATCAATTTTATTACTAAATATCAACTTACCAGAACCAATAAAGTATGGTATGGGACCCAATCCAAATTGAAAGAAAAATATATAACCCATAATGCAAACAATACAAGCAATTGGGAACCAACTAGCAGCTTCCTAAAAAAACAAACACAATATAGTTTCCATGAAAAACTTATGATGAAAATTTCCACAGAATTCCTTACGATATAATATAAAACAAAGGCAATGGTGAATAGGAAGACGGAACATATTAAACTGGAAAACATCATTAAAGGACGGCGATTAACCTTGGCCATAAGTATTGGACCCAAGAAGGAAGTAGCCAAATTTAAGCAACCAGCACCTAAATTGGCCCACTCAGCATCGGCGGTAGAAAGACCAGCTTTTTCGAAAATAGAGACTGAATAATAGAAAATCTAAAGAAAAAAAAACATTCATGTGTAATAAATGAAATTATTATTATTTTGTTTAATAAAAAAAATTCACGTACCGCATTAATACCCGACAATTGTTGACCACCATGGAAACTACATACAATAATCAAAGGTAACAAGAAGGCCGGATCTCTTAAAATAGAGCAAAAACTACTTGATTGTACTTTTGTATTTAATTCCACTTCCATTTCATCTATTTCTTGCTGAATAATCTCATTAGCATCGTGGCCTCTTAAACGTTTTAGTACTCTGAGTGCTTGTTCTTTATCACCTCTTGTTATATAAAGATATTTTGGACTTTCAGGAAAGTAAAACGATGGCAAGTAACAAATAATTACTAAAACTATATAAAAACTAAGAGCATATTCCCACAGATCTTCCGTGCCAAAAATATGACGTAAACTGAACACTTGACCCACTACAACACCACCCGTTACGCCAACTGCACAGAATACTCCAAGTGTACCACGTAAGGCAAGAGGTGCAACTTCCGTTAAATACATAGGTAATGTAGCTGTTGTCAAACCAGAGGCTAAACCAACTAAAAGACGGCCCAAGAGTAACATTTCCACAGAATTACAGATGCGACAGAAGAAGAACATAATAGCGCCAAGGATAAATAATAGACCGCTGATAAGGAAGCATCCCTTTCTGGAAAAATAAATAAAAAGGTAATTAGTAATTATGCAATCAAATAAATATATAAAAATAATAATTTATTTACAAGTAGAACAAGCAAGAGTGTTAAATTCGGCTGCGCCGAATCTTTGATACCCTCCACCTCGGTTTGAGTATTGATAATAATAAATGTCAACAAAATATTTGAAAAAGTAAACAACTAAACACGTTTCGGTGATTGCTTTTTGGTCATCATGGTTGCTGATCGGCATGCATTTAGGCTATATATCTATATGCATGCGTTTCTGGTTATATGACATAATTAGTTAATTAATTTAGTTTAATTTTTTGCAAATTAAATAGCTCGCCCTAACCTCCATCACGAAGGTAATGGTTGTGTAGGGTGGATATACGCATTAAATCGTGCTAATTGGAGATGGCTGTATAGTTTCTTTTAACTGGCCAAATAATTCTTCATTGCGGCCGTATAGGTCGGATCGAGTAACAAAATAATAACCATAAAAAGCTCTCTCAATTTTTTTTTTGTTAAAATATTGCCATATTTGGAAAACAAATTTTTTTACGTACTAAAAGGAAGTTTTCACTATTTACACAATACAATACACAATCTAACCCAGTGATGCCAACTTTTGATTTTGAATTAAATTATGTTAATAAAATATATTTTCATTTATTGACCCCAAATACTACTACCTGGGAATTATTATCGAACTTCAATGTTTTGGGTTTTACCTTGCCTACCATGAAGTAAAATTTTTAAGTCATGATGAACACTGGTTCAAATTAGGGATGCCAAACGCAAAAAACCAAATGACCCAAAAATTTTAAATTAAATAATTTTTTATCTTAATTTTCTGAAAAACTTAAAATGGTCATCCAAAAAAAATTTTGAAAAATAATATATAAATAACATTCTCATCAAATTGCGCTTTATTTATGTAACAATTTTTATGTTCGCAATTCTTAAATATCATTTGTGGTTTTCTTAACTTCATTGAATTTAAATTAATATTTTCTTATCCTGAAATGCTATTAATGTCTCCTCAATCGCAATATATATTTTTTTTTTTAATGTAAACATATTTGGTGTTTTCTGAATTTCAATTTGTATTTAAAGAATAAAATTTATATTTTAAAAATTCAATTGATGTCCGATGTTTTAATATGACTTTCTGAAATTCAATTCAATATTTTCTAATTTATAATTGGAAATCTGAATTCCAATTTTTAAAATTGATATTTTTTTTAAATTTGAATGGAAAATTTAAAAGGTGCAATTTTGTATTTGTGTATATCAATAGTAATGCTTTAGTAATTATAAACAATTTTTAAAAATTATATGTAATCGCAATCAGATATTTTGTAGGTAAAGCAGAATAATAATTGTAATGTAGAACTGTTTTGAAAGCAAAAAAAACTCATTGATGAACTCGATAACTCTATTTTGTAAACCCAACAAAAAGTTAATATGCCAAACTTACGGTCATATTTGTAAAAGAATAATGGAAAATCGTATGCTATCTAATTGAAAATTTTGACATTCATGTTAAAATAGAAACAAGTAAGAGTGTTAAATTCGGCTGTGCCGAATCTTTGATACCCTCCACCTCGGTTTGTGGCAATACTATTAACATAGCTCATGGTAGTTGTGTTCTTGTTATTGTTAATATGTATGAATCACATTTTTTTTGTGGCTTTTTTTATGTTGTTGTATGTTCAACCACGAAACTATTACAAGAAAACACTAGGTTTCATGTTTTTTTTAGAGGTATCTATAAACTTTTGTTCATTTCTCAGCGCAGAGGCTCCCGATTTACTCCGATTTCAATACCAACCTGGTGGGAATTATGGCAAATAATTTTTTCGTAACCTGACCTAAGTAAATGCTTTTTTTTTTGAATGAGCGTGATTTCAACAGACACACGGACAGACGGACAGACGGACAGACGGACAGACGGACAGACGGACATCGCTATATCGACTCGAGCTGTGATAAGGATCAAGAATATATATACTTTATTGGGTCGGAAATTAGTTTTTCGATGCGTTACAAACGGAATGACAAACCTATATATACCCTCTGCCACTGAGATGTGGAGGGTATAATAACGATTGCAATGCTAATTAGAACAAAAATTGCGGCGCCATCTACAATGGCATAGCAACACTGAGCAAAATGAAGTGACACTCTGTTAATACAAAAGAAATGTATTTTCCCTAAAACAAAATACATATTGGATAATTTTATATAAATAAAATAATATACCGATTTATTTCTAACATGCGGTTATTATGAATATACATGTATAGAATATATGTATATTATTTTGTTATTTAATATATGTATGTATTTTCATATATGTATGTAAAGATTACACACTAAAAATACAACATCAAAAGTTATTTTCGTGTTTTTCTTTAAATAAATTAATACATAAAATTATGTTTGGTAAATTTACATTGTTTTTATTAACAACTAAGTATGTAGTTCAACATTATTTACTTTAGATGTTGGTGAATTTTGACTCCCTATATATTAACACTTTTCCCGTGACCCAATCGATCCGAAACTTTGCAGGCAGGCTCGTGGCGATGCAAAAATGATCCAACAAATTTTTTCAGTGATGCTAAAACAATGAAAACTTTAAAATGTTTCTACCAGAATTGATAAAAAAAATGTACAAAGGGTTAGTTTTAATTATATTATTAACACAACGACCACAAAAACAACAAGTCCATTTAGACTAACAACAAGAACAATACAGAAACATATATTTTTCAATTTTTTTACTTCAGTGATTTCTCGGGACCTATTAAACCGATTTTCAAACAGAAGGCTTCCCATGATATTAGTCAATCATTTTCACTAAAAACGAGCGCCCCAGTTATCCTATTGAGGTCGCGATCGTGACAAGAACAACGTAGACAAATCATATTTTTTCAAGATTTTTTTACTTGTTCATTCAATTTTCGGGACCTATTTTACGATTTGGACGATTTAAAATAGCAAACTTCTCAGGATGTTAATTAATTATATTTTATGCCAAGGAGCATCCTAGCTGCCCGATTGAAGCCGTCATCATGATTTCCACAGACGGACAGACGGACATCGCTATATCAACTCCGCTTGTTATAAGGATCACAAATATATATATTTTATGGGGTCCAGAATTTTTTCTAATTATTACAAACGGAATGACAAACTTATTAAATTAAGGTAAAACGAGCGAAAAATCATAAATTTTATCTTTGGAAAAATTTAAAACTTAATGAGAACATTATGTTTTTAAACAATATTAGCAAATTTAAATAACAATAACAAATAGTCAGGCTAGGCCAACCGTACATGTGATACCCTATACCAGGAGTAGCGGGGAAGTGTTAGGTCCCAACCATATAGAGTGGGTTTATTAATTGACATAAAAAATTTTAAAGAAGCTATCATATATTTGTTGCCTGCAGATTTGCATAAGTCCATATCGGATGAGATTATTATATGTGTCCTATGTTGAAGTATGATTCGCTCATGACCATATATAGTGAGGTCAACGTTATAGATAACATGTTACTAGCGGATCCCGTCGAACATTGTTTCGCCCTAGCCTACATTCGTTAATAGTTTTTCGCATGAATTTAAGCAAAATCTCTTCGCAACTACATTAGTAATATTTGAACTCCACATAGATATATTTAACGGCGAATCCCGCCCATCTCTTGAGCACGGCAATATGTGCCCTTTTTACTGTATTTTCCATAACATTTTCGAGCATCTCGGGTGGTATAGCAATGATATCGGCACGAATCTCGTCAATGGTCTATGGCTTATTGGCGTACATTTTGCTTTTGAAATGACCCCACAAAATAAGTCCGAAGGGTCAGATCTGCGTGGCCAATCACTGTCGCCTTTTATGACATTACACGTCCAGGTAATTTTTGTTGCAGAAGCTGCATTATTTGATTTGTAGTGTGGCATGGTGCTCCATCTTGTTGAAACCAGTAAACGTTCAGACCACATTCAAGCATTTTCGGGCGGACATCATGAGCCAACCGATATCGGTTCCCATCGACAGTTTCGCCTGAGGAAAGATGGCCCAATGAACGTTTTGGCGCAAATGCCAGCACCAATAGTCATTTTTTGATCATGTAATGCTATTTCATGGATCTCGTGTAGATTCTCAGTTCCCCAAATGAAGGAATTTTGCTTATTGACGCCGCCGCAGAGTGTGAAATTGGCCTCGTTGTTAATCAAAATTTAGTTCTAAAAGTCAAGTCCGGTGTCGACCATTCGAGCAACTGTTTGGCCGTATTACAAGCGACGTGACCAGTCTGCCGGCAAAATTCTTTAAGTCAATTAGATATTATACGGACACAAATGCAAATCACCTTTCAAAATGCACCGCAAAATGGTTCCACTGACGTCAAAATGCTGAGCGCGGTGACGATACGACTCATTTGGGTTCTCGACAACATTCCCTCTTACCGCTTCAACCAGTTCATTGGAACGTCTTGGGCGTTGATAAATGGCATGTGTTTCGATCTCCCACTGTCGCGTGTTCAACAAAATTCGACTCTAAACGACGAATAGTGTTGTCAGACGGTGCTTCTTGACCACGACATTTTCGACGATTTCCACGTTGAGTTAACGATTATTTTCAATGTAAAGCGATACATTGTAAAAAATTTACTGAATTGACGTTTCAAAGACAAGTCTTCTTAAGGCAATCGGTTAACAAATGTAAAAATTATTAAATGTTGCTATACCCACCTAAATTAATCAAAAAGTTTTACGACTCGCTATTTTATAATTTTCAACAAAATAAAGAAGGGCAATGCAAAACCTATCTGGAGGTCCAAAGAAGAAATTAAGTGAAATACGGCAAAGGAAAATAATAAAAAAAAAAATCATGTGAGTCCGATCGCAGGGGAGATGTGTAAACATCTAGTAATTAAAGATTTTTTTTTAGCACTTTCTTAAAATCAAACAGAAAGCGTATCACTTATAGCAATCAACTGCAGGGGCTCTGTTAATATAAAAATATTTATTGTTATTTATTACTTTAACCGGTTAATTTTTAATTTTTCGTTTTTTATTTTTTATTTAAAAAAATGAAAAATAAAAAATGTAAAATAAAAAATGAAAAACGAAAAATGAAAAAAACATTAAAAATGAAAAATAAAAAATTAAGAATAAAAATGAAAAATAAAACATAAGAAATAAAAAATGAAAAATGAATAATAAAAATTAAAAATAAAAAATAAAAAATGAAAAATGAAAAATAACAAACTAAAATAAAAATGAAAAGGAAAAATTAAAAAGAAAAAATAAAAAATGAATAATAAAAAATTAAAACTAAAAAATTAAAAATAAAAAATGAAGCATGAAAAATAAGAAATGAAAAACTAAAATTAAAAATGAGTAATGAAAAATATAAAATATAAAATGTTGTTCGTTTTTCATTTTTCATTTAAAATTTTTTTTTTAATTTTTCATTTTTAATTTTTTAATTTTATTTTTTCATTTTTCATTTTTTATTTTTCATTTTTCATTTTTTTCTTCATTTTTCATTTTCCAATTTTTATTTTTCTTTTTTCATTTTTTATTTTTAATTTTTTATTTTTAAATTTTAATTTTTTATTTTTCATTTTTTATATTTAATTTTTTGTTTTTAATTTTTAATTTTTCATTTTATATTTTATATTTTTCATTACTCATTTTTAATTTTAGTTTTTCATTTCTTATTTTTCATGCTTCATTTTTTATTTTTCATTTTTTAGTTTTAATTTTTTATTATTCATTTTTTATTTTTTCTTTTTAATTTTTCCTTTTCATTTTTATTTTAGTTTGTTATTTTTCATTTTTCATTTTTTATTTTTTATTTTTAATTTTTATTTTTCATTTTTCATTTTTTATTTCTTATGTTTTATTTTTTATTTTTATTCTTAATTTTTTATTTTTAATTTTTAATGTTTTTTTCATTTTTCGTTTTTCATTTTTTATTTTACATTTTTTATTTTTCATTTTTTTATTTTTCATTTTTTATTATTCATTTTTCATTATTAATTTGTAATTTTTTATTTTTCGTTTTTATTTTTCATTTTTAATTTTTCGTTTTTCATTTTTAATTTTTCATTTTTTTTTTTAATTTTTCATTTTTCATCTTTTATTTTTAATTTTTTTTTTTCATTTTTTCTTTTTCATTTTTAATTTTCAAACAGGTTATCATAATACCATAATTTTTTCACCAATACAATCACATTTTGTCTTACGACTCACATGTTACGCTCACATCTTACGCTTACATGTTACGCTGTTTTTGAAATTTACCCCCCTGTGCGTATAGATGTTTACACATCAAAAAGCATTGCTTGCTCCATACTAAGTTGCAATCAGTTGGCTGATATTGTTGGATGTAATGTGTCCAAATCCACTGTGTGGAGGGTTTTAAGGGATGCCTCGAATAATGCCTCAAGGGATCAAAGATGCTCGCTTAGAATTTTGCAAAAAAAAATTATGAAGACAAACTAGAAACAGGTAAGACATTATTTCGTGGCTTAGTGATTACATAATATTAGGCTATATTTTCTGACTAAAAAAAATGGAATTTGGATCGTTCATATGGATTTAATGATTATTGGCGCGATTTCAACAAGGAGCCGTTAATTTATACCAAGCGTAACTTTGGAGTATGCAGCCTTATGACTTGTGGGGCTTTTCAAGCAGAATTGCTAGAACTACACGTTTTGTCCATGCAAGTAGAGAGACCGCAGAGTGGATAAGGTCAAAAAATATTAATTTGATGGAGTGGCCAGCGTGCTCGCCAGACATGAACCCAAAGAAAACATTTGAGGCATTCTGGCGAGACGTGTTTATGCCAACAACAACAAACTCTACAACAGCGTGGAAAAGTTCAAAAATTCAATATTTAGAGAATGGGAGTTTTTGGAGCCGTCAGTTTTTAAGAATTTAACAAAGTCTATGGATGAAAAACTATTTAAATAAAAAAATTAAAAAAGTAGAAAATTTGTTTCTTATTTGTTATTTATGTATAATTGTTTGGCTATAGACTCAAAGTTTAATGAATAAATGTCATATGTGCAATAAATCAATTAACTTGGAAAATATATAGAACTATGGCAGACAAAATTTATTATACATTTATATCCTACATTTTACTAACCTTCCAAATTTATTTGCAGCACCAGCACCACCTAACGATCCAATAGCACCACCTACTAAAAATATCGAAACTATCGATGCCCATAACAAATTCAAACTGGAATCTTCAAGATATGAATCATAACGATCAAGAAAACTTTGGCGACACCATGCTTTGATAAGCTAAAATCAAAAAATTATTAATTCAAAACATAAATTACAAAACACAATGGAACAAATTTAAAAAAAAAAAAAAAACTGTACTTACTGTGGCTGGACTATTAATAACACCTATGCAGTAGCCCACGGGTACAGCTGAACCAAATGTTGTCGCAAAACCAAGAAGTGTTAATAGTTTTCCCCATTGTGGTTTCTAAAAAGGGAGCAAAGACTAATATATTATATATAATCTAAGTACAAATACATCACTCGTATTTATTATATTAATTTACTACATTGTTGTTAAGTTTTTCGGAGGTTGTTATCAACTTTTTGAAGAAATTCCTTTAATGTATTTTTTTCAGCGAAATAAATCAAATATAATTTAGAGATTGATCTTTAACATAGTACACATATTTAATTGGTCATTATCGTTAATCGCCCTAATCAAATATATTGAGAATACATATTTAAATTGGCAAACATTTGTGGAATACATAAATAAAACCGATGACGTGAGGACATTTCTTTTGCATTTTTCATATACGTGATCCAATGAAATTAGATTATTTTCGACTACTTTTGACGTCTGAATAAAATTTAAAATACTGTACTTCAGTCAACGAATTCCCATTTTTTAAAACACTTTCCTATAGTCTACCACTGAAGTCGAAAAAGAGTTCAATGCAATGAAGTTTTTTAACTACACAATAAAATTCCATCGAATGTTTTTATTAAAATTTATTCTCTTTTAACATATAAAAACAAAAAAAATTTATATGACCTGAAGTTGAGAAAGAAAAGCAATTGTTTTTTTATTTGAAAATGAATAGATTTTAACGTTTTAATTTTTATGATACACACTTTAAAAGTTTCATTAAATACTAAATAACATCAAATTTAGAAATAAGATAGAAGTTGTTTGAAAATTAATAAAAATTATTTTATTTTTTTTACACCATACTCGTATAACTAGCGCTTTTTGTTTCATTATAATTTAGCGCTTTTGAAGGTACTTTATTTTTGATTTTTGCTTTGAAAAATTTTCCACTAAAAGTTATGACCAATTTTTAAAATAAAATTTAAAACATAAAATAAGAATTATTATACGTGCTGCAACAACCAAGGTAAAGTTGAAGTGCAACTATTGGTGAATATCGGGAGGCTGCTTTAAATGGGGCTATGGCTAAAATTAGTCCTACAATCTCCAGTTTTGACTAATGATTTATAGATATAACAAAACCCACAAACCAAATATAATAATCTGGTTCTTAGGGAAATATAGGTCGATGTCATGGGAGACTCTCGCATAGGGGCTAGGTCTGAACATATATCGATTTCTACCAATTATTCGATTAATCGATCAATAAAAATATTTAGGACAATTCACACAAATAAACATTAAAACTTAAAGAAAATATATATTTTTTATCTTATATATAAAAATAGAGTTTGGTATGTTTGTTTGTACGTTTGTTTGTGGTTTATAGGAAACTACACCACTGGACCGATTGTCTTAAAATTATTACAGTAGGTGACTGCCTATCCGGAAGGAAACATTGGCAATATTTTTTTTGGATTTTTCAAGTGTGTGTGGCATCTCCTATATAAAGTGGATTTTTAACATCTAATTTTAACATATAATATCTGGAGTACTACGATAGCAAGAGTTCTAAAACTATGCTTGTACATGAGGGTGGCCCTTCATTATATGAAGAAAAAAGTGTTCAAGCTCTCGGTCGCACCCCCTAGAAATATGCAAATACCAAAAAAACTGAGAAATACAAAGTTTTGGGCCTATCAAAAAACATTTAGAGGTGGCTCAACGCTATTGAAATTTTCAAGTGTGTTTATATGGGGAAAATATAACTTTTTTTTCAAATTTTACGAAAATTTCGTTCTATAATTTAATTTTTCCGACAAATTGTAATACAATTCCAGATCATTATTAATTATCTTTCCAAAAAGCTATAAAACTTCAAAATCGAATAAAAACTCACCAAGAAATAGCAAATGCCCCAGACCACTTTTGTGTCAAAAAAAAACTAGGTCATGAAATTTGATGGCATTTTTTTCAACTTTAAGAAATTAATTAAAGCCAACATTTTGTTTTAGTCGCTATACCTGTAAGTACTCAGATATGAAGTTTTTTTTTTATTACCACCTTGTTAACCTATTAAGCATTGAGACCGAAAATGGAAATAATTTTTTTGATAAAATTTTGAAAACACCTTTTTCAAGTTTTGAACAATTTTCTTAAACAAAATTTAAAAAATTTAGCTCTTTAAGGCCTTGTTAAATGCAGGTTAGAGATTAACTGTGTGAATTTTTAGGTAAATCCCTTCGCCAGAAATTTTATGGCAAGGATTTTTTTTTTGCGGATTTCAAGAAAAATGGGATTTTTTTAAAATATTCTGTAAATGAACTATTTCTAAATACTTTGTATCAAAAATTCATCACATGTCTACTTTTAAATGTTATATTTTATTTTAATATCCTAGGGTTTCGGAAAAAAATAATATGACCCCACTAACCCTTTTGGAGTTGGGGTCACATATGACCCCAAGCTAATAAAAGACAATTTATTCAAAAAATTTAAATATTTTGTAAGTGCTGTTGAATTTTTAGAATTTCCGTTCCTAAAATCTGGGATAAATCCGAGAATGTTAACCCATTATTTGCAAGGCCAGCTTTGGATTTTAAGATATTTTTAAATAAAAATTACGGAAAACGAGTTTTTCTATTAAACTCGATGAAACCACTATTTCGAATTTAAGAAAAATAATTCGGTTAATTTTTATTTATTTAACCCTTCAGTGTTCCTGGGATCAAAATAATCCATTGTCATATATCTTTGGTGCAATTATCTGCTTATTGCTCGCGAATATAAATTGAAACAACTTTTAACCAATTTTATTATAAAAATTTTATGTATAAAAACTGTCTATATTTTTTTAAATAAAATAAGAAGATCCACAAATGACCCAAAGCTAATAAGAGACAATTTATTTACGAAATTTTCGTAAAATCTGAAAAAAAAAAGTCATATTTTCCCCATATAAACAAACTCGAAATTTTCAACAGCGTTGAGCCACCTCTAAATGTTTTTTGATTGGCCCAAAACTTTGTATTTCTCCCTTTTTTGCCATTTGCATATTTCTAGGGGGTGCGACCGAGAATTTGAACACTTTTTTTATTAAGGGCCACCCTAATGTACATGTATATTAGGCTTATAACTAATTTTTACGAAACATTTGGCATACCACGTGCTGGCAATTATTGTACAAATTATGACTTTTTTCGGTGATTTCGGTTCAAAACGCACAAAACGCGATTTCTTACAAAAGCCAGATTTTTTGTTAAATATTTTTTTTTCATGTAAGTAGATATGTATTCACATAACTAATAACCATCCTAATGTTCCAAAACCCTTTTAATGGAGCTAAGAGAAGTAATCCACTTTATTAAATCTGCCAATAACAAACTTTTCGTCGGGCTTTTTACATAGTTTGAACAATGGAGTGTCCACATTTTTTATACATTGTATAATGTTAGCTAAATTTTTTTCCATGTATCACAATTTTTTTCCACACATTTTCTTAAACATTTTTACACAAACAATATTTATTTAAATTTCTAAATTGAATGATAAAACGAATGGCCATACGATGTTATTATTATTTCATTATGCGAGTTTTCGAATAACGTGCTATTTATTTTTTAAAATTTTTTAATATTAAGGCATCTTTTTCTGAAGAAAATTTGTTTTTGGGGTAGGAGGTGTACTACCCTTAGCTCCTTCAAATATATAAATATCTAGTTATATGAAGAAAAATGTGTACAAAACTTCGTTTTTTAAGAAGTTCTGATAAGAAAAGTAATTGCGTTTTGTGCGGAAACTTTTTACAATTTCGCAAAAAAATATATATCTGTTCTTCATACCTTTTTATGCTCTATTCGATTATGCTGTCTTTTTTCCTATTTGCAAAAATTGTAAAAAGTTGTATGCACACATTAAACTAATTTAAAGAGTTGCAAACAAAGTAAATGTTTAACGTCATATATCTAAAGTACTGTAATAGTGAAAGCCTTATACTATGTTCTCACTGCAGCTAAATCCGCATTTGACTCGCTTTATAGTGGATTTAATTAAAGCTTGTCAATTTTTGCGTATATAAATACTGTCAAAATAAAACCCTCGCTTTAGGTAAATCGAGAATAAATCCAACAGAAATCAGGGATGTATTGTGCAATTCGCCGCAAAATGAACAAATTTACAACGCTGCAGCAGAAAATTTGCATCATTTTACGACTGTGTATTTTTATTTACAACAAAACAAAACAAAAATTTATAAACAAAAGCAGCAAGTGAGTATAGCAAAGAATTTTTTAATTAAAAGATTATTTATTTGCCTTTTTATTATTTATTATTTTAACTTGTTATTCAATTTCAGCATGTCGAAAGTGAAGCAGTCTAGAAAAACGTGGTGTATTGGGGCGGAAAATTTGTTGCTGGATTTGTGGGAGGAAAAATTATCGCAGCTCCGCGGATGCCGCAGAAATATACATGTTTATGAGGAAACCGCCGCGGAGCTGGGAAAACACTTGTATTTCTTTTCAAAAAATGAAATACAAGTGAAGATAAAAAATCTCACAAATCGGTACAGGTAAATATTTTATAACACATATGTATGCAATTGCATCTTGATTGAAATTACTTTGTTTTTCAGAAAAGAGAAATTGGTGGTCGGGAGCTCTGGTGGGTCACCCTCGGAGTGGGCTCATTATTTGAGAATCCACCAAATCCTTGGTGGGTTCAAAATAAACAACACAGCCCAAATTATTGAGGAAAGTTTTTGTAAGTATGAAAATGTATTTTATTTCAATATACATATATAAATATTTTGGTTTATTTCAGGTGAAAATGTGTCAGCACCAACAACATCAGCAAAAACTGTATCATCTTTACCTCAATCCCCACTCTCGTCACCAGCTCTGTCACCATCAGCAACAACAATTACAGTTCCATCGCCACTCTCATCACCAGCTCCATCAACATCAGCAGCAGCAGCTAAAAAAAACAATATTAACAAAGAAATATTGTCAAAAATTGATGAATTGGGTGGCCTAATGAAGGACCACATGAAGAGGTCGGAAGAGTACGATGAAAAATTCTATCAATTAGAGGTTGAAAAAAAAAATGAATTAGTTAAATACTTTAAACAAAATGAAGAATTCATGTCAAAAGTGATGAACTTTCTTGAAAAAAAATAAAAATATATTATATTATGATCGAAAGATCATCACTTTTGACATAAATTCATATTTTTATTTTCAACTTCTAATTGATAAAATTTTTTATCGTAGCCTTACATACATACATACATATTATGTATTTTACACAATATAGTTTTAAGTATTTTACTTTTTTGTTATTTTAATTTTTATGTTTAATAAAACTCAAATTGTGAATTGAAAAAACCAAAATTGTATTTGGCTTTGGTCAAGGGGATTATAAACTATAAACAATCATCAACAAGTAAGAAAGTTATAGTCGGTCTAGCCCGACTATACGATACCCTATACCATGGTTTAGATACCCTATCTCTTCGGTCCAACTAATTGGATATAGAAAAGAAGCATAAACCAAATTTGAGTGGCATTTTTATTAATTTTTTTCGCTGCAGATATGAAAAAGTTCATATCGGATACTATGTTTACTATGGGGACTAGGTCTAAAAATGGACCGATCCTGACCATATTTGGTGAAGTCACTTATACTTTGAAAAAATATATACAAACCAAATTTGAGAAAAATCTGTGGAATATTTTTGTTTTTTGGTAGATTTAAGTGAAGATCGGGAAGCAGCTCTATATGGGACCTATGATTATGAATTGTCCAATTGGGATTATTTTTGGGCTACTGATTAATGGATGTAATAAACACATACAAACCCAATTTGACTGAGATCTATATGATAATTTGGAATTTATGTCGATTTCATAGGGGTCATTTGTATGGGGGCTAGGTCTGTACATGGATTAAAATAGGTATTTCGACATTCATAATGCTCCTACTCATGTCTTGCATTAACTCAGAATTAGTAAGACTACGTTTCAGTGATGATTGTTCGAACAATTGGGAGTCGTTACATTTACCCATTGCGCCAACATTAATATAAAGGAAGCGATATCTGAAATAATAATTTCATTAAATAAAAATAAATTATAAAATATGTACACTTAAACATACCTGTAATCCACCAATGCCAACAGAACAGTCGAGTACCACCCTTTATAGTTGCAGTAGTCTGAAGCATCCTCCTTATCAGGATGTATTTCAATATGACATCCATCTATAAGAATTTTGAAAATCGTTGTATTTTTGTTATACTTATGTATATACACTTACCAAGCGCACCCAAACATTGAGGAAATCCCAATGCCTCAAACCCATTTCTGCACTCCTCGATTTTTGATCTGGTAAGAGGGAAGTGATTTAAGTACAGCGGCTTCATAACGTCCCAGGCTTCTTGGCAGAATTCCAGCAAAACATTACATACGGTAGTCTTTCCAACCCCAAATAAATTGGCTATGCTTCTGTACTCGGCAGATGACCCCAATGCATACAACGCAATGGCAACACGCTTCTCAACAGGAATCGCTTGACGAAACTGTATTTTTCTTTTCCAAATTTTTCATGAGCGCAACTAATTTTCCAAAGCTTTTGCGGGACAAACGAAAATTATTTTTAAATGTCGCGTCGTCTTGCAGTTGGCAGTCGATTTCCCAAAACGATGCAGTACGTTCCTATAAACATATTTTAATTAAATAATTGATTTTTTAAAATCGTAATTTGACTCACCTTCACCCAACACAATTTTTCTTTATTTAAATTGTTATAATAAACCTTGTACAAAAGTTGAATAGTTTCCCACATCATAATAAGAATTTGTGTATCGGCTTTACGCCGATTAACTCGCGTCTTTTGCAATGTATCACAAATAAATTTGTCTTTGTTATGTTGCATTTTCTTCATAATGTCCATTATGGAAATGATTTTCATAATATAATTTAAATTTTGCATTTTATTTCACTTTTAACTTTTTTTTTCGCAAAATTTGTTTTCTCCAAAACAAAAACTATTAAAATGTAAGTAAACAATTCGTTCGAACAGCTGTGCAGCAACTGTCAAACTAAAGCTACAAATAGTAGTGAGAACGGTGGAGATTAAAAAATAAAGCTAATGCGGATTTAGCTGCAGTGAGAACGTAGTATTAGACCTTTGTGTGAGATCATATGTTATTAACGAGAGTAGTCGGAGAAAAAATGGGCGGTGGGCGTGGCACCCCCATACAAAGCAAATATTTAATTTCGTATAACTGGAGTACTATAATAGTGAAAGTTTTGGGGCTTTGTCTGAGTTCATGGGTTATTAATGTAAGTACTCGGAAAAGAAATGGACAGAATCAGATCAGTGGGTGTGGCAGCCCCATACAATCACAAAAAACACAAAAATCGTCAAAGTCAAAAATCGCCAAAACTGAAAATCGCGCACAACAAAAATCGCCAAAAACAAAAATTACCAGAACCGAAAATCGAGAATAACGAAAATCGCAAAAAACAAAAATTGCCAAAATCAAAAATCTCTAAAAACGAAAATCGCGAATAACAAAAATCGCAAAAACAAAAATCGCTGAAGCCAAAAATCGCCAAAATCAACAATCGTAAAACCAAAAATCGCGAATAACAAAAATCGCCAAAATCAAAATTCTTCTAAATGAAAAATTGCGAAAACCAAAAATCGCGAATAACAAAAATCGCAACAAAAAACACGCAAAAATCAAATATCGCCAAACCCAAAAAACGCGTATTTATAAAAATCGCCAAAATCAAAAACACCAAAAATAAAAAATGGCAAAAAACAAAAATCAACAAAATCAAAAACCGCGAAAAACAATAATCGCCAGAGTCAAAAATCAAAAAGAAATTTGATCTAGTAAAGATAGAAATTGATTTTTGATTTTAAATAAGAACTGTTTAAAACTATTTGCGTTGCTATTAAGTTGTTGGGTATGTGGAAGAATATTCCAAAGACGTGAAGCATACAAGAAAAACTGCCATTCAGATACAAGGCAATGGTGTAATGGAATAATAATGTTTTTTCTTCTTTGAGATTTGGCAAAGCGAATTTTTTCGAAAAGGTAAGGGGTTTGTGTATAGATAATTGTGTGTAGGTAACGGAGTACACGGATCTTAAGAAGGCTATCAAACGAGACGCCATAAAGATTTGTTGAAATGTGAGAGACTTGAGAATGCTTTCTCAATCTATACACATCTATAATATTAATAAGCTAGGCAATATCTTATGACCGATGTTTTCTTCTATCGTTTTATCCCGATTTTGACCAAACGTATTTTTAAATTTTTTCTTTATTTTGAGTAAATTGCATTTAAAGTTGCTACTAACACATACATAAAATTATACATATTCTATGTGTGTTTTATTAAATTTGTTAATTTGTTTGTTCATGAGTCTGTTATCTTCATATAATAAACCATAAAAGTGTTGGTTTGTGAATTGGCTAAGTTGAAAAATAAAGCTGCCTAGAAATTGCACTCGAATTTCGAGCGCTGGAATCTGCTAGTATCTAATAATATTGTTGAATGTAACGTTAAGTTTTCTTTTGCTGATAAATTCGCAGCTTAATCACATCCATAAATTAGACTTGGAATTAGATATGTCTTAGCGAGTAAACTTCTTATTCGTAAAAGGGTGAAATATTGAAATATTCTTTCCATGGCTGCGGGCTAGCGTGAGAAATTATAAAATTGTTGGCGCATTTTTCAAATTTGAATTTTGTTCGTAAAAGCTATTTTTATTTCATATTGTTGATGCTGTTCAGATGCTGCGATGTCATATAACATTTTTTTACCCAACTTAATTTTGCGCATCACTTTTTTAAGTACACACAAAATGAATCGTCATGATCGTTGCATTTTTAGTAATTAACGAAATAGTAAATCAGCTGAAAAGCTCTTCAAACAAATTCATATATTTGTCAGATGCTTTTTATTTTTATTATTATATTTATTTATGCAAGTAATAAATTTGTAATGTAAGCGGAAATTTCTGTAAAGTTGTAAAACATTCGCTCACTGCTTACTGTTGACCTCTAGAAAGCTAAAATGCTAACGAAAACAAAAAGTAGCACCCGCTTAGTTTTCAAAGTTTTATGTTGAAACTTTCATCGGTCCACTTATAAAAAACTATGCATAAAAATGTAACAGATAATGGCACCATCTTTTTCAATGGGCATAGCTTTTAAACCAAAAGTAATTCCTCTGAACTAGATATAATTTCTCTGGGACTAAATACCACATACTAACGAAATATACAGACTTTACGTGATTTAAATTTTGTTTCCAACTGATAACAAGTTTCAACTAGATTACCTTAAAAGAAAAACTAAATAATTATTTTGCTAAAAATTAACTAATTTAGGGTTTTTTTGTTTTTCGAGCTTCCTGGTCGTTTTTTGTTTTCATGCGAATAAAAAATGCTTCCTTATTGCATTTTTATAACGACGTTTCGTCTGATTTTCAGATATCATCAGGGTATTTCATTTATTTAGAATTTATAGAATTCATATATTAAAAAGACTTGAAAAAGTTTGTCGAATACTTAAAGTTACTTTAATTTAAACATTTATGACGAACGAAAACAAACATAAAAACAGAAAATAAAATCAAAAACTACAAACTAGTATCACTGCATAATTTAAATTTAAAATTGATCAGAATTTTTGTTATAACCATTCTTTGATTTTAAATAAATCACAATACCTAAGCTTTTGATTCAGTAGCGCAGCGTTTCCTAGGGTTCCGTGAACTAAGGTTGATGGTTCCGCCAGTTAATTGAAAAATAGGAGCATATGTATAAATTAATTTGAATATTATAATAACGATTACATACTTTTTTATATAAAGTTTAGTGTTTTCAATGGAAAGTGTTCGTGCTTATTTTTAAACTCTTTCTTTTAATTCATACTCTCTGTCTGTCTGTCGGTCTGCCATGGGTGGACACCATTCCCTCTTATCCAATTGATCTGAAACTTGGCCCATAGTCTTGTCGTGACTACAGATTAATTTTGGAGTAGTCACGCAGTCACGCGTGGTCACGCACAGTCACGGAGTGATCTAAATATCATTTCCCCTAATCCGATCGATCTCAAACTTGGTTCATACACTTGCTGTAAAAAAAAATTAACTTTGACTGAGTCACGCACAGTCACGGTGTGATCTTAATGTCATTTCCACTCATCCGATCGATCTCAAACTTGGTCCATACACTTGCTGTGAAAAAAAGATTAACTTTGACTTAGTCACGCACAGTCGCGCATGGTCACGCATAGTCACGGAGTGATCTAAATATCATTTACCCTCATCCGACCGATCTGAAACTTGGTCGATACACTTGCTGTAAAGAAAGATAAACTTCGACATAGTCACTCGCAGTCACGCCTAGTCACGCACAGTTACGGAGTGATTTAAACCCTATTTTCCCTTATCCGATCGATCTAAAACTTGGTCCATAGACTTGCTGTGAAAAAAAATTTGCTTTGACATAGTCACGCACAGTCACGGAGAGATTAAAACCCCACTTCCCCTCAACCGATGGATCTGAAACTTTGTCCATAGACTTGTTGTGGCCAAAGATTAATTTTAAGATAGTCACACACAGTCACGCACAGTCACGAAGATATTTAAAACTCATATGCATACGGAAAGAAAGAGTTTTAATAAAAACTTTGTTTTTATGGGTTAAATTATTAAAAAACATTGTAAGTACATACATTTGTGATACCTAAGTTTTTGTTAACTACTATAGTTGAATGATATTTAACAAATATATTGTACATTTGACTTAACTTCAAAAATAATTTAGTTATTTTCTAATAAGAAATTTTGTAAGTACAGTCATAGTCATAAATATTTACACAAACTAAAAATTTAAGTATGCTTCGAAATAAAACAAAATTTTGCCACTTTATGAATAAATTTGCAATAAAAAAAACTTCTCTATCGCTCTTCTTAAAGTGTATGGATTATGTACGTTAAAAAAAATGCATTAACACAATTATGGTTGTTTATTTAAATCAAAAAAGAAGTTATTTAGCTTTCAAAGTTATTTACACAATTTTATTTTCTTTCAAAAATATTTACACATCATTAAAACTAATATAGAACAACAAAAATAAGAAGTTTTTGGTTAGTAGCCGGATAGCGGGAATAGATGCAATTAAATTGCGTAAAAACTCGATTTCTAGGTCGTTCCACATCTTTTTTATTTCTTCAATTGTTTCCTCTCGCTTACGATCTTTTTGTAAAGTTCTCTGCCTTTTTATGAATGCCCATACATTCTCTATTATGTTAAGTTCTGGACTCTGGGGTGGCCATGGAAGAACAGCTTGTCCAACTTTATTTAAAAACGTTGTTGGTAACCATGCTTTGTGACATGGAGCATTATCATGCTGTAAAATCCAATTTTCATTAGAAAATAGTCTCTGAGCTGAAGTTAAAGCATGGTTATTTAAAATATCAAGGTATCCTGACTGGTTAAGAGTGTCTTTTATTGGTATAAGATCTTCAAACCCATTGTATGAGACACATTACCAAATCATTACTGAGCCACCACCGAAACGATTTATAGGTTGTACTGCTTTATGCTTCGATTCTTTAGAAGGGTGCATATAAGTTTTTCCAAATGATCCTTCAAATTGAAATGAGGGCTCATCCGTCCATAATACATTGTGCCAAAACTCCACTGGCTTATGGATATACTCCATAGCAAACTGTAGACGTTCGATTTTATTTTTTGGGATATATCTCTTATTTTTCTCACGACGTAGGTGTTTATATTATACTTGTTTAACCTTCTCCGAACTGTAGGTTCACTTACATGTTTCCCAATGATGCTTCCTGTCTCTGCTGCAACTTTAAGCGGACTTGCTACTGGATTTTCTGCGAATATTTTAACAAGTGAACGATCTTCCATTTTGTTTGTCACATATCTTCGACCAGTTCTGGCCCTATTTTTAAGGCTTCCGTACTTTTCTTTCTTCTTTACTAAATTGTACACTGTTTTTCGGCATACTCCATACTCTTTTTCCAATTCTAATGCCGATACACCCATTTGAAATTTCGTCACAATCTCAACTCGAGCCTCGACAGGAATATACTTTATTTTCACCATTTCATCAGTTTTTTTGTAGCTTTTTGTATTGATATTTACAACTAAGCAATAGAAATTTGCTAACTAGCAACACAACTGACGTTATTTGCAAAGATTGGAATGTTTTCAACGATGTTTAGGAATGTGTAAACACTTTTGAGAGACAGAAAATTTGTGTAAATAATTTTGAAAGCTGAGGTATTACTCTTTCTTTTGTGATTTTAATCAACAACCATCAAATTTATTAATAAAAATTTTTAACTAACCTTATATATATGTACACTTTAAGAATAGCGATAGAGAGGTTTTTTTATTGCAAATTTATTCATAAAGTGACAAAATTTTGTTTAATTTCGAAGCATACTTAAATTTTTAGTTTGTGTAAATATATATGACCATGACTGTATATACTACCGTTATATTTTAATAATACATATTTTAATAAATAATTATGCAATTAATTACAATTTTAGCTAAACAACTTTGTGCGTAAATTGCACAATACGAATTCAAATCTAAAGGTGGAACTTTAAATAAAACAACTACTAAGTCGACATCTAAAGATTTGGACAAAGAGCTTTGTGGTGAATTAAGAAGAAACATCTTCTAAAAATCTATTACTGTCTCGAACTGAATGTATGCACATAGGTGACAATTCAAAGAAAAGCGGGATATTCCAAGTACTAGTGAATCTTCTTCTAATACTAAGAAACGCATCTACGATATCAACTATTTCTCATTGGGTCTCACGGTAACTGGAAATTAAGTTTATGCAGACGCTCTGTGTCTAATTTGCAGCAAAATAAATCTTTCGAAATATAAACATAAGTACTTTTACTTTTTTAAAAAACTTACTTTTACAAAAACACTTAAAACCGAAAACCATAGGCTTCTTGGAGGGTAAGTCATCGGATAGCATTTGCAGAATAAACGCACACAATTGGCGAAACAATAATGACACTATGTGCAAAAGATATTGTTTCGTGTATGTTAAGTGATGAGTCATGTAGAAAATTTGCAACGAATTCATGATATTGTGGAAGATATCGAACTAGAACTTATTTCTCGGTTACATCAATGTGATGCATACTCATTGCAATTATACGCATCCAAAATGTTACAGGTATAGCAATATTGCTGGTTTTTGTGCGCTTGCCACAGCAGAAAATATTATTAACAGTATTGGTAATTCATGGAAAACCATGACATAAATTGGAATAAGTGTAATTATGTGTGCAGTGATCGCGCCAAAGCTATGATAGCCTTAGTTTTTAGTTAGCACATAGTTTATTCATAATCAATTTTTTGCTGTCATCTAATAGCTTTAAAATCAACTCTGAAATTTGTAATGCCACCATATGCCATCCTGATATAGTGAAAATCAACTCTGTTTACATTTCAATTTGTGTGATTTCACTCCTTCATTTTTTTAAATTTATATTAACAAGTGTTAAGTTTACGACAAAATTATTTTAATTTGAAAATTATGCAAAAAAAAAATATTTAAAAGATCCGAAAAGTAAAAAATATTTGTTTGTACTTAAAAATAATTTATATATTTTGTTTTGCTTAGTTTGACACACATCAACTGTTTTAACATACTTGTGTTTGAAAGGTTGTTGATCTGAGTTTAGCAAACGCAGTAACAAGTGCATTATAAATAATACTCATGCCAGATACTGCATAACTTTTCATTATAAATACGGGCGTACATGGCTATCCAAAATTGCTTATCTTGCAGATCTATTTACCGAGAAAGAAACGTAAACATTTTTAAAGTAAGAGATAAAATATTATTATTGCCTCGTAAGTAAGAATTTTGGACTTCAGGCGTTTAGCAAAATAATTTAGACTGTTTTCCAACATTTCATGATTCTTTGGCAGAAACGGAACAACAACTCGAGCCACAAATTCAAGCCGACATTGTAAATCATCTTCACCAATTGCAAACATTTATCAATCAGTTTTTTCAAAAAAAAAAAAATATATATAGCTGGGTTCATAATCCATTCATTCAAGCACAAGAATTTTCTGCTGCGGTTTTTGAAAAGATAATTGAAATTAATTCCGACAGCCAATGAAACCAAAAATTTAAAGAAGTTTCTCTTATTACTTTTTGAAGCGGATTACCTGAAGAATATTCAGAATTCTCAAAACGTGCAAGCTGTATATTGTTTTCATTTCCAATTCCCTATTTATGCGAAACTGGATTTTGACTGTTTTCGGCAATAAAAGCAAAATATCGAAATAGTCTGGATGCGGGCCCAGATATGACAATACAATTGTTCATCTATTACGCCGAATATATAAAAAAAAAATAAGGTTGTACATTCGTCACCCTAAAATGTATGCAATTTCTCATGTTATTAAAAATCGTATTTGAAATTTTAAAAAGTAAACACACAATTCGATAAAAAAAAAAAACAAGTAAGAAAATTATAGTCGGTCTAGACCGACTATACGATACCCTATACCATGTGTTTAGAGACCCTATCTCTTAGGCCCAACTAATTGGATATAGAAAATAAGCATAAACCGAATTTGAGTGGAATCTTTTTAAAAATTTTTTTGGCTGCAGATATGAAAAAGTTCATATCAGATTCTATGTCTATATGGGGACTAGGTCCAAAAATGGACCGATCCTGACTATGTTTGGTAAAGTCTCTTGTATTTTGCGAAAATATATACAAACAAAATTTGAGTGCAATATTTTTGTTTTTGATAGATTTAAGTGAAGATCGGGAAGCAGCTCTATATGGGGCCAATGACTAAGAGTTGTCCCATAGGGACCGTTTTTGGACTATTCATTAATGGATGTAATAAACTCTTACAAACCCAATTTGACTAAGATCTATACGACAATTTGGATCTTATGTCAATTTATGTCGATTTTATAGGGGTCATTTGTATGGGGGCTAGATCTGAACATGGACCGATTCTCACCAATTTCAACAGCGTTCATCCCATGGCCGATGAAAGCTTACATACCAAATTTGCGACCTGCAGTTTGATTGCAAGGTTTATATGGACACACAGACGAACGGGCGGACGGACGGACGGACATAGTTAAATAGATTCAAAAAGTGATTCTGATTCGATCGGTATAATAAAAGATGGGTCTAGGTCAAATATTTTTGGTTGTTACAAACAACACCACAAAGTCATTATACCCAAACCACATAGTGGTATAGGGTATAAAAACAAGTACGAAAATTATAGTTGATCTATAACGATGAAAATCGGTGCAAGTTCAGACCAAGTCTCCATACAAATGACCCCCATGAGATCGAATCAAATTGGCATATCAAATTATCATATATATCTCGGTTAAATTTGGTTTGTGTATGTTTATTACATCCTTTAATCACTAGTCTAAACCTAAACCCTGTAGGACAATTCTTATTTATAACCCCAATATAAAGCCCCGATATTCTCGACCTTAACTTAAATCTTCAAAAAAAAACAAAAATATTGCTCAGATTGTTCTCTTTTTTGTGTACGTTTTTGGCCGGGCCGGGAAAAGCTTATGTAGTTTGATTAGAAGGTTTACATGGACACACAGACGGGCAGATGGATGGACATTGCTAATTCGACTCAGATTCTGACTCGATCGGTATAATAAAAGATGGGTATAGTTCATTTATAGCTTTAAACTCTTTCTTTTAACTCATACTCTCTGTCTGTCTGTCTGTCTGTCTGTCTGTCTGTCGTGGAGCAACCCCATTCCCCCTTATCCCAATTGATCTGAAACTTCGCCCACAGTCTTGTTGTGACTACAGATTAATTTTTGGGTAGTCACGCACAGTCACGGAGTGATCCAAATGTCATTTCCCCTCATCCGATCGATCTGAAACTTGGTCCATACATTTGCTGTGAAAAAAAGATTAACTTTGACTTAGTCACGCACAGTAATGCATGGTCACGCACAGTCACGGAGAGATTTAAAGCGGATTTTCCCTTATCCAATCAATCTGAAACTTAGTCGATATACATACTTGATGTAAAGAAAGATTAACTTCAACATAGTCACTCACAGTCACGCATACTCACACGCAGTCACGGAGTGATTTAAAACCCAATTCCCCTTATCCGATCGATCTGAAACCTGGTCGATAGACTTGCTGTGAAAAAAGATTAATTTTGACATAGTCACGCACAGTCACGCCTAGTCACGCGCAGTCACGGAGTGATTTAAACCCCAGTTCCCCTCATCCAATCAATCTGAAACTTGGTCCACAGACTTGTTGTCACCAAAGAATAATTTTAAAATAGTCACGCAAAGTAACGCACAGTCACGGGGAGATTCAAAACTCATATGCATAAGCAAAAATAAAAATAAATGAAATTGAAATTGAAATTAAAAAGAAAGAGCTTTTTATTTATTTATTTATTGTGCTTTCCTGTACAACAAGAAAAATTATTCCTATAACTACAGTAGAGGATTAAATTAATTATAAGGGTACAATGTGCTGATATGAATAAAATTAATTACACATATTAATTATTTATAAAATAAAATAACAAAAGAAGATAACAAAATACAAAAATTTCGAAGATTTTACTATGCAAAATAATCAAATATTTGCTTTTTTAAAAGCCTTGCGTTGCTTGTTAGTTGATAAGATTATGGAAGTGCATTCCAAAGACGAACGAACTCTGTTCACAAAAATTGCTGTTCTGAGACAAGTGTCCTATGAATAGGAGTTATGAGCTTTCTTCCTCTATCTGACCTGGCAAATGACAATTTTGCGAATAAAAATTATAACTCTAATTTTTAAAAGATTATCAAAAGACACATCAAATAGTCTCTCAGAGGAGGGAGTAATACGAGAATATCTTCTTAAACCAAAAACATAACGAATAATGTTATTATATGCAACATTTAGTCGACGTTTACTCCAGGAGTTTGTGAGCGTCAAAAAAAAGTAAACAGCAATTTTTAATCTTTAAATCGTCTTATAACAAAGTTATTATTGACTTACGATAAAAAGTAATATTATAGAGTTTACTACTACGCTATTTAGAGATTGAGTACTATAAAACATGAAATCAAATCAAGTGGGAATATTGCACAAATCTTTCGAAAGTGAAAATGCATCAGATTTTACGCGGAAAGAACCTAAACTTTTTGTGACAAATTTGTACAGATCACGTGTTTTACTTTACTAAAAATCATTATAAAGGCCTAGTTACCCACGCGTAACGGTATCGGCGCGAATCAGCTGATTAAACCTGTCTTATGAAAAACACAGACAAGTGCTTACTCAACTTAAGCTAAACGTATCGTATCGTTAGCTTCTGTTGATTTTAGATTTTTGTTACGTTTGGACGTGACATTTGTGAACAGCTGATAAAGTTTGGTTAATTTTACGTTCTATAATTGGACTAAATGCCAACGTTACGATACGATACAGTTACATTTTAACAACGTGTGGATAACTAGGCCTTAAGTTGATTTGTACTAATTAATAAAAACTAAAAAGATGTAAAAGAAAATATTCTCACTATGGGAAAGCAAACATCGGTTTATAATCGGAAAATATTTTAGATTGAAAAGAAAAAGGTAAATCCTTGCGTGAAATTGGCGAAATTGTGGATAGGAACCACTGCACAATAAAAAAAAAAGTAGTTTATGAATGCGCCAAACACCATCAGGATGAAGATTTTTATCGAGATCTGGACGCCCAAAGCGTAGAGCTGTAGTAAGAGAAGTAAAGACATATCCAGCCTAAAGTGCAGTTAAATTATCAGAAAACATAACGCAGGCATCAGGCAAACCAGTAAGTTAGAGTACAGTAAGTAGATTGCTTCACAAAAATAGCTTATATGGTATGATACCATGCAAGAAATCATACATATCCAAGGCGATCAGAGCAAGCTAATGAATTTCGATAAAAAGTAGAAAAATAAGGCTCTATCTTTTTGGAAAAGCATATTTTATACAGATAAGAGGAAATCCGAAACTTTCGGCGCGAAAAGGCCTCCAAAAATATGGCGTGCTAAGAATGAAACATTTAAAGAAAAGTGTTCTACCAACACTGTTATATACGGTGGGAGTTCAGTTATGGTTTGGGGCTATATGGCGGGAACAGGTGTTGGGAATTATGTTTTTATGTATTCCACTATGAAACAAATGGATAACTCAGCCATTTGGAAGAATAATGTTGGCCCTAGCGTCGAGAAATAAAGCATGGCGATCTAAAGCATACATCTAAAATTGTGAAAGAGTGGATACTGTACCGGACTCCTAAGACACTTGATAAACCGCCGCAGTCCCCAATCGAGCATCTGTGGGAAAATGTTGACAGCAAAAAAGATCGAAGGGCTTTTTCAAGCAAGGCAAACTTAAAGAAGCCTCAAAAGGAAGAATGGAGCATAATCTCCCTGATATATAAAAAAATTATCGAGTCGATGCCTAGAATACCATATAAGGTAAGCACCAAATGAAAATAAACCAAATTTTAGAAAATTTTAAAAGTTTACTTTTTGTATTGAAGTTCTGTTGCCTTATCTTTGCTGTTTACTTTTTTTGGCGCATAAAATTTGGTCATTTTCTAAATAAAGTGCATTTACGCGTATTTCTGTTTTGTAATACTTTTTTAAAATTTTTTATTGAGTTCAGCTATAATTAAATAATTCTTGAATTCCTTAAGCCCTAAACACATAACGGCGAGTTGGGAGTAAAAACTAAGCTTTTTGCATGCGAGAATTTGTGATTTTGTGCTTTTACAAAATCATTAAAATGCTTTCGAGCAGCTGATTGTCCTACTGTCAAACATAATTCAATTGTCAATTGTATACAAAGCTGTTCATATAACAAACAATAAATATAACAAAATGAATAAAATCGAAATTATTAACGGGTTAAATAAAGTAATTACTATACTAAGCATCGCGTTTAATGCCTATCAGCTGATTCTCCTGTCATCTGATTTTTCTCGCACAAAAAATAGAATCAATTCTATTTCTCTTGCGAGTGTTTTTACAACCTAAGTTGGCAACGCCACTCAAAAAAGGTTTACTATCGATCTCGCTTCCACATATAGAAAAAATCATGCTGCCTCATTCTCGTTTTTTCTCGCACTCGCAACTCGCAGTTACATGTTTAGGGCTTTATATATATTTTTGATTTTGTGTTAATTACTTAATTTTAATAAAACTTTTAATATGAGTAACACAGTACGTTTTGGCTAGTAGAATTCTAACTTTGCAAGGTGTGAAATGTTGTGTTACTTATATGGTTTGCCCACGTTAGAGAGCTGTTAAAGGTAATACCTAGATTTTTGGCAGATAAAACAGTATGAATCTTTTGGCCGTTTGGATCGTTTACTTATCATCAATTGATATTATTGGATATTGGATGTTATTAAAACCCTCTTCAAGTTTCCTTATATTGTGCGTGCATATGAATTTTGCAATGGAGAAGTTGTGAAGGCAGATCATTAGTGTAGAGAGAAAAAAGCAGAGGCTCTAAGATGGATCCTTGGGGCACTCCTCTCATAATATTCAACGTTGTTGAGATTATTTTTTCACGTAAACGGATTGGGTACGTTCAGATAGGTAGGATCGAAACAGATTTATTACATAGCATTAAGAGGTCGACTGTTCGATGGCCTTAGAATGGTCTAGTAGGAACAAAAAGTTAACTTTATTATTATACAGTTCCTGCCCTATGTTTACAGTTACTTCAGTCAAAGCAATAACATAACTATTATTAGATCGAAAACCTGATTGTATATTCGTTTGTGAAGGAGTCAATAAAGCTACTTTTGAAAAGTAACACAGGATTGCTATGGAGCGGTATTCCTTAGAAGATTTAGGAACGGGAATTATTTTGGCATCTTTCCATTTTATGGTTATAATAGAGTTAAAAAATGTTTTAGATAAAGCAAGAGAAAGGGCATCAATATCCTCACAAAAACTGAATGAATATTATCGTGCCCGATTGCATTAAACTTAGCACTAATAACACTGTGGAACAAATTTAGGTTAGCAAAAGTTAGGTCGATTCTGAGAGTGAGGGGTGAAAATAGAGGCTAAATTAGAAGACCCGTATCGCGGCGTTTGTTTATGTTAGTTCGAATTTTTTTTAATCGACCTTCGAACTTTGCAGTCAAATGCCAATTTTCAGCATATTGTTTACATGGTTTTTTGGCTATAACTCGTCGACTAATTGATATTTTTTCAATCTGTAAAAGCCAAATTATTGCTAGAGACCTGTGCAACAATCAAAATTTGATTGATTGATTTTGATTGATTTAGAAAATTTTTGTGGTGCTTATGAAGCAAAATGTTGGAAAAATTATTTTTTTTCCTGCTTTTTGAAAATATTTTCCACAAAACTAAGTCTTTTTTGCTTTCTGTTTGATCTATAATATGCTTCTCAGTTTTTTCAATAAATTTCATTTGAAAAGAGAACAATCATAATACAAAACTTGCGTTTTCCAGCTTAATATTAATTTACTTCTCATTTTTTATGTACCAATTTTGTTCAGTGTTGGTTTTGAAGAAACATTGAAAAAGAAATTATAAAAATATGGAAAAAAATATATTTTTGAAATGTTAGTTATGAAAAGTTTTAAGTAAAAAAATTAAATAAATTAAATTAATGATTTGGCCAGTTGCCGTTAACAGGCGGCTGCGGATCAACATCACTGCACTCTCTAATATCTTGGTCATCGTCATCATCATCAGAAAGGTCGATAATTTCGTCCAACAAATATTCTGGAATTTCATCTTTGTCTTCCCTTTCTTCCTCTTTTTCCTCGTCTTCCTCTTCTTCAAAGGTGTTTTGCAAAGTTCGAAGGTCGATTAAAAAAAAATTCGAACTAACATAAACAAACGCCGCGATACGGGTCTTCTAATTGAGCCTCTATTTTCACCCCTCACTCTCAGAATCGACCTAACTTTTGCTAACCTGAATTTTTTCCACAGTGTAATGCTAAGATAAACGGAGTATACGCCGTTAACGCTAAATGTAAGTTTAGCAAGAACAAAATGTTTTTCTTGTTTTTATACCCTATACCACTACGTGGTTTGGGTATAATGACTTTGTGCTGCTGTTTGTAACAACCAAAAATATTTGACCTAGACCCATCTTTAATTATACCGATCGAATCAGAATCACTTTCTGAGTTGATTTAACAATGTCCGTCCGTCCGTCTGTGTGTACATGTAAAGCTTGTAATCAAACTGCAGGTCGCAAATATGAATATATTTTGATAAAATTTGGTATATTTGGTATATACTCTATTGAAATTGGTGAGAATCGGTCCATGTTCAGACCTAGCCCCCATACAAATTACCCATATGAAATCGACATAAATTTCCATAAGATCCAAATTGTCATATAGATCTTACTCAAATTGGGTTTGTATGCGTTCATTACATCCACTAATGAGTAGTCCAAAAATGATCCCTTTGACCCCATATAGAGCTGCTTCCCGATCTTCAATTAAATCTATTAAAAAACAAAAATATTGCACTGATTCTTCTCAAATTTTGTTTTTACATATTTTTGCAAAATACAAGACTTTACCAAACATGATCAGGATCGGTCCATTTTTGGACCTAGTCCCTTTATAGATATAGCATCCGATAAGAACTTTTTCATATCTGCATCCAAAAAAATTAATAAAAATCCCACTCAAATTTGGTTTTTGCTTATTTTCAATGTCCAGTTAGTTGGGCCTAAGAGATAGGGTTTCTAAACGCATGGTATAGGGTATCGTATAGTCGGTCTAGACCGACTATAATTTTCTTACTTGTTTTTTTTTTTCAAAACAAAAAAAAACAAACGTACCTATATTGTAGTATGCTATGTGCACTCAAATACAAACATATTTGTTTCAAAGTTGTTTTATATTTAAGTTTGTTATATTGGCTTCAATAGTGTAACTTTTGCTTGAATTCACACTTGGTTGTTTTCAGCGCAAATGTCTATGAATTTAACTTTTTACCAAACAAACTATCTACTGCTTTTAGTTCCTGATGAGGGTTGGTGACTCTTCCCGAAACAGCTGTATAACCTGTCATGCAGAATATAGATCAATTTTTGAAACAAATGTGCCAATGTTTTTTGCCTTATTTAAGGTAAAAACATTTGATCCTGAGCCTGAATAATTTCAAACTCAATCATTAAAATGATAAAGATCGAAAGCAAAATTTTATAGAAAATAATGAAATTGAAAATTCAAAATAATTGTCATTATTGGAGTTATTATTATTAAAATTGTAAAATTAGGAGTTGTTGTTGTACTGCTAGTAAATATCTGAAGACTGAGTGTAACTCATTGGCATCAACTCTGCTATCAACGCTTATAATGCCTTTCCCTTTACAAATCTTACGAACGTATTTCCAGGTTTAAATATTTCTTGAATAGGTCATTCAGTTTATTTTTTCGTAATTTCCATACGCAGACATTTTCGTTAACCGAAAATTAGCTTCTCCTATTAGATATCAAAAAATTAGGTATTTATCGATTTTTAAGTTTGGAATTTAATTTTAAAATCTTAATTCTGTGGTTTTCTAGAATAACCGCGTATGTCATAAAGTCAAAATGTTCAGGAGAGCCAAAAAACGTTATATTTGAAATTATGGGCTCGATATAAAGTTTTTAGAACTTTTTATCTAACGGGCCTGTATATATGGACAATAAATACTTTATATAAAATTTTGAGTCAAAAATCTTCAGAGGAATAGATCCTAGAGAAGGACGAAAAAAATAATATGTATATTACACTTAAAGTGTGTGCAGATAAAACAGTATATGTCGACAAATGTCGTTTTCTTTGAAAAAGAAAACTACCAGTGCAACTACACATTTAGACATAAGTTGTTGTTGCTTGACAAATTGATTTTTTTTTTGTTCGTCAACAGAAAGTTAACGGGACTTAGGATGAGAATATAACAATATCAAGAATAATAGTGACAACAAATATCAGAAATAAACACAAAAGTTTTTATAAGTGGTTATAAACTGAAAAATAATCCTGAAATATAATAATGAAGTTACGTCGTTATTTAAAGAAAAAACTCAGAAACGGTCAATATTTTTTTTTTTTTAAATTAAACACATGTAAAGAGCGTTAAAAATTATTATATTTGGCATCGTTAACTCAAAACTGGCAAAAATGGACATACGCGGTTATTCCAGAAAACCACAGAATTTAGAGTTAGACTAATTAAAAATATTTTTTTAAAACATTACATTGCACGCAGACTTTACATAGTGTATAACTATACACTATACAATACACTGTGGAGAATTTTAATAAGCTTTGATGGTTTCTTTATTATTATATGTAAAAAGAATATTTCTAAGTTGAATAGCATTTTTTGTGTTTTTCTTTAATGTGGAGTCGATTTTAATAGTATTTTTATGTAAATAAATGTTTAAGGCTTAAATATTTGTTGCTTTTCTTTACAAATATATAATTGTCATATGTTTTCCTTAAGTTTAGAACTTAAAACCAAACTTCCGTTGGTTTGTTTGCGCAGTAAACATGAATTTTAACCTTGCATTTGTAATTCTAATAAACTAAAAAAATGGTTTCAGTTAAAAAGTTGATTGATGAAATATTATTTTTGTATTACACTGTGCAACACATAACCATTTTTATATATTTTACAATATGGAGAAAAAGGTTTTCTCCTAGTCTATAGCTACAATTGTGTCGAAGACAGGAAAATAAAATTTAAATTGGTTTCCGAGATATAGCCGAGAGAAAAATTGCATGGTCTTCGGAAAAATTAAGCTTTAGCCAAACTAGCTAAACTGGCAAAGCCCAAATGGCGTTTTGCTAATTTTGATAATTATGTGTTAGTAACATTGTTAGAAGTCTTGTGTATTTATAGGTACTTAAAATTACAATATTCTTAAATTTTAATTAAAAATTTTACGTTCTCGTAAATAACGTAGCAACGTAGGATTAAGTAAATACGTTATTCAATACGTTTCGCCAATATATAGTGATTTGATGAATTTTTCTGAAAGTTATGGACCCAAATCCTAATGTGTGTTACCTTATTAAACAAACAGAACGATTTGATTTCCCGAAAGATACTGAATATATTGAAGATAAAGCCACAATAAATTGTGTGCATAAACGACTTTAGCTCCTCCAAATAACTACATATGAAGCGATGATTAGCATATTACCGTGACTATATATTACTTGCCAACGTCAAATAATTTTGATGAACGTATTTAATTAAATCCGTCTTAAAATTCAAAATTGTAAATTAAATCTAAGTTATTAATTTAAATCTAAATGTTGAGGTTAAATAAGGTAATAAAAAGTGAAAATATCATATTAAATATATTTTTACTGCATTATACAGGGTGGTTCCTCTAGTGTTTGCGCTTTGAAATACTGATTATTTTAAGTATGGCAACACCAATGTTAGCTGTGTTATGACATGAAGTTAGTATAACACAAGAATGATAAAATAAAGATTACGCCTTGCGCATGTATTCCGGTTATATAAAGTAGTAGTGCCCTTGCAAGGGTTAGCAAGTTTGTGTCATTTTTGAAAATTATAATTTCTTGCGAAAAATGTATGTTTTATTGATAGTTGGCAACCCTGGAGAACTCGAACCTTAGTGAAGATGGGCTAAGTAAGCCATCAAATTAATTAATGGAAACGCTGAAAGCGTGTGATGCAATGTTATTAAAATTAAATGGCGAAAAATTGTGGCGTACAAGGGGATATTTGCAAAAACATTTATTTGAAGCAAAGGACATTGAAGCAAATGAAGAAGTGAAAAAACATTTTGTTAATGTAAAATGTATTTTAGAATAAGGTTACTAAATGCCGAAATTACTCAAAATATCAAATTTAATAAAAACAAGTAAGAAAATTATAGTCGGTCTAGACCGACTATACGGTACCCTATACCATGCGTTTAGAGACCCTATCTCTTAGGACAAACTAACTGGACATAGAAAATAAGCATAAACCAAATTTGAGTGGGATTTTTATAAATTTTTTTGGCTGCTGATATGAAAAAGTTCATATCGGATGCTATATCTATATGGGGAGTAGGCCCAAAATTGGACCGATCCTGACCATGTTTGGTAAAGCCTCTTGTATTTTGCAAAAATATATACAATCAAAATTTAAGAAGAATCAGTGCAATATTTTTGTTTTTTGATAGATTTAAGAGAAGATCGGGAAGCAGCTCTATATGGGGCCTATGACTAAGAGTTGTCCCATAGGGATCATTTTTGGACTACTCATTAATGGATGTAATAAACGCATACAAACCCAATTTGAGTAAGATCTATATGACAATTTGGATCTTATGGCAATTTATGTCGATTTCATAGGGGTCATTTGTATGGGTCTGAGCATGGACCGATTCTCACCAATTTCAATAGCGTTCATCCTATGGCTGATAACAGCTTATATACCAAATTTCATCAAAATATATTATTATTTGCGACCTGCAGTTTGATTACAAGGTTTACATGGACACACAGACGGACGGACGGTCGGAGGGACATAGTTCAATCGAATCAGATAGTGATTCTAATTCGATCGGTATAATGAAAGATGGGTCTAGGTCAAATATTTTTGTTAGTTACAAACAGCAGCACAAAACCATTATACCCAAACCACATAGTGGTATAGGGTATAATAACAACGTAGTATGAAAATATTTAGTAACCTTAATATAAAGTACAGAACAATGGCTTTAAATATAAAAATTAAAAAATAAATTAGCAAAAATTATATATATTTTTTTTTTGTTAAATTATTTAAGGAGAAAATAATTGTCCCACTGTTATGCTTATGTGTAAACATGCACACGTAAACATAACAGTTTGAGAGCTGGAATTTATTAGCCTATAGGAACACCGTCTGCGTGACGTCAGAGCACCTACTTGCGCAGATTTAAATTTTGTCTGTGTGATGGCGTAATCTTTATTTTATCATTCTTGAGTATAATATAAGCGGTTTGGAAATGAGTCGATTTCCGCAAAGTTTTTGGTTCTCTAATTTGGCTGCGGAAAGCTTAGCAGATGAGCCTTTTTGCGGAAAAATCATCATTTCTCAAGAAACTAATTTTTATCTCGGTGGTTACGTCAACAAGCAAAGTTATCGCATATGAGGACAGGAAATCCACCGATGAAGTCATTCAATGCTCCATAAATAACCTCATGGATTGTACTTACGAATAAAAAAACCCCAATGAAAAAAAAATTTGACTATTTTTCTTTAGCAAAATCAAAATGCAAAACTTATTATGGTCCAGCAAAAGAAACAGAAAAATTCAGTTAATTAACAGAATTTAATGTTCAATTCGGTTGCATTATTTCTATTTCAGTTCTTAATTTTCATTCATTTAACTTAATAATAGTATTTTAAAGTACAAAAAAATCATTGGAAAACAAAAAACTATTATATTCTATATTTAATTTAAATATTCATAATGCTATGTTCACACGGACAGCAAGATTCGCGGTTCGCTCTCTCATTAAGGGTTCGCGCCCGAATCATGATTGAATCTACATGATTCGCCATACAAAATTTTGAGAGCGAATCTACTTGGTTCAAAATGAACCTAGTTGTAAGCCTAGAAACATTGAGTGTCATCTCCAAGTTTGATAAGAAATTATCGCTAGTTTATCTGAACTAGCTGTCAAAAATATATAAACAAAGAAAAAACAAAAAATTAATTTGTGCAATAAAATAAATAGAAACATTTAACAATTAAAAAGTATATACATATTTACAAACTTATATATATTCAAATAAAAATGAAAAAAAAATTAAATAGTGAAACGTAAAGTGTAGAGGGAAGTCTTCAAATATTTGCACAAAAATATAAACGTCAAAATGAAACAAGAACACTCGTCTGAACACCAAGGTTTACAATCATGATTCAGAGAGCGAATCAGTGGTTCATTTTGCCGTCTGAACATGCTATTAGATTCAAATATCAATAAAAATATAACAATTTGAAATATAAATTTATACAACATATTTTTTATTAAGAATTTCATAATTGCCATAAAAAGAAAAATAATAATTTATCTGAACATATAATTTCAATTAAATTTTTTGATTTTTTCATTAATGTTCGCCTATTTTTTTAGATGTTCTTGTAAATAGTCTGTAAGGATTAATTCCATAGATTAATAAATAAATAAATAAATAAATAAATAAATAAATAAATAAATAAAGATAACTACTCAGAAAAAAATAGTTTGGCCTTTGGTAATGTAATCGATAAATTGCATTAACCGAATTAAATATTCAAATATTTGCATCGACGAGTGTATTGTAATTATATTTATATTACAAGCATTTTCATTTTTTAGAGTCCAATAGTCTGTTCGCATTAATTAATAGAGACAACTAATCTTTTACATAATGAACGGTAGAGAAATATTTCATAATTCTTTTTGTAATAGATTCATTATTTTAAATGATTTTAGCTTTTTTTTACTACAACAGTTCACTCTAACAAAAATTTTGATGATGTTATTAATTTTATAAAAAAAAAATTAAAAGGTAAAACAGAAATCGAGAAGTACGAAAATAGTCATAAAAATTAAAAATTTATTAATGGAAAAATCGAGACAGAACTTCACTTGAAAAAGTCATTCAATGAATATCGGTTTTTACAATACTCAAAAACTGAGGTCGAAAGTTTATTCAGTTCAATGAATTATTAAAAATTCTTCAATACACAATTCCGTCAATTCTTTAATGCATATCAGGTTTAACCTAAAAATATAAAATTAATTTTGCGCTAATATAAAATTACATTAAAAATTTCTACTACAATTAATTTAATACTAGGCCTGCACATTAAGAAGAAAATTATGTTTTTTTTTAATTGAACGGCTGTAATAAAATCTTTGTTCATGTATTTTATATTTTTAATTGATATACACTTAAAAAGTAAGAGAAAATATTAGCGCTTTTTGAGGTACTGTTTCGCGCTTTTTTCCTGAAAAAAAGTTGGCATCGCTTATACAAAAAACGTTGAGCTTGTGAACTAAAGCTTAGGGCATGGTTTAGTAGAATGCTAAAAAAGTAAGAAACTTACAGTTAATCTGGACCGACTATATGATACCTTATACCATGCATTTCGGGAGAGGGTCTTGGCTCCAACTTTTCTGAAGCTATAACTGGATATAGAAAATAATCATAAACCAATTTTTAGTGGTATAGTTATTATTTTGTGGCGTGCAGATATGGAAATATTTTTATCTGATTTGAGTGAAGATCGGGAATCAGCTTTATATGGGTGCCATGACTAACCACCTTAGTGGGTGTAATACACACAAAATAAATCCTATCGGATCATAGCACACATATAAAAAGCTGATTCCCGATCGTCGCTCGCATACACATACACAAAATTTTATGATAAACAAGATGTTACGACAATTTTAGTCGGTCTGAACACACATCGATTTTCACCAATTTCAATAGCGTTCATGGTATGGCCAATAAAAGCTTATATACCAAATTTTATCAAAATATATTCATATTTGCGACTTTTAGTTTAATGACAAGCTTCACATGGACACACAGACAGACGGATGGATGGACCTCACTAAAGGCCAGTTTACACTATCACACTTTGTAATACGACCTGACAAAAAGTCGAGTATTATGAAAAAGTCGTATCATGTAAAAAGTTGTATCATCTAAAAACTTGCAATTTTCATTGAACCAGAGTTGTTTTTTTTTTTGGAAATATTAAAAGAATGTAGATCAAAAAGAAAGTGGAAATAAAATATAAATTTCAAAATAAATCTGTTTATAATTCTAAACAGCTGTTTTCATAAGACTTGAGTCTGATGGTTTAAATGGCCTAAGTATGCAGAAATATGTCGGTACAACTTTATGACAGTCTGATGAAATTCATCGCATTTTTATGTGGAAAAATCAGACGACTAGGTGGAATCACGTAAATCTATAATATTTATAGGCTAGGCGATTTCCTGTGACTGATGTTTTGTTCTACCATTTTATCCGGATTTTGACCAAACGTATATTAATTGAAAGATATTTCTTTTTAGCCGTTTTGCAGATTTACAGATTTTTAAATTTTTTCCTTTATTTTGAGTAAATAGCATTTAAAGTTGCTACTAACACATACATAAAATTATACAATGCTATGTGTGTGTTTATTAAATTTGTTAATGTGTTTGTAATAAAAATGAGTTTGTTTTTTTGTTGATTTTTGAATAGGCTATAATTGATTAGCATACTTTTAGGGTCTTTATTTTATGAAAATATAGAATTTGCGCTCGAATTTGCGCTCGAATTTCGAGGGCTGGAATCTGCTAGTGGCCCTTAAATCGACGCAGAAAATGATTATGAACGGTGTAATAAAAGGTGGATCTAGGTCAAATATTTTTGGTAATTACAAACAGCAGCATAAACTCATTATACCCTGAATATGGTATATGGTATAATTATTTAATGCTGAGTTCAATTTTCAGTGAACTAATTCTAAATGTAATGGTAACTCTACTGTATTGTATCTGCTAACTTTATATCCAAAATTAAATGAAATTATTATTCGATTATTTTCCCACAAATAATTTCTAAGATTATTGGACATGATGGGTGGATTATGAATGTTCGTTTACAACATTCCTACTAGTTTTATTGTTCATAATTCTTATCTGACATGTTTGCAGATAAGTATATTGTAAATATTTCTAATATATGCAATAAATTTGATGTGACAACAATGAAAAAATTCAAGTTTTATAAAATTGAAGTTCAATAATGTGTTCTAAATATAGATAACATTTTCACAACGAACGGGTTAAAAAGAGAGTTTGCATTAAAACCGTCAGTTTCTAGGACTTTGTTAATCGACATTAAACTAATGTCAAAAAGTCCTTTAATTAATATAATAATGTTAACCCGTGTTGATTGTCATCTAAAATGGGTTAACGGATAGTAAGACCGGTTACAAATACCATAAATACGTGTAATAAAGCCAAAAAATAAATAAATACTCATGCAAACAAGTATATTGTTGTAAAAGTGTAAATAAGGAGAAAACTAAATTTTATTTTTACAAAAACGAGTACAAACTCATAAAAAAAAGCACACAAACCTCAATGTAACTGTCTATTTGATAACCGTTGTTAGTGGAAGCCGGTATTTTGTCCGTATTGTTGCTGGAGCTGGCTATTTCCACTTTTGTTAGTTGTGGATATAACACGCTAGATTCATCTTCCTCTTCTATCTGTCTTAAATCCATTACTTTGGTTTTTTTATTGTATTTGTTCGTTATAACAACAAATTTAAAAAGAGAAAGAATACAATTCACGTGTATGACGACAATATTTAAATTTACACAGCTGTTGAGAACAAAACGCTACACTCTTTTTTTGTGTTATTTTTAAATCAATTCTTAAGCAAAGAGAACATTACACTTTTTTTTATCAAAGAATATTATTCATAAATGCAGTGCTTTTATTTTGTCTTTCTTTATGGTCTTAGGCTTTCAGCCGCACAAAGTTAGGAAAAATTTCCAGTAAAACCAATTATTATTCACAAACAAAAGAACTAAATACCATCGTACTTTTCATAAAGAAAATTAATTTTGAATTTATAAATAACAGGTAAAAATTAGAAAAATTGTAAAGTAATTTAAATAAAAATAATATAAAAGAAGCTCCCCTATTGGAGCTAAAATGTAAACTAACCCATTTTCTCTCACAACACATTATTTTATATAATAAACAAAACAACTCACAAAATTTGTGGTAAGCTGCCAGATTTTCTAATATGTGTACATTTTAGCCATATTAGCAGTTAGTAGCAGTTTATACAAAATTATATGTAAATTTAATCAGCTCTACCAAATATAAAGAGCTATACTTAAATTCGATTTAATTTTTTTTTTTTTTTTTTGCAAAAAAATTTTTAATATGCCGACATATGTATGTCGACTTTTGGTTTTTACTTGGCAAAGTATAATCAGTTCTTACACATGTACAACTATGTGCAGTTAACAAAAAAAAATTCTGCACTTGCCAAGTTCTTTAATACATACATAAATTCTTTATTACATACAAGTTTAACCTAAAAGTATAAAACTAATGTTGCGCTAATTATAAAATTACATCAAAAGTTTCTATTACAATTAATTCACTTCAATCAAATAAAAAATTTATATCTATAATATTAATAGGCTAGGCGATTTCGTGTGACTGATGTTTTGTTCTACCGTTTTATCCCAATGTTGACCAAACGTATATTATTTGAAAGGTTTTCCTTTTTAGCCGTTTTGCAGATTTACAGATTTTTAAATTTTTTCCTTTTTTTTGATTTAAATTGCATTTAAAGTTGCTACTAACACATACATAAAATTATACAATGCTATGTGTGTGTGTATTAAATTTGTTAATGTGTTTGTAATAAAAATGAGTTTGTTTTTTGTGTTGATTTGTGAATTGGCTATAATTGATTGACATACTTTTAGGGTCTTTATTTAATGAAAAAATAAAATTTCCTAGAATTTGCGCTCGAATTTCGAGGGCTGGAGTCTGCTAGTTTTATATAAATACAGTACTAGGCCTGCACATGAAGAAGAAAATTATGTTTTTTTTAATTGAACGGTTGTAATCAAATCTTTTTTCATGTTTTACGTTTTTGCCCGAAAAAAGTTGGCATCACTGATAAAAAAAAAGTTGAGCTTGTGAACTAAAGCTTAGGGAAATGTTTAGTAGAATGCTGAAAACAGTAAGTAACTTACAGTTAGTCTGGACCGACTATACGATACCTTATACCAAGCGTTCCGGGAGAGAGTCTTGGCTCCAACTTTGCTGAAGCTATAACTAGGTAACTAGATAAAAAATTAATATTCAGAGGCAAAATAAACGAGCTCTTTAAACGAAAATATATAAAATTAATATAACTAGTATAGCCCAACACTCGAAATTCGAGTGCAAATTCTAGGAAATATTATTTTTTCATTCAATTTTTGTCTTCCAATGTTTTTTAATCTATATATATAAAAAGTTTATGAATATTTAAATGAGCCTAAAGGTATGTTAATAAATTTTAGCAATTCACAATTCAACACAGAGCGTCTGATATATAATTTAAATCATTCGTATTAACAGGGCGTAGCGATTTATTATAAATATTTTATTTAATTTAATATACTTTTAAGACAGATTAAACATAAATTTTATCATTCTCCGCTTCTCCTCCATATGAACTATAACTATGCCAATTTTCACACACCTCCGTGCCCGCATATTAATATATTCACGTATTAATATATAGATAAAATATATATTTTGTAAGGAGTGTATTAGGCATCGAACGGATAAGTTTTGTTCTGAAGAAATTTGGTTACATAATACTGGGTCCAAATGAAAAGGCGACATTTTAATTTAAATTAAATTAATTTTTTCAGCTCGTTTTTAACATCTGTGCCAAATTTCATTTCAATTTCTTCATTGGGTTAATAGTAACGCTCGGTTTTGTGAACAACTTAAGTTAATTTGGCGACTTTAACAATGTCAAAGAAGTTCCATAAAATGTTGTTTGCGGAATAAAATTTCTGCTGCATATACGTCAAGGATGTTGTAGAAGCCCTTCGGCTTCTTAAAAGGCTGTTTAAAAAAGTTCCTTCAAGTGGTACAAACGGTGACAAAAAGGCAGAGAAAAAGTTGAAAATAAAGAGCGCCCTGGACATAATATAATGAATAACAAGCTAAGGAAATCAACAATTTGATGCTGAAAACTAGCCGATGAATTATTAGAGATTTTGCTAATACTCTTAACATTTTAAAACGGCCTGAAATGCGTTAAATCTCGATCTCGAACGCTAACTTTTTTAAACAATGCTTTCTGACTGCCAGAACGATATGAAACGAATCACTACGGATGATGAGTCTCGGATCTATGCCTTCAACCTCGAAACAACCGACCAATCAAGGTCATGTTAACATTTTTCTTCGATTTTAATTGTGTGGTTCATTATCTTCGAGACCTTTCACACAAAATACGACTCATATCGAGTGAATGTTAAATGAACTCAAAAGACCACTCCTGGGATACCAATTTTAGTCTATAGAAGGCATAAAAGCCGAATAGCTACACGCTTTAAATTTTGTTCTATAAATACCCATACATTTTAATTGGATTCTCATCTGGGCTTTGCAGAGTGGATGAGGCAAATATTTTCATGTTGTTATATAACAATATGGGTATCAAACCCCACATTGTGAAATAAAAAAAATCATGTGAGTCCGATCACAGGGAAGATGTGTAAACATCTAGTAATTAAAGATTTTTTATGTCATTTTTTAAAATCAAACAGAAAGCGTCATCTATGTATCACTTATAGCAAAAACTATTTCAGCTAATTCAACAACCGTTTGCTGTAAAACGTTAAAAATATCCTAATATAAACGTATATAAGTGATACATAGATGACGCTTTTAAAAAAGTGGCATAAAAAAACAATTTTATATCATAATTTTTTCACCAATACAATCATAAGTCACACAGCGTTATCTGCTTCAGCTCACACCGATATGAGTTACGCTGTTTTTGTGATTGTATTGTGAAATAGAAATTTACCCCCCTGCGCGTATAGATGTTTACACATCAAAAACAAATTATAGCACGTTCCCATGAAAGAATGTTATTTTAATACATATTTCCATTTTCAAAAGTATGTAACTGGAATCTGGGAAACATATAATTAAAACATTAAGTTGCTACCTTAATTGACTCTTTAAAATATGGAGTTTGATATCCATATGTACATATATATTTTTTAAGCTGACAGAATATGTTGAAAAATTGTGACACATAACTCAGTTTTTAGAAATTTTGACGATAGGATATTTGGTACTCATGTTGCTATTGTATATCGTTTAAGAGCCGATTAAAAGACGCGAAATCTCATGATTTGGAAATTTCTACATACATATATGCACATCAAAAAATGATTTTATGAGGAAAAAGCAGAATCGTTTGACATAATTTGCATGATAGCACGTCTCAAACTAACGAAATTCAACAAAATTTTATATATTAGTAATGTCCTTGACAAACCAAAAAATTTGATGACCTTAATCAGGAATGATAGAACTATTCTATCATTCTTGCCCATAACAAATGTTTTAAATATAGAGTTCCTTCTTCGGAAAAAATAAGCTAAATTCCGAACAAGCAAATTTTGAAATACATCATCGCTTAAATAAACTGAACATCTTCCAACACAATCCATAAAAACTGAAATGTTTCTTTGAATATCTCTAATACGCGCACATGCCTGGACATGTCCAAGATAGCATTATATATGCCTCCAAACCAACATTCACACCATAGGAATTTGTATATGGTTTCTTTGGAAGAAAAATACGAAAAATTTGGAAAAAAAAAAAGTTCGATGACGGCTATCTTTTGAGCCCAATTTTTTTTGTAATCATCATAAAAAAACCAAAGTTTCGTTTAGGGGGTGCATCTAATTTTTTTTTTTGCGACACAATAATATACACTAGCAGATTCCAGCCCTCGAAATTCGAGCGCAAATTCTAGGAAATCTTATTTTTTCATTAAATAAAGACGCTAAAAGTATGCTAATCAATTATAGCCAATTCACAAATCAACACAAAAAACAAACTCATTTTTATTACAAACACATTAAGAAATTTAATAAACACACACATAGCATTGTCTAATTTTATGTATGTGTTAGTAGCAACTTTAAATGCAATTTACTCAAAACAAAAGAAAAAATTTTAAAATCTGTAAATCTGCAAAACGGCTAAAAAGAAATACCTTTCAAATAATATACGTTTGGTCAAAATCCGGATAAAACGGTAGAACAAATCATCAGTCACAAGAAATCGCCTAGCCTATTAATATTATAGATATTGCTAAAAATGTATTAAATAGATTTCTAATTATATACAAATCTGTTTTAAATCGAATAGAGTTCAAGTTTTTATTTTGTTCATTGTATTTAAAAATTATATTTGTAAAATTTGTACAAATGTTGTGTCAATAATAAATCCATTAAAAGATATTTATTTGAATAATTCCATATCTTTAAAACAATATCAGTTACATTTGCAAAATGCCCTCAAAACTACTATTTGCTACAATGACATAAAATATCTGAAAAATATTTGATGAAAATTATAACCCATATATTTTATAGAATTGATTTAAGACTTAACTTTTAAACTGGTCTTTGTTGGAAAATTATCCTCAAAGTCATAAATTGTTTATGAATTTTTAAAAAAAATAATTTTTACGAGATTTATATGCATTCATGCAGCATTAAAAATATGTCTGATTTTTAATTGAAATTATCTGGCAAGATTCGATTATTTCAGCTACAGATACTATACTAAAAATCTTTGATATTTATATGTGTTCTCTTTTAATATTTATTTAAAATTTACGTCATTAATAAAAAAAAGAAAGGACGATACCATATACCGTGCCTTTCGGAAGGGTCTTGGATGCAATTTACTGAGGCAATAGCTGGATATAGAAAATAAGCTTAAATTAAATTTTAGATGTATTGTTTGTATTTGTGGCTTGTATCATCATATTTTTATAGGGGGACTAGGTCAAAAATTAACCGATCATGACCATATATAGTAAAGTCACTTACTTTTTACAAAAACATATATAAAATAAATTTTCAAAAAATCTATACAATATTTTTTTTATAGATTTAAGTGAAGATCGGGAATCAGCTTTATATGGGGCACTATGTCTAAAAATGGTCCTACATTTTTAAACTAATGATTAGTGAGTAATACACATAAAACAACAAATTTTATCGATATGTAGATAATATTAAGGATCTTGCCGATCAATAGCGTTCGTCGTATGGCCAATAAAAGTTTATATACAAAATTTCCTCGAAATATATATTTGCGACCTGTAATTTGATCACTAGGTTACTTACATACACACATAGATGGGCAGACAGAGAAAGGAACGGACTTCGCCCAGGAAGTGATTCTGAGTCGATCGGTTTAGTAAAAGGTGGGTCTAGGTCAAAAATTTTTTGTTTATAAGAATATACATACTCGTAATGACAATTAATGGCGTTTCTTTGTACAATATATGTACCAGTATAAATCCCCATGCATTTCATACAGATCGGACTTATATAAGAATTCATAAATAAAACTTATATAATATTATTTAATATATAATTTTAAGCACAAATAACAAACAGTAGAACATGTTTTATATTTACATAATTAGGGAATTCATAAGGTGTACTTAAATTGTATGTTGTAAAGAAATATAAGACGTCAAAAAGTACATATGTGAACAACCTGTCGTATTTTCATATGCAACAATAATAGTAATATTAATATTTCCTTCCATTTATTTTTTATTTCTACCATTTTGCCACAATATTTACAAGAAAACTAAAAAAAATATTTGGAATATATGTACAACAAGAGCTGATTAAATAGTAAACAAAGAACAGCTGATCACATAGTAAATCGCAAAACATACCTGTTAATGTTGTATTGTCGTATAATTTTTTTGTATGGAAAATATCAACAACAATTATACAACTGTTGTATAATTTTAGCACATACGACACATACAACAGTTAGGACACTCTTGTGAATACCCTAAATGTTTTACTGTAATCATAACATAATTAATAACCCCTGAAGGTATGCTATTTTTTCGATGTGTCTACAGAAATTCTTAATCAGAAATAATACAGTATATATTTATTATTATATTTATTATTTACATACTAACGTTTTACTATAATCATGGCAAAAATTGGCTTAAGGTGCTATTACACGAAATGTTTTTTACATATGTACTGTCACTTTTTTTATCCATATGAAATTCTTCATGTCTGTCAAAATTGTCTTTTACATACGATTCATAATTTTTGCTATCACACGTGGGTATGTATTTCCGTATGACATAACCTCTAAATGTAAACAACAGCTGAATTAATTTGTGAATTTACAAAAATTTGTTGTTAAAAAAAAGGTTATGTATTTTTTAATTGTTAATTAATACTAAACAATTTATTTTTCTTTCAATATTAATCTTTAAAATGTACTCTGTTTTTCTTTCGCCACAAGCAGTGTTGTATTTTCACTTGTTTGTCATGCAAAAATAGAACCTGTTCTAATTGAAAAATGTACATGTGACTTTCCTCATGTATTGTACATAAACAATGTTTTATATGTATCACACGATGTGTACAACTTTTGTTGTGGGAAAATTTGACAGTACATATGTAAAAAACACATCATGTAATAGCACCTTTACTGTAACATAGCCTCATTAATAACCCCATAAAGTATGCTACTTTTTCGATGTGTCTACAGAAACTTTTATCTTAATAGCATAAATACAGAACAACAATATATATATAGTAAGCGAAAATTAATAGAACTTGTCAATTACTTGTCATCTACATACATATATTTCTTATCAATTTTGAGGTCTGTCGTAGTACGCTATTTTACATTGGGAAATAAAAAATTTCTTTAAAGGTAACTTAAGCAATTAAAAAATATAAGCAGATTCCAGCGCTCGAAATTCGAGTGCAAATTCTGAGAAATTTTATTTTTCATTTAATAAACATACACATAGCATTGTATAATTTTATGTATGTGTTAGTAGCAACTTTAAACGATCATAACTCCAAAAAAAATGTTCCAGACGATGAAAATCTGTAAATCTGGTAAGCAAAGAAATACCTTTCAAATGATAAATTTTTTGTCAAAATCGTGGTAAAACTGTGAAACTTACATCGGTCACAAGAAATTGCCTTGCCTATTAATATTATAGACTAGCAGATTATAGCGCTCGAATTTCGAGTGCAAATTCGAAGCAACTTTTTTTTTAACTTAGCCAATTCACAAACCAACACTTTTGGTTCATTACTGTGAATGAGGAAACAAACTTACAAACACATTAACAAATTTAATAAACACACACATAGTATTGTATAATTTTATGTATGTGTTAGTAGCATCTTTAAATGCAATTTACTCAAAATAAAGGCAAAAATGTAAAAATCTGTAAGTCTGGTGAACAGCTAAAAAGAAATACTTTTAAAAAAATATACGTTTTGTCAAAATCGGGATAAAACGGTGGAACAAAACATTGGTCACAAGGAATCGCCAAGCATGTCAATATTATAAGTAGATAATAAAATATTGACTTCAAACGTTTATTTGTTTGCAGCGTTTTTTTATTACTTTATTTGCATTCACTTTACGAAGAACACATTCTGACACGTTATCATTTACAAGTGAATGTATGAAATTGTATTTATGTAGACGTACGATTTCATAAATTGTTTTACAAATTTACTTATAAAAGAAAATTTTTAAAGCAATAACATAAACAAAATAAAGAAAAACTATGACAAGAATTTAACCAACTCCACTAAAAAAAAAAGAACATTGATAATATAACAATTTGGATAGTTGAAAGTATTAAACAAAAAAGCTAGACAAGATGCCGAACGTTGCAAGTTATATAGCGCTATTGGAAACTACAGCTGTTGTGACTACAGTATTACAATATTTATCAGGAGCGTGAGTATAAAACACAAGTATAAATAATAATTTTTAATTAATTGTCTGTTCTTTATAGCTTAATATGTCGTAAATATATAAAGAAGAAATCTACCGGTGAATCTTCTGGGTTTCCATTTATGTGTGGTTTTTTATCGTTAGTTGATTTTTATCTAATGGTTTTTTTTTTTGAAGATTTTATTTAATTAATTTGTGGTGTTTCTCTATAATAGGTGCAGTTATTGGATCTACTATGGTATGCTTAGCGATGAACGTAGTGTGGTTCTCGTAAATATCATTGGCGTAACATTATTCTTGATTTACACTTTAATTTATTATGTATTTACGGTAAATAAAAATGCCTATGTAAAACAGTTCCTCATCGTATTGACGGCATTATTTGGGGTTGTCTTTTATATTAACGGTATAACGGATTCAGTAGAAGCTCAAGATTTTATGGGTGAGTAGGAAGAAATTTATTTACTGAGTTATATTATCGGCCTATATATTTTATTTTAATGTAATTCTAAGATACAAAATTTATTGAAATAAGCTTGATTTAACGGAAGTAACACATTTTTTAGTAATTTCCTTCGAATTCTTTATATGGTTTTAGAATTTATGAAAACGGGAAATAGTTGTGATCGTAAAAGGATGTTTTCACGAAATTTCGCCTTTCAAAATATGAAAAAGCTAAATATTAAGATTGCAATGATGTCAATCTAAATAAGTTGATTTTTGTAACTCTCTAATGTAAGCTTTCAAGTTCATCAATTTTCAAAATGTTAATAAAAGACTAATCGAATTCTAGCAGTTGGCTAACTTTTTTCATACAAATTTTGAAATTTTCGTATGAAAAAAGTTAGCCAACTGCTAGAATTTGATTATGAATACGGGCGTCAGATTTTATTTTTATCCGACGTTTCGCTGGTGATGTTCCAACATTTTCAGTTTTGTTACTAACAAAACATCAAATATAGCTAACAAAAAATATAAAACATCCTAACGCTAAGCTCACAATTAAACAATTATTACTAAACTAATTGTTGTTTTATAAAGACTTAAAAAACGTTCATGCTTATGCATATTTTACCTTAAACAGCCGTTTTTCGCATCAAAATGATACCAAAAAATTATATTTTTAAAAAAGGCAAACATTGTAAAATTATATGATAGAATTTGAAGTAGAAAATCTATACACTATATATAAAAGCCTATATTCTAGACTCTCGAACTTTTCAACCAATTTACACAATATTTTTTTTTTCATTTTTTGTTAACTTCTGTGGTATGTCTTAGGTATAGTTTGTTAAGATTTAGATTAGTGGGCGATACTCTGGAATTTTGTTTGAGGTCATAAGTTACAAATACGACAATCAAAGTAAAATATGTGGAGTGCTACGAAAGTGAGAGCCTTGAAACTTTGTATGAGTCCACACGTTCTTAATCTGAGTAGTAATGTCAAATATAAGCGGGTTCAGACAAATGGGAATGGTACTTCTCATATAAAATGCATGTCCAAATATCACTGTAATTGCGAAGGTATCAATGTTTAAGTTCACACAACTATTTAAGAATGTAGATTAGGTCGAAACAACGTCCGCTGGGATCCGTTAGTTGTGTATGAAAGTTTATTTCTGTTTATAAATTAATTAAAAACAATTTCTCTTTCCAGGTTATGTTTGTTGTATTGTCACCGTCTGCTTTTTTGCTGCGCCTTTAACTAATCTTTTACATGTGATACGAGTAAAAAATTCTGAAAGTTTGCCTTTTCCCTTAATAGTTATGTCATTTTTAGTATCCGTACAATGGCTTATATTTGGTATTATTATATCCGATACATTTATACAGGTAATTAACCATTTAACATACTATATATATATATATATTATTTGTATTATTCACAATCCTTTTACATTGCAGCTACCCAACTTTTTAGGCTGCCTTTTATCGCTAATGCAACTGTGTTTGTTTGTTTGCTTTCCACCAAAAAGTTTTGCTGGACAAGGCTATAAACTTTTAGATCAATCTATAGTATTATAAAACTAAACAAATTTATGTTCAAAAAAACAGAAAGGCTAAATCTAAATGCCAGTTCAAGCGACATTGTAAATAGTACCTTATTAGTTATGGTTTTTGGTATAATGCGTTTCTTAAAAAAAATTATTTATAAAATTATTAGAGGCTTTTGGATTTAATTAAAAGCAATATTTTACAAAAGAAAAAAAAAAACACTTACCTCTCTTGTTGTACTTAAAGTAAGCGTCATTGCAGAAATATTTTTGAGGAATTTTGTATTTATGTTCTTAATTGAACTGCTTAATTCGTTCCTTTTCCGTTAGCACTAAATTTTATTTCTAAAATATGTTTATGTTTTAAGATTTCTTATCTTAACAAGATCTTCGTATTTTTAAAACGAACGTTATCGCGAGTTAATTAAAATTATTTCATACATAATAATAAAGCTATAAATCGAATACTAATTATAAATATTATGACATTTTGTTTGTATGAACATACGTTATGATGACGATTTTCAGACTGCAATTTAATAAAACTGGATTGGGAAAAAGATGTGTTTAACAATCGAGTATTAAAAAATTATAACGTTATTTGTTAGGTATTTTTTGTAATTATAATTAAATATTAAGCGGCAGTAAACTCTGAACTTTACTACTTGTGTTTTCATTTTTATGTAAGACCGATTTTTATACTAGTTTTGCCAGTTTTTTTAACCGATTATTCCGCAATTGTATTAATCTAAAATAAAAATTTATTACACATAAGTAAAAGATTGTTTAGTCAATATGATTGCCGTTACAGAAAAAATAACGACAATAGCTGGGAGTTACACAATTTTGACTGAAATTTTAGCTGTGTATAATTTATCATACAAAAAAATTTAGAAATTCAGATTATTGCTAGAAATTCAGATTATATTCGATTCTTTTCAATTGGACTATCTGCCCTTATCTTTAAAACAAATTTTAACTTGCTACAAACATATTCAAAATCCCTTTAACCCATTGTGAACCTGTTAAATATTTGCATTTTTGCAAATCCGATAAAAAAATAATGTATTTAATGTATGTATTTACATAAAGTTAATAAAAGCATGGACCACAAGCTTTCTTTTGATGTATATTAGGACCCTTAAACCATCCAGAACCTGAGATATTAGGGATATAACTTATATTTTTAAGTTTTTCTTTGGGAAATATATTTTGTAATTTCTTAACTTGCTTATTTTTTATATCTTCCCAAATATGTCTAAACTTTATCAATGAAAAAATTTTAAAGTTTAATATCAATATATCCGGTGTTGAAAGGGTTGAAGGGTCAAAATAAACCTTGTTGTTTCTGCTTTTATTGTAGTTAATATGTACATTAAATAGTTATATTATCTGACAACGACGGGGTTTAAAAACTCCATATATATTTATAAAAACACCAAATATATAATTTTGAAATTCTCCATTATGGGTAAATGCTTTTCAAAAAAAGTGTGATTAAAAGGAATTTCAGTTACCTCCCAAGAAGCATACCTTTTGCTTATGTTTAGGTATATTTTCTGTTATATTGTGTTTTAAGGAAACCTCACATGGGAAAATTTTTTAGAAAGGTGAGCACATTTTTTTCTTTTTAATTTGATTCCTGCTCCTATATTTAATGCCCAGTTTCTATTCGGGTAAATACGAAAAAATATATCTGGTTTTAACCATAATATATCCGCCTTTTAAAGGGTTAAGAGGTCAAACTATAAATGAAAATAATCTTGATATTGTCCATAATAAATTATTTAAGACATTTCAGTTGCCTTTCCATTGGTATACATTTTGTTGTAGTCCCTTAAAAGATGAATTAGGTACAAGCAATTCAATTTCAGACATTAATATCGAAATAACTCGCGAGATAATAGTCGTCACCAAAAAAATAAAAGTTTTGCTGCAGTACAATAAAATGAGCTATGAACCAATTGTGGTCACGCTGCTATAGTCAACTTATGTCCCGGGTTATTGCTAAATGGCTACATTATGCTTGTAAGGCTAAAATAAACATCTTATCTTTTTAAAATAATCAATGACGATATTAAACAGTAAAGATAATCGATCCATATATGTAGTATGTGTGTAAAATTGTGTTATGTGGAACATATACCAATAAGAAAAATTCAAAATCACTTGTGGCAGTCAGGCATCAATTTTTTTAGAACATTTTTTCTATCAAAATCGAGGAAGGCAAAATAAAGACATATTAATTTCCACTTAATATAAATATCCCAGTATTGTTTTTAATTTATTGTGTCTTTGTAGGGGGATATATAATAAAATGCAAATTGTTGATTAAAAAAAAATAATTGTTTCACTAAATTTTAAGCTTAATTTTAGCGCTCACGAAAATACTGTTACTTTTTAAATATATACCATAGTTGCTTAATAAAGTAGTTTTAAAGAAATCCAAACAATGGGAAATATTAGGAACATATCAAAAACAACTTTTTAGACTTGTCAACTCTGTCAATTAATAAAATAAAAATATTACAGTAAACTTTTTGTACAGTTTGGATTCAAACTTCTGAATTCTTCTCACTTTTAACAGAAATAAGTTCCAGAATTTGGAATCAAATTAACAGATTTTGGAATAATATAACTTATTTTCTATATATAATTAGAATAATTTAATGACTTCACAAAAGTTTATATTTACCAATGATATCGAATTCATTTCTAATCGAAACCAAACATCGAAAAAATTGGGGCACCCGTAGAATTTATCAATTTTTATTCTCACTTGACATTAGTTTCATTATAATGAGATTTTTTGTATATTAAATATTTCGGTAAGTGAGAAATCACAATATTTAAGGTCAATACTATTCCTTTAAAAAATGTTATAAAATAATTTATATGAATATTTTGTTTGACTATTTGTTTTGAATTATCTAGATTTCAAGGTTACATTTTTTGGGGAATGTTCCTCTTTGTACATATAATAAGAAAATTATTTAAAATCAAGTAAGAAATTTCATTATTACATTATTTCTACATTGTTCCTTCCAACATCTATGTTAAATGAAAAAAAGGTTGAAAACCTTAAATATTTTTTTGCATATACCATATAAAATTCATTTGCAGGAAAAACATCGATATAAAAATCATTTTTTAAATTGGGAAACTGGCGTCGAAATAAAGTAAGAAATACAAGAAACATATTTGCGGACTCTCCGACACCCATTGAATTAGGAATCATGCATTTAACGTTTATGGATCGTAAAGGCCTGGTTAGCCACACGTTAAAATATAACCGTATTGTAAATGTAATGCGTGTAATTATATAACGTAGGAAACGAACCAGCATGTTGCTAATAAAACTAACCAAACTTTATCAGCTGTTTACAAATGTCACGTACAAACGTAGCAAAAATCTATTTTCAACAGATTGGGACGTTCCGGTTACGTGACAGTTGAGTTCGGTAACTGCTCTAAATGCTTTTCATGTAACAGAAAAAACAGCTGACACGTTTGATTACGGTTACGTGTGGCTAAGCATGTATATGTCATTGTCTTTACGTACGGATCCAGCTGTAGTAAGCACAAACATTATTTCATATATTAGTATAAAACCTGATAGATTACAATTTTGAAATTAACATATAAAAATATGAAATCGATTGCAATTTATGTAAAAATCAAAACAATTTTGATATTTATTAAATAAAACAATGAATAAACTTCTTGGCATGCGCTACATATATGATAAGAATGTTGTTTTAAAATTAAATGCCATATTTAACAACCCAGTCGTAGAAAAAGGATTTTATAAACTTTAACAACTCTGTCAATGAATAAAGAAAAACAATTTTGTTGAAAAAAAAACATTATTCGTCATCGGACGTTTGTTTGTTTCTAAATTTATACATTTTATTAAAATGCAAGAAACTTCACCAGAACTCTACGAAGAGGTAAAACTCTTTCGAAATGCTCGAGAACGCGAAAAGTATGATAATATGGCAGATTTATATGCAATCATTAATACACTGCAACAATTGGAAAAGGCCTATATAAGAGACTGCATCACACCCCAAGAATACACAGCGGCCTGTTCGAAATATTTGGTGCAATATAAAGTAGCTTTTAAGCAAGTACAATGTGATGAATATCCCAGTGTTGACACATTCGCAAAAAAATTCCGTTTAGACTGTCCAGCCGCCTTGGAACGCATAAAGGAAGACCGTCCTATAACAATTAAAGATGATAAAGGTAATACTTCCAAATGTATCGCAGATATTGTTTCTTTGTTTATTACAATAATGGACAAGCTACGTCTCAAAATGAATACTATGGATGCATTACATTTCGATGTTAAAGATTTAGCTGACAATATGAACCGTTTGTCATTGATTCCGAAAGATTTTGAAGCTAAGCAAAAGGTTGAAACATGGTTGGCTGCGCTTAACGATATGCAGGCATCTGATGAATTAAATGATAATCAAGTTCGTCAATTCCTTTTCGATTTAGAATCAGCATATGCAGATTTTACCAAACTACTTCACAGTCAGTAGTAGATAGATGAATATTGATATTATCGTTATTAAATGTATTTTTAAGCATTAAATGTATTCTCTTTTTACAAATAAATGTGATTCAGATAATTACCAAACTTCTTCAATCATTTATAAATACAAACAAGTAAAGATATAGTCGAGACAGATCAAAGTGAAGTTGCTATTTTAAATGAGTTAAAAATGGCCAAAAGTATTTACCATCCTTAAAATATTTGGTTTTTCACTAATAGTTTCATTGATTTTTTATCAGTTACCAGAAAATAGCAACTTTGGTAAAAATATTGGTAAGCATTAGTACATTAATTTTTTACCCAAAAGTAGGTATGCTCTGAACATCATGTAATAATAACAAGTGACGGAAATCACAGCTCCAGAAATACCCGCCCACATAAACAGCAGCCGAACGGGCACCTTATTGCGGCTGGCTTAAACGGCAGAATCGCCATGAAAACCTCATCTTTGCTCACAAAATAAAAATATTAGAGTAGGGTAAAAAATATGAAAAGTGAGCTTTCAACGATTGATGCAAGGCCCTTTGAATCGAAGTTTGAAGTGTTCGGGTCCAAGAGCCGAGCTCAGCTGAAGAATGAGCGTCGGAAGCATGGAACCAGATCACTCCAGAAACATGAAAAAATTGATTCAAATGCAGCAAGGACTAAAATTTAAGAATAGTGTAGTTTCAAAAATAAAAATTAAAAAGTTAATAAAGAAAAGTTTTAAATATAAAGTTTTTATTGAAAAATAAAGGAGATTGGAGCAGTTGATCCAATTAAAACTTTTCTACAAAATAATAAATATTTGTGTTTTCGTCGACCTTTTTGTTGTTACTAATTTATACGTTTATTGAGCTTGAGGCCAAAAAAAATTTTATCCAAATATTTGTACTTTTGCGATTTGTGGCTTGTATATAAGGTTTAGAGGACCGCGTAGATCAAAGGACGGCCAAAGCCGCATTCACGATTATGCATCAAATTACATCTCCTTTTAGATCCTCAAACTTAAGATCTGCCACAATTTAAAAATTGTCTAAGTTGACTGGCATATTAAATGGTGCATCATCTTTTTAGTTTTAGAGTAAAATATAAAAATAAGGCTTTGATTCAATCGTAAACTTATCCTTTGTTCTCCTGTGATAAAAAAAAAGAATTAGTGTGGCTCATATCTTTAACCCAAACTAAAACAAGTGTTATATTCGGCTGTGCCGAATTTTTGTTACCCTCCACCAAATATTGGCTTCGGCTACCACTTTTGAAAGTTGCCAATACTGAAAAATTAAATCCGAATACCAATTAAATTTAAAGTTAATTGGTTTTCTTGTTGTCCAATTTCTATTATAAACAAGAAAATTATAGTCGGTCTAGACCGACGACTATACGATACCCTATACCATGCGTTTAGGTCCAACTAATTAGATATAGAAAATAGTCATAAACCAAATTTGAGTGGTATTTTTCTTAATTTTTTTTGGCTGCAAATATGAAACAGTTCATATCGGGTGCAATATACATATATATGGGGACTAGGTCGAAAAAAGGGCCGACCCTGACCATATTTGGCAAAGTCACTTATATTTTGAAAAACTATATACAAACCAAATTTGAGAAAAATCTGTGCAATATTTTTGTTTTTTGATAGATTTTAGTGAAGATCGGGAAGCAGCTCTATATGGGGCCTATAAATAAGAATTGCTCTGTAGGGATTATTTTTGGACTACTGATTAATGGATATAATAAACACATAAAAACCCAATCTAACTGAGATCTGTGTGACAATTTGGATCTTATGGGAATTTATATAGATTTCATAGGTGTCATTTATACGGGGACTAGATCTGAACATGTACCGAATTTCACCAATTTCAATAGCGTTCATCCTATGGCCGATAAAAGCTTATATACCAAATTTCATCAAAATATATTTATATTTGCGACCTGTAGCTTTATTACAAAGTTTACATGGACACACACAGACGGACGGACATCGTTAAATCGACTCAGAAAGTGATTCTGAGTCGATCGGCATAATAAAAGATGGGTCTAGGTCAAATATTTTTGGTAGTTACAAACAGCAGTACAAAGTCATTATACCCAAACCTCATAGTGGTATAGGGTATAAAAACAATGATCCTTAAAAAGAATTAATTGCTATTTGAAAAATTTCACTATTTTTCTTTTACTAGAATAGAAAACCACTAAGTACTTCATAGAACACCAATTAAATTTATTATTTAACGCAGCCGGCATCATAATAATACCCTAATTTTGATCCCTTTAAACCTGCTTTGAGACGTTAGAGACGATAATTCAAAAAAATTCGAATGATTTTTGGCTACAAATATTAAAAAAAGGAAATTTTAAAATAATTTTATTTACAAAAATATTATTTATTAACAAAAATAATAAAAAAACAGGTAAGAAAGTAAAATTTTTATTTTGTAATTTTAAAATTTTAATGTTTAATTTTAAAATTTTCAATGGTGCGTGGTAGAGCAGAAGAAAGCATATATTTCTAAAATCCATAACTACACTTTATTCTTAATCGGACCGGTTTCAATTTAAAATTTAAATTTTTTGTTTTTAATTTTATATTTTTAATCATTAATTTTTAAATTTTAATTTCTAATTTTTAAGTTTTCGTTTTTAATATTTAATTTTAATTCTAAATTTGAAGTTTTTAATTTTTAAATTTGAATTTTTCTTTTTTAATTTTAAGGATAAAAAATATGTGGTAATATTTGCTTAGGCCAAGTGACACGTGCAGTGTTAATATAGACACAACTCCAATGACTTCAACAATAAGAATTACAACATATACAACATATCTTAAGAAAAAACAACAAACACACTGAACATTTTTATTTTTTAAGTTTTTTTTTCAAAGTTTCATTCATAGCTCGTAACCCCTTTAACCGATAAACGATTTTATACAAAAACTAACGTTCTAGCTTAGATATTGACGGTGTGATCGTGATTTCCACAGACAGACGGTCATCGCTAAATCAACTTCCCTTATAATGATCAAGAAAATATATGGTTTTGTGGTCTCCGGAATTTATTTCGATGCGTTACAAACGGAATGACAAACCTATATATACCCTCTGCCACTCAGGTGTGGAGGGTATAATAATTAAATCAGAGTACTTCATATAGGCCTAATTGAGGCACTAAGGCACTTTAGTTACAATTTTGCCGACCGATACAAATTTCTGAAAATTGAGAAACAAAAATAAAATTCCATTTTTACAACATGACGTCCCTCTTTATTTCATAAAAAATAAAAAAATGCAAATTGTTTTGGATTCAATCATATTTTTTGTTTGTTGTATTTAATTTAAATATTAAGATTATTATAATTATACATATAAGTTTAAACCGATTACAATATTTATTTTGTGTTTGTTTTTTTTTTTAAATCTTTTTTAATATATTTTTTTCTTACTCCTTCGCTTTGCTTTCAATTACTCCTTTTTTATATTTATTAAATATTATTTGTTTTTATTTTAAGAATGTGTTTTATAATTTTATATTTGTTGCTTTGCAATATGACGATTTGCTATGCATATATGGGGGTTTTTTAGAGCTGGAGGAGGAGGAGATTAAGGATTAAGTTTTAAAAATTGTGTAATCCTTCGGGTACTATATAATAAAACGTTTGTTGTAATTAATGTGTGTGGTGGTGTAGTAGTACGTACAATATATAATTGTTTTTATTTAATTAATTATTTAGATTTTTTAATATAACTATTTTAATTAAATTACTTGATAAATTTTATCATTGTTTTGTGTTTTGTAATAAAAAATATATATGAATGCTTTTAAATGTGTTTGTTTTATGTATGCAATTGTGTGATTATGGTTGGGGGCAGAGAGGGGATGAGGTCAGGGTCAGGTTAGGATATTAGAGTTAAAAATTATATGTTGAATTTTGGTGGTTGGTTATTAAGTGGTAGGAACTTAACATACAATTAAATGAAGTTAAGAGGATTACTGTGTAATTCGATTTAACTCCTACTTTTCTCTAAATGTAAATTGGCAAACGCGTTTTAATATTTTTAACAATTTTATTCGTATACAAAATAATTAACAATTTCAAAACGCTATGCGGTTTTTGTTTTCTAATCGAATTACACTCAACCATTTCCGTTTTTTTTTTAAATTAGGCAAATACAATTAAAGGACAATTAAAATGACGATGGACGACGAAATTCAAATTCTATATAAAAAAAAACAAAGTAGTTTATCCTTCCAAAGGTTTTAACAACTTTTCCAATTTTACAGTTACAGTTAAGACAGTGACAGAGAAATTGTATTTATTTCCCGCTATAATGGTTCAGAGTCTATTTAAATATATAATTTTTAAAATTAAAATAATAAAAAAAAACTAAGGGAGATGATATTCTATTACTGTTGTTATTGTTTGTAGATATTATAAGCATTATTATTATTTTTTTAAACAGGCCATACATTAAGCCATTCCATGTCCAAGTTAATTCTTCAAAAAAAATGGCTTTCTTTTAAATCTTAAGACTTCAATCTCGCCTGCTATTTGTTATTTTATAAAAAGGTCGTCTTAGCAAACATAATTGAGAGGAGCTCAATTTTGACCAGCCCAATAAGAAGGTGAATATCCTTGCTTAGTGGCCGATTTTGATTGGCTGCTTGTAGGTTGACGTTGGCCAGTGCTATTTGAATCCTAAAAATTAGATAAGAATATAGGTCATTAATGTATGGTAAAATAAGACAAATATAAAGTAAAAAATAAATTAAGAAAACTACAACTAAAACAATAAATATCTAATGCTTAAATAATGAAATGATTGTGATAGAAGTCGGTATTAAATTTATTAAACTAAAAAGTTTTTTAATCCTTTTCGCAAACTTTGCCACTTTTAACGCTTCAATAAAACATCAACAATTGAAAACACTAAAAAATTTAACTGAAAGCAAACGCGCTTAAAAGTGGGATTTTTTTTTTTGTAAGAGTGGATGTAATGTAAACGAAAACTTATTTAAATAAAGAATGTACACTTAAACGTTCGGATAAAACGAAACCGTGATTAATTTTTTTTTATTCAAGTTCGTGATTAATCTGTTACATACTTAAAAACCAATTTAGTATCAATGAATTCATTGATTTAATTAAATTTGAAATAAATATTTTATAGCGAAGTCGCAACAAATTTGGTAAAAAAAAAAATTTAGACCTATAGCTCAAAAAAGAACTCTTTCAAAAATGTAACCTAAACCTAACCACTTTAAGAAATTACCTTCTGATGTTGCCTTTTTTGAAAAATACCACCTTTTTTATTTTTAAGTAAAGTATCTGGTTAAAAAAGTAAGACTTTTCAAGAACATTTATCAAAAAACTACTGAATTTTTGATTTTTTTTTTTTTTGAATATATGTTATAATGTTTGAAAAAAGGTACATTTTTATTTGAAAAATTAAATTTTTCCTTAGAATTGTTTCTTTTTTCCCGAAAAGACAAATTTTTTCTAGGGTACAGTAGTCGACGTCCAATAACACGAACGCACTTAAATATGAATTTCCAATAACACGATTGCAAAGTTTTTACATTGACTATTCTGTGGTACGTACAGCTGTAAATAACAGTTATTTTCACATTTTTAAACAAAAAAAAAAAAAAATATTGATATTGATATTGTGAACTGCTCTTTCAAAAATGGTTTGCTTTTTTGAATTTTGTTTAATTTGATTTTCTTTTTCTAAAAAAAATAGTAGCTATTTTTTGATTTATATTTTTGTTGAGAAAAGTGACAATTTTTCATTAGCATTAATTTTAAATGTTAACAATTTTTTCAATTTCTTTTCTCATTTTTTTTTGCCAGTGGTTAAAAAAATTTTTATTTTGGCTCGAAAAAAAAAATAAAAGCCAAAGAATAACATTTATTTTTGCCCAAAAAAAAAAATAATAGAAAAAGAAAATAAATAAATAAAAAATACTGTATTTGTGATAAAATAATAAATAAAATAAATATTACGGTCGCTGCGAATAACGTTTTTTTTTCTTCAAATTTGCGCGTTAAATTTATATTGAACATTGTTTTTCAAGTCACTTGTCATTGCAATTCACGTGCTCTTGCTCAGTGTGTAAAAATACCCTTATAGGTTGAAAACAGATGAATTGAAAAATGGAAGACGCTCTTATCAATCGTTTATCAGCAGCGAAAATCAAAAGTAAAGCTTGTGAATTACATTAAAAAAAATCGATATGGAGTATCTTATTTTACAGAAACCGATCAATGAAGCAGTTCACAATGCATTGTATATATACGCCATTAAAAAAAAAATATAAATAAATAAAAAACGGTTTTTATTTTATCTATAACTCTTAATGTCTCTTTTAAAACGCCTCTAAATATCGACGAGAATTAAAAATAAATTCTGAAATTATTTCCTTGCGCTCATTGGTAAACAAAATTAGGTTTGCCACTAACAGTCCTTATAGCATTGAGTGGAAAGTTTATTTAAAATGTATTTGGCCAATCACTAAATTAAATTTCTGCCATTTAATTTTAAAGAGGTCGTGATGAAATGTGCGATTTAGTGATATCATTTTTTTTTTTTTTTAGTTTTGTCTATTAAAATTTGAAATTTAAAGACGGCATTATTAAATTAACTTACCCGGCGGGATGAATTGTGAATCCTGCCGTCCATCTATTTGATGTCCAATAAAAACCAAAAGAAATAATAATAGTAATAAATCAAACAGAAAAATATTTCATGCATAATATTTTGTAATGGATTTTTTTATTTTTATTTTTTGTTGTTAAATGTATTGTATTTCTTTAAAATTTTTGGTTTCCATAATCGATTATGATTAAAAAATTGTTGCTTATTAAGAGATTATTAAATGGTGAGAAAATGTTTTGATTTTTTAAATTCTTTGAAAGAGATAATAAAAGATTTAATGTTATAGTTATGTGGAGATTAAAAAAAAAAAATACAAATGATGATTATTCAAAGTATTATACGAGATGAGATCATTTAGTATTGTTCGCACCATTTATAAAAAAAAATGCAAAGAAAAATAAACGGACGTAGTTATTAATGGTAATGGTTCATGGATATTATGCAATACGAGTACATGTATGTAAATAACTATATATGAATGGTTAAATGATATAACATTTGCTTCTTATATATAGCTTGACATATAGTTTTTTTTTAATAGCTACAATATTTATCATATTAATATACTTTTAACTATATTTTATTGCAGCGTTAAGACAAAGTTTTTTTTAATACTTTTATAAAAAAAGTAAATGATTACATTGAAAATGTTTTTTATGTTAACTTAGAGAAAATGCTTTAAGGGTTTTCAAAAATCTTTCAATTGTGTTGCTGGAAAATGAATGGTTTATATAAAAGAAAAATAGTATTTTTTGATATAAATAATATAAAAATTATAGTCGTTAAAAAAATGTCGTACAGCTGTTAAAATCGCAAGTCTAACTAAATAACTGAAAGTCGGGTTAGCAGTTTTTACCTCTTAGTCTTCGTTTGAAAATCACATAGTAAACATCGAGCTCAATATTGAGCTAGTCATATTAAGCTGTGGTGCAGTCCGCTATAACTACTTTACACTCCTCCTCGTTTTAATTAAAAAATTCGTATTACCTCTCATTGGCGCATTAGCCAAACTATTAACTTAAAATCTCATTTAATAATACGAGTTGGTCATATTTAATTCGTACACCAAGAATTTTTTGATTGTATAACATTAAAGGCCACCTTTATAATGGAATAATATTAACTGCACCAACAAAGTTGTACTTATGTGGAAAGTTATTTTGTTTTCTTGAAATTCTTAAATTTTTTTTTTGCATATATTATGACAAACTCAAATTAACCGATTGTTCATTACATTTTATACAAATAATTTGACCACTATTAATTCGTTCAGTGTAATAAATTCGGCTTAAAAATGTACCGTTATATAAAAATAAAGAAATGTCAGAGAGAAAAAAACTATCTTTTTCATGTTGTTTCAGTTAAATTATGATTACTTGTTAAACGATGGCACTTTAGTTATTGACTAATTCAAATCGGGAAAGAGCTATGGCAAAGAATCGATTGATCTGAAGTTTCAAAGATCAACAGTACAAAGTATTGTTAAAAAATATGAAAAAAAAATGTGCGAATTATAAGAATAACATTGCAAAGAGAGGCCGTGAATAAGAGCTTTAGTGGCTATAAAGCAGCGTTCACATTATGTGTTTTGCATGTGTTTTTCTTATGTTTTTGACATATGCAATTTTTACACACCGTGTGAATTTTTCAATTAGAACACATGACATGACAAAACATATGAAAATACAACACTGCTTGTGCCGAAAGAAAAACTGAGTAAATTAAATTAATATTAAAAGAAAAACAAGAAAATTATAGTCGGTCTAAACCGACTATACGATACCCATACCATACGTTTAGAGAACCTATCTCTTAGACCCAACTAACTGGATATAGAAAATAAGCATAAACCAAATTTGAGTGGGATTTTTATTAATTTTTTTGGCTGCAGATATGAAAAAGTTGATATCGGATGCTATATCTATATGGGCACGAGGCCCAAAAATGGACCGATCCTGACCATGTTTGGTAAAGTCTCTCTCAAGAAAATGGAATTCATGTTCAGGATTGGCCATTAGCTAGCCCAGACTTCAACCCAATTGAAAACCTGTGGTGGAGTTAAAATGCTTTTTTAACCACAGGCAATAATTATCAGCCCAATTCTCAATAACAATTCCCTGGGAATTTTCCCCAATTCCCTGTTCCCCTATTCTTAATAAAAATCTCCCCGGAAATTTTTTCTCTTTTCCCTTTACCCTTATTCTAAAAGAACTTCGAAAATGGGAAACTCTTCCCCGGGAGAAAAAAGTTGCTATTCTGAATGTCAATAAAAGGGAGAATAATTTGGGAATAATTCCGCCAAAAAATTGCGAGGGAGTGCTGCGAAAAACGTATTTAATATTTTTTATGAAAAATAGTAATATATATTATTTAAAATTTTGTATAATAATAGCGGTATTCACTCTTGGTGTTAAATTTACAACCCTGTTATATTTACAACGATTTTATATTACAAAGCGTGAACGTCTTTTCTGTGTATATTGTATTGTGTATTGTAAATTAATGAATCAGCTGATTTTTGTTTTGTTTTCCATCAATTTGAAAACTAAAAAATATCAAAAAGCATTTGAAGATTAGAAAAATGCCGAAAATGCAAAATTTACCTATCGGCCCATCTTTATTATTAAAATATTTATTATTTTGATCCATTTTTTTATTATTTATTTTGATAGTGACCACAAAATGAACAATAAAATAAAACAATTGTTTTGGCAGCTCAACGGTCAGCTGCTTTAGTCTTGTAAATGTTTAGTCTTGTTAATGTATTATACCTTTTACCCTTGTACTTTACCACAGCGTAGTAAATTTTCATTTCATACATTTTGTTGTTGCAGTGTTGTAAATAATAGTACTTTTACTATATCTACAACATTTACAAGGGTTACAAGGGTACTTTACTACCAAGAGTGAAAACCCTTAATATTATTATGGCAGTACTGTTGCTTTCAGGTCAAAAGCAACAAACAAAAAACAAATTCATGTTCTTTTGAACACAATGCAAGCCAACTCTGTTGTTGCATGCTTTGCTCCGCCTTGTCCTGCTGCTACTCTTCTGCTTCAGCTACCATCAGAAACGCTGCACTGAACATTTTTTGTATTTATTTTTAATTAAAGATTTAAAAAAAAGTTATACTTTAATTTAATATAATTTCCACAAAAATTTTTCAATTTGTAAACAAAACAAAATAACTGAAGCAAAACAGCTGTCTTCGAATAATCGAAATTCTATCTCCCATATTATTCTTCATCCTGTTTAGAATAGGATTTATTCTCGGGAACAATTATTTCCCTGGGAATATTTACAATTGGGCTGTATATGTAATGGGATCTATGGGATTTTTGTGGTCGCATATCAAGAAACACAAAAAAAAAAAGCTCCGACTATATTAAAAATAGTTCTGGTTCGTTTTTGGCGAACGAAAATAACATCTATGAAAATTATCAATTTTAACAATCATAAGAAAGTATGTCGAAATCACAGTCACAAGTCATACTCTGATTTTTTTCAAGATATCTGAATTGATATTGTACTTATATTTTGAGTTATTTACGTGAGGTCTTAAAAAAAATATATTTTTTTCAATTTAACTCATTTATTTAAAAACAACCATATTATTTTGTAAATTATTGTAAAATATTTTTCAACTGATACCTTAAAAAAAAAAATAATAATACATATTTAAAATTGTAAATACATTAAAAAAAAATAACATGCGTTACCAATACAAACATACAAGCGAATATATTAAAGTTTTTTTTTTTTTTATAAAACCTTATAAGAGTTCGAGCGAATGTTGATAAAATATTTTTGAAAATATATCTACATTTGCTATAACGAATTTGTTGCAAAAACTTTAAACGAGGTGATTTGTAACAAACACTTATCGGAAAAACCAACAAAAAAAAAACAGGGGGTTATTATGTAATTCGATTCGAATGAAAAAATTTACGAATTCGTACAAATTGTACTTTGTAGTACGCTTTCGTACTATTATTTCCATTTCAATTTTCGAAAGTCTGGGTTCACACAAGGCAAAATTTGTTGCGCAACTTTTTTCCAATTCTCTTTTAAAGTTACCTTAATGTTCACACAGAGAAATTTATTGCCGCAACTTTTCGTTTTCTTTTGCTTTCAAATTCTTACATTTTTGACAGTTCACTTTATTAGCTGGTGTAAAAAGAATTTATTATTGGTCCAAAGTGAAAAATCTATTTGTGTGAAAAAATGGAAGTCAAAGAAAAAATGAAATAAAAAAAATAATAAAATAAATGAAATAATAATAATTTTTTACAGCGAAGCAAAGAATAAAAAGAAATGTCAAATAATAAGCTGCAGCTAACTTCGTGTTTATAATTACGAATTGCACAACAAAACTAGTTGCCGAGTACAAGCAACTCCGTACCAAATACCACTCTTCTTCCCCCTCTCTCCTACAAACTCAAGCAACAAAAGTTGCCTTGTGTGAACTCGGACAAAGGAAATTTCTTTCGAGAATATTTTCGTTTCGAATCGAATTACATAATAACCCCCCAGATGCCAAATTAAAGAAAGAAATTTCAGAAGATACTAAAGTTACAGGATATCGAACTCAGTCGTAACGCCAATCTTGAATTCGATTTTCATGAATTATTTTTTGTTAAAATTCTCTTCAATATTTTAATGAAATTTTTTTTAGTTCCGTTTCAATTATTTGCCCAAAACCAGTGTTTGTAGTGAAAAAACTAAATTATCTTTTTAAAACCCCTAGAAAAAACATTTCATATTATATTTAAAAAAAAAATCTATTTGATTTATATTGATGTAACTTTAATAAAAATTTACTCTCATAATCGTGTACGGTAGGAAAACTACGATAGGGTGGCGTCACAAATAATATTAATTAATAACAAGTAAGAAAATTATAGTCGGTCTAGACCGACTATACGATACCCTATACCATGCGTTTAGAAACCCTATCTCTTAGGCCCAACTAACTGGACATTGAAAATAAGCAAAAACCAAATATGAGTGGGATTTTTATTAATTTTTTTGGCTGCAGATATGAAAAAGTTCATATCGGATGCTATATCTATAAAGGGACTAGCTCCAAAAATGGACCGATCCTGATCATGTTTGGTAAAGTCTCTTGTATTTTGCAAAAATATGTACAAACAAAATTTGAGAAGAATCAGTGCAATATTTTTGTTTTTTAATAGATTTAAGTGAAGATCGGGAAGCAGCTCTATATGGGGTCAAAGGGATCATTTTTGGACTACTCATTAGTGGATGTAATGAACGCATACAAACCCAAGTTGAGTAAGATCTATATGACAATTTGGATCTTATGGCAATTTATGTCGATTTCATATGGGTAATTTGTATGGGGGCTAGGTCTGAACATGGACCGATTCTCACCAATTTCAATAGCGTTCATCCCATGGCCGATAAAAGCTTATATGCCAAATTTCATCAAAATATATTCATATTTGCGACCTGCAGTTTGATTACAAGCTTTACATGGACACACAGACGGACGGACGGACGGACGGACGGACGGACGGACGGACGGACATTGTTAAATCAACTCAGAAAGTGATTCTGATTCGATCGGTATAATTAAAGATGGGTCTAGGTCAAATATTTTTGGTTGTTACAAACAGCAGCACAAAGTCATTATACCCAAACCACATAGTGGTATAGGGTATAATTATGCTTTACACTCCGCCTAAACAACGGTTTATAATTTTTGTAAATTTTTTTCTGTTTCTAAAACTTAATGCTACATCAACGTTTATGAGGTACAAAACTATGTACATGTTAAGTATTTATAAAAAAATATTAACAATTCGTACAGACATTCTTTTGTAGAAGCAAAAAAGTTTCTTCAATTTACGAAATAAATTTTTGGACATGATTTTGATAATTTTAATTCGACATATTTTACTTTTTATATGCTTTAATTTTTTAACTCGCTTTGTATGTTTGAGGTGGAACTTTGTAAATAAATTTTCACCAACTTCCCCAGAAAACTTTAGAATTTATCTAAAGTGTATGACAATATCTGAGTATTATTTCTCCCTATTAAAAAGAAAGCGAATTTTTGTTAGTGAATTTTCAACTACTCCCCGACTAGCTAGAGCTGTGAACTTTCAGTACTTATTCAAAGTGAATGACCACACATTATATTATTACGATTTGATCATTATATCTCGTGCTTAACCTGAAAGCATATGAAAACTCAAAATAAATTTTTTTTATTTAAAGTAAAAACATTTGATCTTAAGCCTGATTTAATTTCTAACTCAATCATTAAAATGATATAGATCGAAAATAAGAATTGTTTAAAACATAATTATTCAGGTTTTTAAGTGTTTCTACTTGAAATTCTATTATTGTTGCTTTGAATATATCAAAAAGAAAATCTCTAATTATGGTGTTTTCAGATCCTAAAACTCGTTTTGCAAATTAATTTCAGTAATTTAAAAAATATTTTGTAGCATATACAACGTTCTTTCGTAAATCTAATTAAAAATTTCATACATTATAAAAGAGGCTTACGTAGTAAGTATTCGTTTATTTTACACCATCATTTCGTGGAGTGATATAACGAAATTTTCCCTACAATGTGCGTAGAGTTTCGTGCATATAAACATAAATTTTTTTTCGGTGTTAACAAAAAAAAAAATTTTTTTTAATAATGTGCTGTGTTTTATTTTTATCAGGTTTTTATATTTTGACAATTTTAACTCTAGTTAAAAGCCCCATTGTTGCTCAGTTAAACCACATCCCAAAAACAGAATTCCACGGGTCAACTAATAACCTTCGTTAACTGACAATCCAAGTATAATACTGTGAATCCAAAAATTTCACTCATTTGTTCTTGAAAAATAAACTTTAAAATAGAAATAAAACTCTTCTCTGGAAACATTCAATTGGAAGCATTGAAAAATAAATAATTTCATTGTAGTTTTTTTTTTTTTTTTTTTTTGTTAAAAATTTACACACACCAAAAAAAATCTTGCTTAATATAAATGAAAATCGACGTACATTGTACAAAAAGCTTTGATATTTCTCATGGTGTAAAATAAACGAATTCGTACGAAAATCTTTCTTACAATGTTAAAAATTTTTATTTTGTTTTACAAAAGAACGATGTATATGCCACAAAATATTTTTTTTTTACAGAAATAAATTTGTAAATTGGGCAGAAGTTCAAAAATGTAAAATGCGTTTTAATATTTAACAAAAGTGTTAAATTCGGCTGTGCCGAATCTTTGATACCCTCCACCTCAATATTATAACCAATGTTAATACAGATACTTAACCTTTAAGTTGAAATACCATTTAAATTTATAGTTAAATGTTGTTCTTTTTTTGCCCAGAATTTTTATATGTAATTTCTTATTTATTGTTTTGCATTACATTTCTAATATTAGAGCAAGCTGGGTTTCCATTACTGGGTCAAGTCAAGAGAAAAAAATCGGTTAACCCTAATACTATTAAAAAAATAGATAATCCTCTATGATAATTTTAATTAAGTTGGTTGAACCATGAAAAGCTTCCGAAAAACGCAAGATTGAATTTTTTTTATCAGCAGTATTTCTTATTTCAGTGCTTTAATTTAAATAAATTTTCTCTTGTTCTTGTTCTCTCATTTTTAAAACGATTATTATTATTATTATTTTGGAGAATAAGTATTAGACGAAGTCTGCCGCCTACATCGGCGGTGATTCCAGCATTAAAGAAAGATTCGGCGGCGGAGCCAAGCCGGTTTAAGACCCATGACTTAGACCTCTGGACACGTGGAGTATAATCTTATATACACACTCATGAAGCAATTGCAACATATACAACGACTATTTCTTTCAACAACAACAGTTACAGTTATCACGCAACAAGTTTAGAATAACAGCGGAAACTAGAGCAAACAGAAAAATCATATTTATTTAATTTGTTTTTATTTTCATTTAAATCTCGGGACCAATACACCAATAGCAACCTACTCAGGATGTTAATGTTAAATCATTTTCACTAAAAATGAGCCGACCTATTGAGGACGAAATCGTTCCAAAGACGGCACCACGGACATAGATATGCCAACTCGTTTTGTTATAAGGATCAAGAATGTATATATTTTATGAGGTTCAGATTTATTTTCTTCTAATTATTCCAAGCGGAATGAGAAACTTATATAACGGGTGATTTTTTAAGAGCTTGATAACTTTTTTTTAAAAAAAAACGCATAAAATTTGCAAAATCTCATCGGTTCTTTATTTGAAACGTTAGATTGGTCCATGACATTTACTTTTTGAAGATAATTTCATTTAAATGTTGACCGCGGCTGCGTCTTAGGTGGTCCATTCGGAAAGTCCAATTTTGGGCAACTTTTTCGAGCATTTCGGCCGGAATAGCCCGAATTTCTTCGGAAATGTTGTCTTTCAAAGCTGGAATAGTTGCTGGCTTATTTCTGTAGACTTTAGACTTGACGTAGCCCCACAAAAAATAGTCTAAAGGCGTCAAATCGCATGATCTTGGTGGCCAACTTACCGGTCCATTTCTTGAGATGAATTGTTCTCCGAAGTTTTCCCTCAAAATGGCCATAGAATCGCGAGCTGTGTGGCATGTAGCGCCATCTTGTTGAAACCACATGTCAACCAAGTTCAGTTCTTCCATTTTTGGCAACAAAAAGTTTGTTAGCATCGAACGAAAATTTATTTTGTAAATTAAAAAAAAAAAAAAACTTCTACGAAATATTTTCGAAACGATATTTCATTCGTAAAATTAATTTTTTTTTTTTTTGTATATTGCACAAGAAAGTGTATACAAAAGATTTCATTAGTTTCGTGAAGTTTTAAAGGGCTTCGCTACAAATATTTTCGTAATATACGCATAATTTTTTTCCGTGTAGTTTACTTTAATTGTTACCTTAAATTAGTTTTGTTATTTATAATAAATTAAACAAAATCAATCCATTTGTCAAATAAATGGTGATTCTAATACCTTGCAAATGAATTTCAATTGGACTTGTAGGTAAATTACTTTGGTAATTATGCTGACCAATCTTTAGGAGTTTTTAACGATTTATTTTACACTTCACGCCACCATATTTCGCGTACTATTAAAGCCAGAGACAAGTTTTTGATTATTTTTTAATGAAGTAAGATGCAACATTTTAAATGATTTTTGAAACTGAGCGAAACCCGTTCCCTTATGTGAAGGATTTATAATGTAATTTTTATCAAGTATTACTATACAGCATCATTGTATTTAACAATCTATCAATTTCAAAAGATTTCAGTTACTTAATTTGATCACTGAATTCCACTACATTCATTCATACATTCGAACCCTTAATATGTTTGTTAAAATAACTACAATTACAACAAACAAAGCCTATGTATGTATATGTATATATACTAAAAAAAAAAAAAAAAACATGAAATCAATGAAGACGTAATAGAGAAAACTACAATGATATCGAATGATTTTGATGGGTTAACACATTTTCCATATGATTAGTATGTATATTAATGTTTATCTCCCATTTATGTATGTTAATTCGCAAATCGAAGATTGCAACCAACCGTATATTATATGAAAAGTTTTTAATTACCTGGTGAATTTGTGGATGAATCATATGATGTCCAGTTGCTGGCATTGTCGGTAAATACATGCCATAAGGTTGTGCCGAAGTACCGCCAGCAGTCTGTGTATTAGCCATATTAAATGGTGGAGGGGTACCAGAATGGAAATTTTGTTTTTCGTAAGACTATAAGAAGAAGAGAATAAGTTTGTTTATCGATGAGTTTTTTTTTTATTTAAATTAAGACCGTTTAAAGTATAAACTTACATTGACTTTATTAAGCGCTACGTGACCCTTGCCATACATAGAGGATGTTATATCTGAAGCTGTTCCGGCTTGTGGTGGATTCGATACATTTTGGGATTTTGTTTGTTGATTAACACTTGATGGATAGTTTCCTTTTGTATAGTCTTGTGAAGCTTGAGAGAGAGCATCATAATTTGTTGAACCATAACCAGTATTATATGAAGGTTTAGGGAATTGTCCACCCGAAGCTGTATTAGCAGCTGGAATTTGCTGTAAAAAAAGTTACTCTGTTAAAAAATTTCTAAATTAAATATATATAAAATAACCAAGGAAATATGGAGGAAATATTACTATAATCTGAACCTACGCAGATAGTGCTATTTTTTTTTTTTTTAATTTAGTCTTGAAATTATATTTATTGGATTAAATAAACGAATAATAATAATAAAAATAATTTTTCGTTGTTTACAATTAATTGTTTGATTTAATATTTGAAAAAATCTTATTCATTTGCAGCCGAATACATAACCAATATTTTGCAGTCTTTTAGCAAGTGTGTTATTTATAATGCACTTATTAAATTCATTCTAAAGAACTTTCAAACACTTGCTAAACATGAGATGAAATGCCAACCTATTTGCATAAAAATATATGGCGCCACAAAATTCAGAGTTGATATTTTAACTTTTAGTTGACAGAATAAAATTGATTATGAATAAACTCTGTGCTAAATTACTGCTTGGCTTAATCGGTATTCTAGTAAAGGTGCTATTACACGAAGTGTTTCTTACATATGTACTGTCACTTTTTCCATATGAAATTCTTCATGTCTGTCAAATTTGTCTTTTACATACGATTCATAATTTTTGCTATCACACGTGCGTATGTATTTCCGTATGACATAACCTCTAAATGTAAACAACAGCTGATTTAATTTGTGAATTTACAAAAATTTGTTGTTAAAAAAAGGTTATGTATTTTTTAATTGTTAATTAATAATAAACAATTTATTTTTCTTTCAATATTAATCTTTAAAATTTACTCTGTTTTTCTTTCGCCACAAGCAGTGTTGTATTTTCATTTGTTTGTCATGCAAAAATAGAACCTGTTCTAATTGAAAAATGTCCATGTGACTTTCCTCATGTATTGTACATAAACAATGTTTCATATGTATCACACGATGTGTACAACTTTTGTTGTGGGAAAATTTGACAGTACATATAAAAAACACATCATGTAATAACACCTTAAGCAAGTCGTTTTGTGCGATGTATATGCGGCTGCTAAAATTTGGTTATGAATTCGGCTGTTGGTTTCCGAAAAGATTTATTAATTTGAAAGCAAGACATAAATTTAATAACATTAAAAAAATCTTATATACACATATGATTTTTATTTTTTCGAGCAAATGTAAAAATCAACCAACCATTGGCAAAATAGTAAACTTCATTGGAATTTTCAATTGCCATAAATATTATACGCTAACAAATGTTCAATTGTTTTTTTTTCTCACGTTTTTAATATTTGCTCCAAAGAATAAAAATAAAAAAATAATTGGTATTTCTGCTCGAAAAATAAAAATAAAAAATCTAACCCATAAAAACCGTTAAAAATTCGAAAAATCCAAAATTATAACTAAATTTTTTAAACGATTTTCAAATCATTTTTATCGTCGCCACGAGTCTGCCTGCAAAGTTTCAGCTCGATTGGATCATGGGAAAAGGATTAAAAATCGATCCAAAGTTTTTCGGCAGTCAAGCAGGTACTACGATTTAATATAAAGGAAGTAAAAATAATTGTTATTTCTGCTCGAAAAAAATAAAATAAAAAATAACTTATTTCTGCTCAAAAAATAACAAAAAAAAAAAAAATATAATAATCGAACCCATAAAAACAAAGCTTTTATTAAAACTCTTTCTTTCCATATGCATATGAGTTTTGAATATCTCCGTGACCGTGTGTGACTACCCCAAAATTAATCTATAGTCACAACAAGACTATGGACCAAGTTTCAGATCGATCGGATGAAGGAAAATGACATGTAGATCACTCCGTGACTGTGACTACGCGTGACTGCGTGGCTACGTCAAAGTTAATCTTTTTTTCACAGCAAGTCTATCGACCAAGTTTCAGATCGATCGGATAGGGGAAATGACATTTGGATCACTCCGTGATTGCGCGTGACTATGTGTTACTATGCGTGACTACCCCAAAATTAATCTATAGTCACAAGACTATGGACCAAGTTTCAGATCGATCGGCTGAAGGAAAATGACATTTAGATCACTCCGTGACTGTGCGTGACTATGCGTGACTGTGCGCGACTAAGTCAAAATTAATCTTTTTTCCACAGCAAGTGTATGGACCAAGTTTCAGACCGATCGGATGAAGGAAAATGATATTTAGATCACTCCGTGACTGTGCGTGACTATGTCAAACTTAATATTTTTTCACAGCAAGTCTATCGACCAAGTTTCAGATCGATCGGATAAGGGGAAATGGGTTTTACATCACTACGTTATTGCGTGTGACCATGCGTGACTGTGCGTGACTAAGTCAAAATTAATCTTTTTTTCACAGCAAGTCTATGGACTAAGTTTCAGATCGATCGGATGAGGGGAAATGCGTGACCGTGCGTGACTAACCCAAAAATAATCTTTAGTCACAACAAGACTATGGGCCAAGTTTAAGAGCAATTGGATCAGGGGGAATGTGGTCCACCCACGACAGACAGTATGAGTTAAAAGAAAGAGTTTAAAAAGCAAAGCATTTTCTGAAAGACTAGTTAAGAAAGATCAAAATAATATACTTAGATCAGTTCTCCGACAATTTCTTTGATAACCTTTTTTGTTTAAGAAAGAAAGATCAAACAATTTCTTTAATAACCTTTTTTGTTAAAAAAAAAACTTTTGAAAATAACTGTCATAACGTTAACCTAGGACCGTTAAGGCATAGAAATAAATACGTTATACACGATATTATCCGATTTACATGATATTTGTAAAAGAATCGCGGTTGTAAAATTCTCTTCAATATCAAAGTGATCTTTTAAAGTATGATTTCAAAATATTTTTTCCGTGAAGAATTAAGAAATTTGTATTTTCACAACAAAAATTAGTTTTGGGCAAATATAAAAATGTATTTATTTATTTATCCATATTGTAACACAAAAACCTGCTAGGCAAAAAATTCAAGTTTTTTTTTAAATTGAAATTGAAATCATGAATATCGGATAAAATTACTACACAGTTCCGAAAATTTGTTTTTGAGAAAAATAAATTGTCATTACGATTGGGTTCGACAGTTCGTTACAAAAATTTGACATGTTGTTTATGTTGACTCTTATTATCGACTTAGGTAAATTAAAAATAAAAAAAATCGATTTTCTAAAGTTTCAAAAGCGGGTGCTAACTCCCCTTTAATTAATTAACTATTACACTTACTGGATAAATAGCTGGTGTGCCATATTGGAAACTTCCAGGCATACCACCATAGAAATATGCATAAGGAACATTAAGCATTGGTCCACCAGAACCAGCTTGTTGTGACATGGTACTGGAAACCTACAAAAACAAAATTTTAGTTATAATATTATTTATACAATTTTTAATAGTTTTTCTTTAAACCCTACATTATTAACAGGGCTGGAATTATTGTCAGTTCTTGCAAAACGACCATCAGTCATTGTCGAATAAGCCACAGAACCTAAATTATCACGAGCAGCTCCCAGACTTGTAGGAGTATAGTTTAGATCATAATAACCTTGCTGAAAATTTAAATTATATTATTTTGTTTAACAAATAATGATTTTTTAACTGATGTTATAAACCTGAAAATGTTTAAAAAAAATCGATGCAATATGGGAATGGTGGATGAGAGGAACAAGCTTATTATAAGACGTTATATGAGAATAGGTTCAATGCAATACAATAAAAACATGACAAGAATTAAGTAACGAGTTAAAGTAGATGTTAGAAAATATTAGTGATTTCTAAAAGATCTTAACTATTAAAAAGCTATAATATACGTGTGAAAGATAATAAACGTTAATATAATATTGTTGCACATACATATATTCATATCGAGAAGTTTTCTTCTGTATTATAGATAAGTAAAAAAAAAATATTATAAGCGGATATCAATAAATACGAGGGAGGGCGAGGCCATAAGTCTTTAAAAAAAACTGGAACAATACATTTTTATATGCGTTTGTCTAATTCTCTCGGCTGTTTGTTTTTTGAGGCAGAATTCTCACCAACTTCCCGACTAGCTAGAGCTTTAAAAATTGTACCATTTAGCTAAAGTGGATGACAATACATTATTTTATTATTTTTTTATAACACGATTTGATCGTCGTTTCTTGCGGTTAACCTGAAAGCGATTTTTTGTATTTAAACTTTCACAAACTTTCCGACTAGGAAAGTGGGCGACAACATATTAATTAATCAATTTCTACATGATCTGACCATTATTTCTTTCGATTAGCCTGAAATCGTATAACAGCATGTGTTCAAAATTTTTCGACTTATATTTGTTTTGGGTTGTCTTCTTTTTGCTTGACTTAAAAATTTCGAAACGTCCTCAAAAATGCTCCGCATTTCGTCGAAATCATAACACAACTTCCTTACTTCTTTCCCTTACTGATTCAGTTAGACAACAACTAGATAGGCATTTCAATGCAATTATGGTATCTCTTGATCTTGCTAAGGCGTTTGATCGCATTAATCATAATGTGCTTATAAGAAAGCTTCAGGAAAAATTTAAATTTTCTAAAGCAGCGTGTAGGTTGATACATTCTTATTTATGTGATCGATCTCAGTTTGTATCTCTAGGTGGCTTGACTTCTAGTACTGGTGTTGTTACGTCCGGTGTCCCTCAGGGATCAGTGCTTGGACCTATCCTTTTTCTGACTTATGTAAATGATTGTCTTTTACTCATGGACAATAATTTGTGCAAATCATATGCATAGATTCCAATATTAACAATAGCATAGAAACTCGTATTAATAATCATCTTAATTTGATAATAAACTGGATGTATCTAAATAACCTTTAAATAAATTCATCTAAAACTAAAGCTATGCTCTTTCATTTACCTAATCTACATTTAGTAAGTCCTCGAATTTCTATTAATGGCCATTTTATTGATTATGTTGATTCCCTTAAATGTCTTGGTATTGTTATTGATTCCAATCTCAATTTTGAAAATCATATTAATTGCCTTTCAAACAGAGTATGTTTTACATTGAGAAGATTGTACTCCCTAAATGCATATACACCAAGCCATGTAAGGTATTGCTTAGCACATGATCTACTGATGTCACAGTTAAACTATTGTTTAACATGATAACATGTTGATCATGATCGAGTGTCTGAATTTCTACCACAATTTTTAGGTTGTAGATTTCATGATTTTCTTAAATTTCGACTATTAATATATTTTTATAAGATTATGAAATTAGGGAAACCTATATGTCTTGTGGATAGTTTTTCTTTTCTTCATTCTTCTCGTAACGCACAGATTGAGATACCTCGTATCCATCTATCGATTCTTGAACGTTCTTTTTATGTAAGGGTATGTCGTATTTGGAACAATTCGCCAGTTACTCTGAGAATGTTTTCATATACTAACTTCTTATATAAAAAATATATTTTTGTGGCTGGGGAGCCGTTTATTTCTTATACCAATAATTATTATAACATAATTTTAAGTTACTTTTTTTTCCCATTTATACTTATTATTGTTTGTCATTTTGACATGGTATTTAATCTCATAATACATGTATAATTGGCCTTGAAGGCTTTCTTTGTATTTAAATGAATAAATAAATAAAAAAATAAAAGTAGCTGGGAACCACATCTGTGAATAACATGGATGCCCCAACAATTTGAACTTCAAATCGTGTATATTTGCCATCGACTCTGAACAAGCGTGCCCCACGAGCATTATATTGATGGCAGGTTACTTTTTTCAGTTGCTAAATAAATTGGCCCAATAATGGTGAATAATTTATCCTCCATTTATTGTCTAACCTTTTTTTCAAGTAGTCAATGTAGATAATTCCAGGCATATCTCAAAAAATCCGTGGCCATAACCTTACCGGCCAATTTCACTGTATTTGTTTTGTTTTTTTCTTCTTGTTTCATTTCTGGTATATAAAGTGAATGAATGTTTCATCAACAGTTATGTTTCGGCGAATAAATTCATCAGGATCGAATAAATTTATCAAACAAAGTGGAATTCACTGAACCATGTCATATGACCGTGGCCTCAACTAGTTCAAGGACTTTAACTCGTCGGTCAATGAAAACTATAACGTAGATTTAATAGATGTTTTCCGAAGTAACTGCCTCAACTGGACATCCAGAGCGATGTCTCAACCAAACGATTGTTAAAAAAAAACTGAATAACGGATTGTCCAAAAAAAATTTAAATTCGTAGTGCTCCTTATCTGATTTTGTAAAGACTTATCGACTTTATGTAACTAAAAGCGGTGTATCACGACATTCAACTTTTACATTAAACATGAAATTTGACAAAATATATAATAATTGGGTGGAAAAACAAGCAATTTGACACGACATGAAATTTGACAAAAGATAAAAATGTTAACGTTATTAAAATTTATAAGATACACGAAAGCTGGCAAAGAAAGAGATTAACAATTTTACAAAATTTCATTCTTTATGTTATAATTAAAAATGCCGATCGAAACTTCTGTCACCCACTAATCGAGTTTTTCAAAATTGTAACTGTTTTTCGTATAGACAACATACTAATACAGTAGGTGTAATCCAAAGTATACGTCTATTTTTAATTTAAAAGTTGTTATGTTCTAATTTGGTTTGCCTTTTTTCTTTTGTATTAATCTTAATTATTAATTGTTTAATCCACACAGTGAAATGAAATATTTCTTTATATTAAAAAAAAGTTATTCGAATAATCTATTTTGTATACATTATTTTCTTTGTTGAAAAAATACTTATGCCTTGTACCAGTTTCGATTACACCTATTGTATATGTAATTATTAGGATTCCATACATCTCAAAATATGTGATTTTGTATTCTCGGAAATTCGTAAATAGCAAAACTTTATGAGTTAAAGTTTTCCTTAGTAAAAACCCCTTAATTTATTTAAAATATTAGAATTAACGAAAACTTCTCAATATGGCACCGTAAGAATTTAATTTTTCGAATAAAATAAAATTTGAATGAAGTTAATTTTGAAACGTTTGTGAGGAAAAGAATGATTAGTTTAAATTAAAATGAAGTAAGAGGAATATGGTTGGCATAATGATTTGGTGGTGGAAGTGAATTTAAAAGAAAAAATATAGCACGTATTTAATGTAATATATTTTTCTTTTGCTTGTATTGTGTTGCATTTCTCCATGAACTCACCACATGTGGCACTCTCTGTTGCATCATTTGTAAATCCTCGTAAGAATAAACTGGTTGCTGATAGTATGGCAATGAAGTCTGAATATATTGACTAACCATTTGGATGTTCGGCACCATTCCACCAGCACCACTACCAGCACCGCCTGCACCACTTGCACCTGTAGGTGCTCCACCAGCCGAAACATTACCACCAGTCTTATTCGACGTTGATGAAACGCCCACCGACGCAGACACAACAGAAGACGCACTAACACCGCCAACTCCACCACTTACAACGCCAGCTGAAACACTGGCACTATTGCTATTCGCATTTACATTACTACTACTGTTATTGCCACTGACATTAACGCCGGCACCACCTGCTGTATGTGATACAACATTTGATGCGGAATTACTGACACCACTGTTGCTGTTGTTATTCGAACTGTTGCCGGTATTGTTGTTAGCTAAAGAAGAAATTGGATGAACATTTGAATTACTTGTTAATGCACCTAAATGGGTGGATGAGATCATACTATTTGTTACGGCATTACTGGAATTACCAACGTTTGAAATGGAATTTACGGCTGTTCCACTATTACTTATAACGCTACTTGCTGAAACGCTGCAAAAGAAAAGAATTCATTTAAATTTTACTTCAGTTTTATAAAATCGTATATTCTTATAAAAACAGGTTTCTCCTTAAACATTGTATACGTTTAGATATAATTTGTATAAATATAGGCTTAGTAATTTAACATTGTTAATACGGTTAGTTATAATTTTAACAACAAATCAAAAACTTTTCAAAATTTTAAAGATCTTTTTTTACGTACCTTTCGTAATGAGATGCATTTGATGAGGCCGAGGTATCCTTTAATTTACCACCAGTTACTGTAAAGTTACTGTATTGTGATGACGCTGTGTTATTGCTACCAGTGAATCTATAGTTGGAGGAAATTAAATAATGATTTAAAATACCAAAAACAAAAAAGTCAGCTTCGGTATAATATCTATATAAGGGTTGCGCATGAAAAAACTATAATATACATTTCCACTTGTAAAATTTAGTTAATTTGAATTATGTACTAAATTTTATAAATCGTGTTAGCCTTGCAAAATATGATGAAATATGTTTTCTATAGATTATCAATATATATATGGGGGATTTCATGTCAAGTGCACCAACTTTTGAAACCGATGTCTTCCGATCGGGGTGAAATTTGCACCAAGGTTAGTCCTATTAGATAGTAGTTCAGACACAATTTTTCAACAAGATCTGTCCAGATCTCTCTGAGTTAGAGGGGATCAAAATTTGACATTTTGGACAAACAGGTGTTTTTTCTCATCCATGTAACTTATTACCTATTGTTCCTAGAAAATTTTCTCCCAAAGAGTTTAGATAGCTATTTCAATATTTCGGAAAAAATACTTTTTTTTTTTTGCTAAATTAAAGCATTTTTTGCCTTTTTTTTTCAAAAAGGGCATTTTTTTTTTTTTTTTTTTTTTTTTTATAAGAAAGCTTAGGATTTTTACTTTACTTTTTGGTTTAGTGGGATGGGAGTGGGATATCTATCAAAATAAATGTTTTGTAACTCAAGACAACGGTTTTTCAATTTTTCACAAATGCACTATTTTGAATTTTTTTCTATTTGTGTCTAAAACCTTACAAATAAAACTTATACTGAGAAACTAGACAAACTAAACTTTCCGAAGGTATGTAACATACCTTCATAACATAACAGAAGAGAATGGTTATCTGTAACCTGAAAGAGTTTTTTGCAACATTTTAATCTGAACACGAGGATGTTAGAATTGGCTTCACGAAATTAACCCAAATGAGGCCAAAACATTGCGTTTTGGCAGAAAGCAGCGGAACTCACACAGTATGCGTTTGAATTTACCATGAAAATGTTAAACTGATGTTGAAGGAAATCAACTTAAAGTATTTAACAGATGATTCGGCAAAAGATTTACACGATTACCGCGATTGCCTTAAATTGACTATGTGTCCTAATGCAACAACTTCTTGCCACTTAGGTGAATGTACCAATTGCCCGAAAACCACATTCATCAAAGAAAATTTAATCAGCTCTTTAGATCGAGAATATATAGAGGAGGTCAAATTTGATTCTTGGATTCAGACTGACAGATGCACATTGAAAACTATCATTTTAAATGTGGATGATTTTGTGGAAGAAATGTGTACAGGATTGCTAAACTTGAGAAACCATGACTTTTTAGTCAAAGAGCAATTGGTCATTCTTCAAGGATTTGAAGATACATTTGAAGTCTGGTGAATTCGTTATTTCATATGATTTCGCAGAAAACTATAAATATGTTCTTCAGGATGCCATACAAGCATTCCACTTCCATAACGACCAAGCAACTTATTCACAGTAGTTATTTACTACATGAAAGATGAAAAGCTGGAACACAAAAGTATGGCAATCATATCCGACGATTTAAAACATGATACCGTTGCAGTTTATGAGTACCAGAAGAGAATGCTAAAATTTCTAAAATCTAAATTTACAGTAAAGAAGGTATACTACGTTTCGGACGGAGCTCGTCAACATTTTAAAAACAAAGGTAGCTTGGCAAATCTTATGGCCCATGAAAAAGATTTTGGAATGCCAGCTGAGTGGCATTTTCATTCTACTGCTCATGGTAAAGGAGCATGTGATGGTATTGGAGCAAACCTTAAAAGAAATGCAGCGAAGTATAGCCTCCAGTGCTCTCATCAAGATCGCATCTTAGATGCGACTGCTTTATTCCATTTGGCAAAGAGTTATTGTAAAGAAACTAAAATAGTTTTAAGTAGCAAAGAGGATCATCAGGAAACATTGAAAACACTGAAGAGCAGATTCATGCTGCGGTAACAATCGATGGCACCGCTCAATACCATGCTTTTATACCGCTTGTCGATGGAAGACCCAAGTTGAAAAAGTTTTCTGCCTCTATTCAATGCGATTTCTTTCCAAAGACAACAAATAAACCAGCAGCGAAATCAACAGCTGAACCTAGTAACGCCAAGAAAGGATTGACAAAAAAACGCAGTAAATAAAGGCGACAAAAAAGCTGGATGAAAGACTGGGTATTTAAAAATTTACAAGACTTAAATACTTCATCAGCTACAATAAATTAAGTATAAAAATAGTTATGATATAAATGGATCTAATGCAATTAAGATTAAATTTTAATAAATTATTTATCTTTTTATTTTTAATGTTATTATTATTATACATTAATTTAATTATTATTAAAAATAAATAAAATATAATAATTTTTCAACATTTCTAAAGAAAAAAAGCGATTTTCTGGGTATTACAGTATCGAGGGTATAAAATTTTAGTTAGGTATGTTATATACCTTCGGAAAGTTTAGTTTGTCTAGTTTCTCAGTATAAGTTTTATTTGTAAGGTTTTAGACACAAAGCGACCAAAAAGCTCTTAAAGGAAAAATCCTAAGCTTTCTTATGAAAAAAAAAAAAAAATGCCCTTTTTGGAAAAAAAAGGCAAAAAATGCTTTAATTTAGCAAAAAAAAAAAGTCTAAAAATTTTGTTTTTTTTTTTAAGTATTTTTTTCCAAAATATTGAAGATATAGCTATCTAAACTCTTTGGGAGAAAATTTTCTAGGAACAATAGGTAATAAGTTACATGGATGAGAAAAAACACCTGTTTCGCCAAAATGTCAAATTTTGATCCCCTCTAACTCAGAGAGATCTGGACCGATCTTCTTGAAAAATTGTGTCTAAACTACTATCCAATAGGACTAACCTTGGTGCAAATTTCATCCCGATCGGAAGACATCGGTTTCAAAAGTTGGTGCACTTGACATGAAATCCCCCATATACATATATGTTATCAATATTTAAATATTTAAAAACGCTTATGAGGCAAAAGTTTCTCGCAAAATTTATAACGAACGTCTTTCTATTATCAAAGCCCAGGGAGTGGCAGAAAAAATGTCTTTACTAGTCGTAACAAGATTAGAAAAAAAATTGGCACTTTGAACAAAAAAAAAAAAAAAAAGAAAAATCTGAATATTTGCGAAGAAAAGCAGAGGAAGAAGAAGAATATCGAGATAATAGAAAAAAATTAAACTTATTTTAATCAACAAGTATGAATGCAATGAAACATATGTATATACGTCCTTGGCGACTTCTCACAGCTACCAGTAGTGGACTTTTATTAGAGAATGTCCGTAAAAAATTTAAGGCCAAAATATTTCTTTTTTTTTTTTTGTAATTTTGTATTGTTTTCTTGGTTAATTTTTTAACATTATTCTTAAATATTTTTATGTATTTTTGAAATTTAATACATTATGTAAAACCAAATTATAACTAACAATTGTCATGCACTAGCATAATTATTCCTGTACTGTAATTATAAAATTTATTCTTGTTGTACAGGAAAGCAAGCGTATGTAACAACGAGTACGAATAATACCAATTTGTACATTAAAGATTGCTTGCAAGAGACTACTTCCATTCATAAAGCAGCATGAGGTATACACGTTTTTTTGCCTGAAACGGCAGATACGCTATATTTATTTCTCGTGGCAAACACTAATAGTACAAACTACGGTACAGTAAAAGCACATTATGTTTGAGTGCATTTTAAATAAAAAATATTGTTATATTCGCATGTTAACATTGTACAACAATTTAATAAGTATCAATATTTTTTTTTAATTTAGCATACTCGAAAGGCAATAGTAAGCTGGAGGTACCGTACTTCTAGATTTCTCGTTAAAGTATTTATTTATACTCTTATAAAATCAGCCATTCGGGGCATATAATAATTGTGGTATAAACCTAATGGTACTTAATTCATATATCGTGTGTGTGCCGACCAAAATTCCTATGTGTATTTTTTCGATTTTTTTTTATTGTTGCATTAGAAAGCCTTATTATTAGTCATACGATTACCCACCAAAGCGTTTCGCGTTATCTTCATTGGTTCCAAAGTTAGCCAATACTCCTATGTGTAGCCCATAATACAAATGCTCCAATAACAACTCCTATGTGTTTTTGTACACATAGGATTTTTTGATATAAAATTAAATTGCATGCATTTGCGTTTGATTTTCTGTCAAAAAAAAATTATACGAATTTTCCCAAAAAGTTTTCCGTGATTAAGTTGAAGAAAAGGAAAAAAGGAGAAAGGTCAAATAAACACAGGTACAATTGCAATTCTAAAAATTGTTCGCAACTCTTAAATATTAGTGACTTTTAGATGAACACAGCTATCCAAAATACGATGGAAGGCGAAATTAATCTTAATCTTTATTTGAACGAGGGAAGGGAGTTTTTGAAGCAATTGATATATGTGAAAATGACTTCGAAGAAAATGTGGAAGGATTGTTAAAGACGGAAAGGAAGAAGAAAAACAAAGAGTTACGTGTTTTGGGGAAAAAATATGGAACAAAAGGAGCTAGAAAGATGAGAGACAATTGTTGTGCCCATCTCGCTGAGAAGAAAACAGAAAGAAGCTTTCTTTGTGGAGCTATTGATGAAGGTAATCGTAAAGATACTTTAAAATTTTTTTGGAATTTTCCCACATGGGATGCCAAAAAAACGTACATTATGGGTTTGGTTGAATTTCGCAAACAAGCCGTTAGAAGGAGACGAAATTCAAAACACGTAAGGAAAACATCCCATTTTGATTGTTATTTGCCATCTTTAGGGGGAAACAAAATTCGCGTGTATAAGAAATTCTTTTTGGGAACATTTGATTTAGAAGACCGTTCATTCCAATTATGGATAAAATCCGGAGATAAAAAGGAGCAAACCTCTAAAAACAGAATCTCTTCTCAAGTGGTTGAATCTAATTCCGAGAGTTCCGAGCCACTATTGCAAAACAAGAACTAAGAGAACATACGTAGAAGAGATATTTAGGACCAAAACCGAAATGCACAGATTATATATTGAATGGTGTGAGAAACAGAACGAAATTCCAGTTATGCGAAAAAAGTTCAGTGAAGTTTTGAAAGAAAAACAAATATCAATATTTATCCCCGCAAGGACCAGTGTGATGTTTGTGTTGGTTATAATGAAGGTAATATTGATCAAGAGGAGTATGGGATTCATGTTTTAAAAAAAGACGAAGCCAGGGCCGCTAAAAAAATGGCTGTTGACAACATGTCATCTGACATGTTAGTAGTGACCATGGATATGCAGTGTTTTATTATGCCCAAAACTACTTGTATCCGAGCAGTACTACAAGCAAAAATTAGCCATTCATAACTTTACATTTTATGTAAAAAACAGTAAAGATGTGTACCTGTACGTATGGCATGAAGAAGAAGGAGGTGTAAATTCAAACAATATTACAACATATTACAAAGGTGGTGCTGATATCTGATGGGTGCACTTATCAAAATAGAAACAAAGTATTGTGCAGTGCTTTAGCTAATTTTTCATCTTCAAGAGACGTAGAAATACAGCAAATAATACTAGAAAAAGGTCATACGATGATGGAAGTGGATAGTGTGCATTCTACCCTAGAACAACTATTTAGTCCACCAATATACTCCCCTGCTGACTACATAAATCTGATGCGTCGTGCAAGACCATCTCAACCATATATAATTAATTATTTGGATTATACATTTCTCAAAGACAACTACGGTTCTATTAGACCAGGACGAAAGACAGGAGATCCAACAGTCTGTGAAATTCGTGCACTACTTTATATAAATAATGCAGTTATGTATAAATTGCGGCATACAGAAGAATGGAAACCTTTACCACAGCAAAGAAATCAAGAAGTGCAAGCCGACTTTAAAGCTTTATATACGATGCCATTAACAATTGATAAAAACAAATATAATAGCTTACAATCCCTAAAAAAAATTTATGCACAGAGATAGTTGGAGGAAATTACATAATTATTGAAAATACCAAAAACAAAAAAAGTCAGCTTCGGTATAATATCTATCTATATAAGGGTTGCGCATGAAAAAACTATAATATACATTTCCACTTGTAAAATTTAGTTAATTAGAATTATGTACTAAATTTTATAAATCGTGTTAGCCTTGCAAAATATGATGAAATATGTTTTCTATAGATTATCAATATACTATATATATACATATATGTTATCAATATTTAAATATTTAAAAAACGCTTATGAGGCAAAAGTTTCTCGCAAAATTTATAACAAACGTCTTTCTATTAGCGAAGCCCAGGGAGTGGCAGAAAAAATGTCTTTACTAATCTTAACAAGATTAGAAAAAAAATTGGTACTTTGAAGAAAAAAAAAAAAGAAAAATCTGAATATTTTGCGAAGAAAAGCAGAAGAAGAAGAATATCGAGATAAAAGAAAAAATTTAAACTTAGTTTAATCAACAAGTATGAATGCAATGAAACATATATACGTGCTTGGCGACTTCTCACAGCTACCAGTAGTGGACTTTTATTAAAGAATGTCCGTAAAAAATTTATGGCAAAAATATTTCTTTTTTTTTTTGTAATTTTGTATTGTTTTCTTGGTTAATTTTTTAACATTATTCTTAAATATTTTTCTGTATTTTTGAAATTTAATACATTATGTAAAACCAAATTATAACTAACAATTGTCATGCCTTATCATAATTATTCCTGTACTGTAAATATAAGATTTATTCTTGTTGTACAGGAAAGCAAGCGTATGTAACAACGAGTACGAATAATACCAATTTGTACATTAAAGATTATCATCACTTTTACGATAATTTATACCACTAGGTTCATTTATTTAAAATACTTGTTTGCTTGATTGACTTTTGTTACTTAATTCTGTTGTTTAATAAAAAAAAATCTCATGTTCCACTATTATCTGTCATATTCGCCAATGGTTGGGTCGGAAAAAATCATTTATATCTTCTATATGAATTCACAAACAAATACTCCTATGTGTATTATAATTTAACTATTCTTTTAAAAAATGTCCGAAACAAAAACTCCCATGTGTAGTTTTTCTTTAAATACCTTTACCACTCAATGGCGCCAAAAGATATCTGTATTTTTTTTTTTGATATAATGATGACAAATGGGCTTTGTGATATGCTAAAAATTTCGCAAATTGGCAAAATAAATCAGTTTTTATGCTCTCCTGAAAACTAGGTAAAATATACATGGGAGTTTTGGTCGGCGCACAGACGATATGTATATATAAAATTCTACTTCCGTTTTAGTCCGAATTTTATGAAAAAATAGTCACAATTTGATTCAGTCGTAAATACATACATCTATAATATTAATAGGCTAGGCGATTTCTTGTGACCGATGTTTTGTGCTACCGTTTTATCCCGATTTTGACAAAATGTATATTTTTGAAAGGTATTTCTTTTTAGCTGTTCACCAGACTTACAGATATTTATTTTTTAGCCTTTATTTTGAGTAAATTACATTTGAAGTTGCTACTAACCCATACATATAATTATACAATGCTATGTGTGGTTTATTAAATTTGTAAATGTGTTTTTAAGTTTGTTTTCTTCGTTCACAATAATAATAAACCAAAAAAAGTGTTGGTTTGTGAAATTGCTAAGTTGAAAAAAAAGTTGCCCAGAATTTGCACTCGAATTTCGAGCGCAAAAAAAACCTTGGACATCAAGAGGGCATGAGCTAACCTACACCTAATCCTTAATGGTGGAAATAATACTTTACAACTCAAATAACCAATGTTGAACTCAAAAGCAAGCTTAGAATCAATAAGCACATCTAAATATCTATACTGATTAACATTTCAATTAGACAGAAGACAACTCGTTGTTCCGAACAAAACAGCTATAGATTTAGCTGAACTTATGTATAAAATAAAAAGAAGGGGGGCCCAAAACAGAATTTTAAGGAGCACCTGATGATAGTAATTATAGTTCAGAAAAGATTACATTCATATCTATCATTTAAGTAGGAAAATATAAACAGACAGAAAACATAAACTCATTCCTGAGTTTCTCAATCATAGCAGATAGAATTAAATGCCTTAGTAATATCCAAATAAACCATGAAACTCAATTTATCGTTGTGGTATTATGAACTCTACGAAAAGCATATTGCAATTCAAAAAAATAGTACAGATATTAATTAACAAATTATAATATTTCATAAATCAAAATATCGATACTACATATTAAACAACTATTATTTGTAATTCTCTAAACTAAGTAAAAATTTTGCTATAAACATGATTAAGAGTAGAGTATATTTTTAGCCAAAAAAAAAAAAAAAATAGAATTTCTGTGGGTTTAAAATTTCAAATAGTTTTAAAAATTTAAATTCTCCAGTAATTAAAATGCAGGACAAAGTTTATCAACATTTTTCAGAATTCTGAAAGTAAATCTCACAGATGGTGAAGCTGTTGTGCGAACGTTTATACATTTTGTGAAAATATCAAAAAAAAAAAAAAAAAGTGATGATTATTTTAATTTACTTTTCTTTTTGAGTTCATTTACACTTGATTTCGCACTAATCGGGGAATTTTTTTAAATTTCTATTGTCTGAAAAAACTATATATGCATATATTAAGAAGTTAAAACCTAAACCATTTTTATTATATTTATTAATTTCAACTTAATGTCCTGTGTCATTTAGCTGGAATCACCAGCTTATGACAAAAGCTTGGTTCAATATTTTCCCATTTCCCTCTGGATTTCAGAAATTTGACATTTTCTCACCTTTTCACGAGTTACCTTAAAATATTCTCTATAGGGTTAATTTCGGTTCCCTGTGACAATTATACAATAACCACGACTCCACATTATCATTGGGATCGTTGGCCTAGTGGAAGTGCTAGTTGTTACCTTTATATATATATTATATATTATGTTCTGTGGTTCCTATTGGGAACAAAGGGCCACCACGAATCTGTTCCATTCGGTTCGGTTTGATGATATTAGTTTGACTTCTCTCCAGCTTAGATCACTACGGCTGACTTCGATGTTCAGTTGCCGACGCCAGGTGTGTAACGGTCTGCCTACTCTTCGTGTCCTACCCTGTGGGTTCCAGTCAATGGCAATTTTAGCTGTGTCATCTGAATACCTACGCAGCGTGTGACCAATACAGCGCCATTTGCGGTTCAAGATATCAATATGGATGGGCCGCTGATTTGTTTGTCTCCAGAGCTCCGTATTACATATGGTGTTAGGCCAGAAAACTTTTAATATTCTTCGGAGACATCGATTAACAAACACTTGTAGGGAGTTTATGTCGTGTTCTGTAGTATTCCACGTCTCGCATGCATAGAGGAGCACAGACTTGACACAAGAGTTAAAGATAGCGATCTTAGTGTTCTTGGATAAGACAGAAGATTTCCATACTGACCGAAGGGTACAGAATGCTTGGTTGGCCTTTGAGATTCGGTACGCTACATCTTTGCTGGAGCCACATGTGTTTGTTAAGATGCTGCCTAGGTAGCAAAATGACGAGACTTCTTCTAGTTCAATGTTCTCTATGCGAAATTTGTTGGTGTTTACTGTATTGCAGCGCATTACCTTACTCTTATTTACGTTTATTTTTAAACCAGCTTTTATGGCCTCTGTTTAGATGCATTTAAGTTTAGATGTCATATCTTTATAGCTGTGAGAGAGGAGGCAGATGTCATCTGCATACTCGAGGCTCTCGAGTTGTTGATTAAGACCCCAGTTGATACCTCTATTAGCTGTAGTAGCATTACGAACTATAACATCTAGGACGACATTAAAAAGCAAGGGAGACAGCACGCAGCCCTGGAGGACACCAGTTACAACATCGAAAGTACTGCTCAGAGTGTTATTGTGAACTACACGACATTTAACATCACGGTAGAGAGTTTGAATGAGGCTTATGATTTTGGGTGGGACCCCTTTGCAAGCAAGAGCGCTCCATATTGCGTTTTGGTTCAGAGTATCAAATGCTTTTTCAAAGTCGATAAACAACAGGTAAAGCGGAGAGCGAAGTTCTGTAGATTGCTCTATGATTATTCGCAGACTATTGATGTGGTCTACACAGGATTTTTGGGCCGGAAGTCAGCTTGTTCGGGCCTTAGATCCGTTAGTACGGTGTCGGATATTCTCCGATTAATGATTTGCGCTATGATCTTATTCACTGCACTAAGTATCGTGATCCTCGCCAGTTCTTACAGTTTGTTAGGTCACCCTTTTTGGGGATATTTACTATAAAACCTCGCACCTGTACCTCTAAAGTGAGTCAACTCAAAATTTACAAATTTTCAGTAGAGGCAAAAAACGGTTTTTTTTTTAAATATTTACTATAAAATTTAAAAACAGTTGTTTCATTGTAAAGAATTGCGAATAATAAGTATACAACAATAGCAGTAGTAGCGATTTTTTCAGTGATCATCAAAAATAACAAGTTTTTTGAGTGGAACTCAAAATATGTCTTTTTTTTAGTGGATTCTAAAGAAGCTACTCTTATAACACAAAGACGGTTACAACTGTATTTTTTTTGCGAAAGACTAGAACAACCGATGTAAGATTTTTACAGTGGATAGATATGACCACTGTGTATCGTTTTCTTGCAAAAAGTAAAAATTTTAAATTTTGAGTTGGCTCACTTTAGAGGTACAGGTGCGATATGTATAAGTTAAAGAGTTTTAATAAAAACTAGCAGATTCCAGCCCTCGAAATTAGTATGCAAATTCTAGGAAATTTCATTTTTTCATGAAATAAAGACCCAGAGGTATGCTAATCAATTATAGCCAATTCGCAAATCAACACAAAAAAACAAACTCATTTTTATTACACACACATTAACAAATTTAATAAACACATACATAGCATTGTATAATTTTATGTATGTGTTAGTAGCAAATTTAAATGCAATTTACTCAAAATAAAGAAAAAAAATTAAAAATCTGTAAATCTGCAAAACGGCTAAAAAGAAATACCTTTCAAATAATATACGTTTGGTCAAAATCGGAATAAAACGGTAGAACAAAACATCGGTCACAAGAAATCGCCTAGCCTATTAATATTATAGATTTTGTTTTTATGGGTTAGATTATTTTGTTTTTAAATTTCAAAATAACTGTTATTTTCGGTCGCTGGTTAATACTCTTAGCGTTAATGAAAAAAAAAACAGTTTTTTCGCTCTCCTGTAAAATTGCGATTTTGCAGATAGCACTTTTTGAATATAAACCCTCGATATGTTCTCTTATTCTCTACCACGCACTATTGAGACAAAATCAAAATATTCAAATATGTCTGAGAATGATGTCAAATCTAACAAACGCTTAAAAATAATATTTATTTCATCTTTAGTTTCTTTTTGTTTTCAACCCATTTTATTATTTTTACAAAAGAAAAAATATGACAGAAGCTACTGGAATTTATAACGTACTTTTCTGAAACCTATTAACACAATACTACCTAAAACTTTGAATTATCAAACTAAATATTATACTTCTGTGAATAATTTCGCCCCCATTAACCCAGATAGCGGCGATTTTTTTTTTAACTTAATTGGTTTCTAAACATGTTTTATTATATAACTTTTTTTCTTAAACCTGGGTGTCCCTTTAAAAGGACAATAGCTGTAAGGACTAATGCACTTTGCGCTGCAATACACCATTACGTACACTTTCCATTTATTTGTAGTTAATTTTTAAACAAAAAATTAAATAATTAGCTGGATGTTAATGATTTACTTAGATGCACACTATAAAAAAATCACTTTTCGCAAAGCAAATTAATCTCGTGGAACTGCTTTCATTAACATAAAGCATAAACAATAATAATATAAACAAATATTCACAGAAATGTACATGCATAAAGGCGCTTTTCTCCAATTTGTCAGATGTTCTTTTAAAATGACAGTTGCGCTATCTGGGTTTAAATGGATCTTATATATAATTTGATTATTTTGATTATGTTTATCTTTTTTTTTCAATACCTCAATAATTAGTGCATATTTAGTGACCATAGATTTAATTGTTCGCAAACGTAAATCAACACACTGTGCGAATACTTTTGCCCGTCTCTGTATATGAATGTACTATAAATCGTTGATTGTAAGAGGAAAAAAAAACTACCATTAGCATTGATGTTCGATATTAAAAAGACCTATGAATTAGAGTTTTTATTTTAGTATAGACCTTGATTTTTTTATACCCTATACCACTCTGTGATCAGGGTATAACGAGTTTGTACTGATGTTTATAACTACCAAAAATATTGACCTAATAAGTCTTCGACTTAGAAGCACTTCGCACATATGGTATATGATATCGTATCGTGATGAATGTTGGTATTCAATTGAAATTTGGGAAATAATTAATATTCCCATAATTTGTTGTCAATGAACTGTTTTCTTCTTAAAAAAAGAAAATTCTCATAATACGAGAATTATTTGTATTTTAAATACGTATATATATATATGAAAACAAAAAAAATTACATACCCTGTGTTATTTGATAAACCAGAGTTACCGTAAACACTTTGGCTAGATTGGTAAGCATTTTGCTGCGATCCATATGGTGATGTCAAATAACTTGAATTTGTATTTGCACTGGTGTTTGTTGACGCAAACAGATGATCAAATAGTTAAACATCAGGCAGTTTGAAAAGCATTCAATTAATAAGGATCAATGGTAGGTGTTAGAGGCAGTAGGATAAATTAAAAAAATAAAAATACAATGCAACACATTTGTTAGCATTAAGAGTTTAAATAAAATTAAAAGAACAACAAAAACAAGTTAGTAATAATTCAACTTTAAACAATTCAACAAAAAAATAAACATTGTTAAAAGCTCGCTTAACTTACGTTGTCGAGTTATTGCTGTTACCACCTACAGAAGGAATGTTTTGCACAGAACTTGAGCCGCCACTTACACCCACACTACCTGAGCCCGATACATTTGAAGCACTTTGTGTACCGGCGACTGATGGTTGTTGTTGTTGCTGCTGCTGTTGATACGAAGTCATCGAGTTTTGTTGATACGAACCATAGGCCTGTGGTTGATATGAATTTGCAACAGATGACTATAATGAGAAGAACAAGTATCAAAAGTATTACATAAATGCAATTTTAGAGTAAAATGTACCTGTACCATTCCATAAGCCGAATTATTGTAGCCTTGTGAAGCCACTGAAGGTTGATAAGAATTTGCCACATTTTTGTTGGACACAACATTGCTGTTGCTTTGATAAGAGCTTTGATAAACTCCCGCGGTGGTGTTATTTTGATTGTAGGGATCATTTTTAGTTAATTGATCCAATGCATTGGAACCCGTTGAACCCACACCACCTGATGTTCCACTAACACCACTAATTTGTTGTTGGGGTTGTTGTTGTTGCTGCTGCTGCTGCTGTTGCTGTTGTTGTTGCTGCTGTGTGGCTGCACGCTGAGTATAACTTGCTGTTAAGGAGTCAGTCTGTGTGGTTAAGAAAACAAATGTGTTTTATCGTTTAGATTTCAGCAAAATAAATTAAAACAATATAATTTATCCTACCAAATGTGAATTGGGTAAAACGGCTGTTAATGCAGATTGCTGCTGTTGTTGTTGTTGTTGCTGCTGCTGTGTCACCACTTTACTTTGTTGCTCATACGACGTATTAACATCTTGCGGTGATTGCACCAACGATTTTTGTTGTTGTTGTTGCTGACCTTCAAGATTTACAGAATTATTGAATTTTTCCGATAAGTTCTCAAATGAATCATCGGTACCAAAATCTAATCCACCAAATTGTACATCCAAATAACCAATGTTATTCAGTGTATCGCCTGGCATTTCAACCGCAGTTGCAGGAATCTAAAATGATTAAAAAAATAAATTTTTAAGTTTTATATTTTAGAAAATTTGAATTTTCCAATTTATATTACAAATAGAACTTTGTATTTTAACCATTTCAAATATTTTCAGAGTATATTGGAATACTGTTCTTGTTTAAAAAACTAAAATTTTTCAAATTTCCATATTTTTCCAACTCGCTTAAGAAAAAAAATTTGAATTTAGAGTAAACCGTAATACGATTTTCTTTCGTCAAATATTAAAAGCATAGCTGGAATGAAATCTACACCTTTTTCAAAAATTATCAATTGTATTTCAGAAAACATCAATGGATTTCCAGAAAAGATCGAATGTATTTCAGAAAGTATCAAAAGTAGTTTTGAAAATATCAATTGAATTTCAGATACTATCAAATGTATTTCAGAAGTTATCAAAAGAATTTTATAAAATATCAGTTGAATTTCAGACACCATCAAAAGTATTTTAGAATTATTATATATATTTCAGAAATTATCAATTGAATATCAGAAAATATCAATTTAATTGGAGAAAAATAGTCAGAACGCTGTAAACTTCAAAAAAGGTTTTTCTAATCAGGCCCCACGATGCAACCAAAACTGTAATCCCACCTTGTTAGTTTATTTTCTGTGACTGCAACTCACAAATAGAAACAATAAGAACTTTTCGGTATTATAGGGTGAACTGGTTTTGATTCTGAAATTAAATTGATACTTTCTGATATACATTTAATAATTTCTGAAATACTTTCGATTATTTATAAAATACATTTGATAATTCCTAAACACACTTGATATTTTTAAAAGTAAATTTGATAATTTCTGAAGTACATTTGAAAATCTATTGCTCATTTCTGAAAAGCAATTGATGCTTACTGATATACAAATGATAAGTTCTGAGAATGAATTGATTTCTGAAAATCAATTGATGTGTTCAGAAATGCGATTGCTAAATATCGAAAAAAATTTATACTTTCTCATATAAAATTGGAAATTGTGCACATATTTTTCCAGCTAGATGTTCAATATTTCATATATATATTCTCTGTCAAAACAGTCAATCTTTTTTCATACTCCTCTTACCTTAGAGGGTGGAGGAAGTTTAGCACGTGCCCGCCGTACTTGTTGTGGCTGTCCACTCGTTATCTGTGACGTCGGATCCGTTGTTAACGTCGTTGCAGATACGCTACCAGCCGCACTACCAAAAACATTAGCATACGATGTTTGATATTGCACAGCAGCCGGATTCTGAGCATAAGTAGGCATTTGCTGTTGTTGTACATTACTGGCAGCAACAGCTGCAGCGGCCGCAGCTGCGGCGGCTGCAGCATTCTGCGTTGCCAATGAATTAAAATACTGTGATTGCTCGACGGACAATGTTGTCGAGGGTTTCAGTTGCGGCGCAAGATGTTGTTGCTGCTGTTGCTGGGCTTGTTGAACCAAATTTGCTGCTGCAGTAGCAGCATTGGTAAAAGTATCTACTACGGCACTGCCGTACTGTGAACTACCCAAGGGAGAGGAGCCAGATGTTAGGGAGCTACTACCACCGACCACAGACTGTTGTTGCTGTTGCATTTGAGGCGTGCTACTCACTGCAGCACTATACTGCATCATCGGCGTAGTTTTTGCAGAAATTAAATTACTGCCGCTAACACTGTTGTCATCCACCATCGGATTCAAATGAGATCCCTGCGACGCAGATGTATTGCCAATCACAGAACTGCCTAAATGGTGTTCGAGGCCCGGTGGCGCCGAGATTTCATTGCTGCCACTTGTGGAAAGTGAGTTATCAACACTACCGGACAAACCACTGCTGAGTACACTGGCTGCCGTTTGATTGGGCAGGTTGCTCGTTGTAAACACCTTACTATCCTTGAGAGACCCAACATATTCCTCATTATCCCAATCTCCCCATGCATCGTCTTGTGTTTGTTGTTGTGGTTTCTCTGTACTTTGGGCGATGCTATTGTCCCACAGTTCCACCTCTTGGTGGTCGTCATTGGTATTGTTGTAACGAGATCTGTAACCGCCACCACCACCGTCACCGCCACTTCTTTCACCACGTCCCCCGCCGCCACGACCTCCACCCATACGACCGCCACCTCGCCCACCCCGACCAACATAGCCACCTCCGCGACCGCCGCTTATACCACGGCGGCCATCGCCTCCCCCACGTGGACCACTACGATAGTTATCGTTAGCACGATCATCACGATCACCGCGATCTCCGCCACCACCTCTAGAATTGCGTTCATTTTCACGGGTCTCTCTGCCACGCCCTATTAAAAATAAACATTACATTTGCATATATTCATTATAAAAAAAAATTTATGAGAAATACTTACAACCTCGACTGTCGGAACCTCCTCGACCACCACGGTTACTACTATTACGATTGCGTGACTTTTCACGCTTGTCCGTATTGGCATTACTATCGCCCCAATCACCATCGCCACCACCACCATTATTATCCTGTGCAGCATTTGCAGCTTTGTTCTTTTTCTTCTTTGAAGATGTCTCAAATGCACCCTATTCAAGATTTAATAAAGTTTATGCAACACCCGCCTATATTTTAAATGTTAGCTGACACTTACCACTGGTAGAGTCTCCAGCAGAAATACAACAGCACGTTCTAAATTATTGTCACACTCGTTTAAAGCACAGCACACTTCTTCCTCGGATCGCTGAGTCATCTCTAGTAGTGTGGCGACTTTTTCACGCATCTGTGGATCTTCCATTGTATTACTGTTAGTGATTTGAGCAATACGTAACTGTTCAGCAGTTGGCTAGAGAAAAAATGAAGAAAACAGAATATTCATTCAATTGAGATGTAACACCTTTGCATCTCACCTTTGGATGAGACTTTTCCTTTTCTGTTTTTGTGACTTCCGCCTTTTTAAGAGAAGCATGTGTGATATTTGAGGTGTCACCACCTCCACCGCCAGTATTTGATTTCTTTTGATTGCGACTGCCGCCGCCTCCGCCGCTATTACGATTTTGTGTGCTCATATTCTATGTACACTGTATTTACAAAGTTATCTGTAAATAAAATCGGGAAGGGAAAAAGGAAGGTTAGGTTGAATACTAAATATTTAGCGAATTTAAATAATAAATTTTTTTTTTTTAATTAAACTGAATAATATTTAGTTACGCTATTAATCAATTGGTATATATCATCTGTATTTTGCTGTTTTGCGTTCTATTAAATTTTTAATCTAAAATAGTCTTTTTCATATTATACATGATTTCAAACAAGAACAAGTAAGAAAATTATAGTCGGTAAAGACCGACTATACGATACCCTATACCATGCGTTTAGAGACCCTATCTCTTAGGCCCAACTAACTGAATATAGAAAATAAGCATAAACTAAATTTTAGTGGGATTTTTATTAATTTTTTTGGCTGCAGATATGAAAAAGTTTATATCGGATGCTATATCTATATGGGGACTAGGTCCAAAAATGGACCGATCCTGAACATGTTTGGTAAAGTCTCTTGTATTTTGCAAAAATATATATGTACAAACAAAATTTGAGAAGAATCAGTGCAATATTTTTGTTTTTTGATAGATTTAAGAGAAGATCGGGAAGCAGCTCTATATGGGGCCTATGACTAAGAGTTGTCTTATAGGGATCATTTTTGGACTACTCATTAATGGATGTAATAAACCCAATTTGAGTAGGATCTATATGACAATTTGGATCTTATGGCAATTTATGTCGATTTCATAGTGGTAGGTCTGAACATGGACCGATTCTCACCAATTTCCTATGGCCGATAAAAGCTTAAATAACAAATTTCATCAAAATATATCCATATTTGCGACCTGCAGTTTGATTACAAGGTTTACATGGACATACAGACGGACGGACGGACGTACTTCGTTAAATCGAATCAGATAGTGATTCTTATTCGATCGGTATAATAAAAGATGGGTCTAGGTCAAATATTTTTGGTAGTTACAAACAGCAGCACAAAGTCATTATACCCAAGCCACATAGTGGTATAGGGTATAAAAATGTTCGAAAAATAGCTCTTGAAACCAGGAGCCAAATCACCGCATTCGTTATCGAAATTTTTCGATCGAAATCATTTTATTTGCCAAAATAAAATGCTGAAAATAATTTTTATTTTTCACAGTTGAAGAATAATGGCCTCTGATTTAAAAGAAATGAGAATCGAGAGTTTGTCCGTCTTCTTCAAATATTAAACCAAAATATGAAATTTCGATTGATTTTACTCGATAGCGAATGCAGTGATTTGGCCCCAGAGTTTTGTATATAAACACAAAAATGTTTAACCACAATAAATAACGTTACACATGCATGCAAGGGAGAAAAAGGTAATTTTTAAAAAAATATACCAAAAATCTTTTTTCAACATTTTGTATTTGAGACATTTGTATGAGGGCTAATTTAAAAAGCCTCTGTTCTTGAACCGATCAAAACTAGCACATCAAATTTATTAAAATATGGTTTTATTTGCGACCTGTAGATTGATAATTTTCAGGGGCATACAGATGGGCAGACATCGTTAAAATTAATAAAATGTGGAACTAAATCGTTTAATTTTTATAGTTACAAACATCAGCACCAATTCATTATAACCTGAGCAGAATGATATAGGTTGTGTAAAAAAATAACATTTTTCTGTCAGATTCTAATCAGCTTGCAATGAATCAGAAGCATTTTAAAGTAACCTAAACAATCTTTATGAAAACCCCAACATACTATTACCAACTTCCCCAATCAGTACTAACAACAATTACAATACATCCAAAGAGAAAAGTTTATGACGATAAGACAATAGTTTCGTTGAAATAATTGTAGATACGATTAAAAACGCACACAACACATTGCGACTACATCAAAATAAGCAGAAGAGTTCATTGAGCCTTTCCCATGAATACCGATAATAGTGATCACGATAATAGAAGTTGAAGAAATATCATTAACACAAGGTGAGGCGTAATTGCTAAGAAAAAAATACAATAAGTAAATGAAATCTATGCCGGAAAACAGCACATCTTCAACAAAATTACCCGAACGACCCCGTTTTTCACCATAAAAAATAATAAAATAAAAACCAAAGAATAAAATTTTAAATAGATGATGTAAATAATTAAAATTTTACAGAAAAATTATAATTTTTAAATTAAAACTATAAACATTAGATTACATTTTAAACAAAGCATCGAGAAAAAAATTTCCCATCCATAAAGCCGAAGGAACAGAAAAAAATCTAGACAGACATAAAAAACACATTTTTTGCGACACCCAAATGATTATTTTCTCATCTCAGAATATTTGCTGATTTTCACACATTTTTCAAAGAATTTGTATAAAACTTAATGGATTATCATATAATTAATTGTTTTGTGAGAATTTAAACACATTTTGAGTAAAATTTATTAATAAATTAATACCTTATTTTAGCGTTAATACACTAATTGCATACACAAAAAATTGATTTACAACAAATTGAAAAAATGTCAGTCAGACAACTTCGCTTCGGTTTTTCAAAATTCCTTTTGTGCTCGGCTTTCGTTATTTGATTACCCATATATAGGGAAGATATGTCAGTAGTGGATATATTCTAACCTTAAAATGTCAAAATGCATAACAGAAAAGGAAGGCATAAAAGGGACACCTATTCAAGCAAAAATATGATATTTATTCACTCACACATAGAACAAAATATTTTTCGCTTACCAACACCGGATAATACTTGAATACCCGTTACTCAAACATCTGAGAACACACTACACAAATCTAGAAGGAAAATAAACTTGATAACCACAAAAAAATATACCGGACAAAATGGAGAACGAACTAGTTAGTTACACCGAGCTTGAAACGAAATTAAAAAACTAAAATCCATTCTGTTCAACACACATCATTATCTATAGTTATATGTCGATCACTTTTTGTTTTTAAGTTAATTTAGAATTTCGTTAAGCCACACGATTTCCTTTGGGACGCCGCCATTTGATTATGTTATATTTGCCACTTCATTTTGCTATCATTTTATACATTCCTCCCTCTCTCCTTCCAACTTTATCTAATTACATGAGTTATGTACTACACGCTTAGCAAAACCATTTCTCCGAAAAATGTGAATGGCTGTTCTTACACAAAATTCTGGTCATACTTTTTGCTATATTCTTTACTATTTTTTCACCTTTTCGACACCTTTTTTTTTTTTAACTTTCTATTCGCACAATTATGTTTTTTACTTAGTTCACTGGTATTGTAGTTTTTATAATAAAAACATTTTTATTTCAGCCAAATTTATGAAAATTCAGCAAGATTTATCACAAACCTGCAAAATGCGCTGAGAAAGCCCACAACAATATGGTTGTTTCAGTGTTGTAAAAATTAAGATTTGTTTTACAAAAACTGCTTACATAAGTTGTCTCACTCTTGCCAGTGTACAATTTTATATTTGAAACAGTGAGGCATACATTCGAAACAACAAATAAACGCTTTATTAGTATTAACACTTTTAATAATTTCTTATTTAAACAATCGTATATAAATTTGAAGAAATCGATATTTTTGGAAAAATTGGATAGAATCGAAAAATTCAAATTTTTGTGGTACTGATGCATAGCTTTCAGTACAAAAAATAAATATTTATATAATTTAATACCTATAATATAAAATAATATGTACATTATTATTTTCATCAGATAAAAATCTTAAAATTTTCGATACTTTTTTGATTCTAAACCAATGACATTTTTAAACAGTTTAAAAAAACTTTTCTAATAAAAATATTGTTAAAAAAGCGTTTTTAAAATAAACAAACACGTATAACAACTCTGCTTTTTTGTCAATGAAAAACTTACTAAACACAGCTTATATAATGACATATTCTGGACATTGGAAAAAGTTTTTCATAACACTTGGTGGGACATATTTTAACGATTTATAACATACTTTGTATACATTTTACTAATTGTTGGTAAACTTTCACAATGAATATTGCTCCGTTATCACCAGCCAGTGGAATTGGTCGTTTTTATAAAAAATCGGCCAAAATTATACGTTTCGTTAGGCAGGGATGCACCAACCGGCCATTTTATCACATTGTGGTTATGGAGGTAATGTTTACAATTTGATACTTTCAGTATAATTTTTCATTTGTAATTATTGTTTCTTATTTCAGCGTCGTAAAAATCAACACCAACCTGTTATTGAACAAGTGGGGACTTATGACCCTATGCCTAACCAATATAACGAGCGTTTAGTATCATTCAATTTTGAACGTATTCGCTTTTGGTTGGGTAAAGGCGCTCATATGTCTAATCCAGCTGCTGAACTTTTGGGCATTGCTGGTCTCTTACCCATTCACCCACGCACTTATATGACAGCATGGCGTAATCGTCAAAGGGAAGCTTCGGGAGAAGGCAGTAACGAATCTGGTGATGATCCGATTAGAATGGAAAATTAGGTTGTGTTGTATGCTTAAGAGTATTTCCTAGATTTAATTGTTATTAAAAGTAAAACTTGAAGAAATTATGGTAACAAAAGTGTTAAATGGTTTTTATTTCATAAAACTTTTATGTTTATTAGAAGTATTAAACGTGGATGAAATCAAATATCTATGGCAAAGCATCATATACTGTAGAAAATTTATTAAATTTTTTTGCGGAAAGAATCAGATATTCTGAGAATTTCTTATATTAAAAATATTAGAATCTGATAGGAATTTTGTTTTAATTTATTGGAGTTTTACCTCAGAATCTAATGGTTTTATATATCTAGGAAAACTAAACTGCCAACTTGTGTCTTAATCGAATAATTTACTCATTAAACCTTTATTTAAATATTACGATTGGTGATTTATTTAACAATTTTTTTTGTTGTTCTTTCCTTTTAAATTCTAATAATGAAATATTTGTTTTGGACATAAAAAGTTATAATATTGGCAAATTAAAAATGTGTTAGAAGTCCACTTTGTATTCTATTTTTATAATTAAAATTTTATAGTCGTTAAATCAAATAACATTATAAATGTTTTAATTTTCCGAAAAAACTGTGTGCTCCTCCACCAAGAAAAAATTATTCTATCAGCTGTTTCAAACAGCCTCAAATTCCAATGCAGTTTTTCTCATTAAGGGATGCCTCTAGACTATGATGTTGGATTAAGAAGGGATATTTGGAAGTATTTAATCATTTTTCAAAACTGAGCTAATGTTTTTCTTGGCTTGACCAATAACATTATCCAACGCACTGTCCACGGCTACAAATTAAAAAAAAAAAATTAAAGTAAACATTAGTAATAAAAATTATCAATATATTAAAAATATTATTACGTGATGAACTAGTAAGAACTTTTCCACTTTTTAAATACATGCTCATGATTAATATTTAATTTCCTAAAATCACCACTCATACGTCTAAGTGGTAATATATTGGAGCTAGGAACTTGAAAATTGGAATGTAGGTTCCTCTATAGCAGATTTTCTTTAAAAGTATATTTTCCTTCAAAAGTACAATTTTCATAAAATGTACCCCTCTTCTTAAAAAAGTGAATTTTCTTTAAAAAGTGTTTATTCTTAAAAAGTTCCTTATCATAAAAAAGAACCTTTTCCTAAAAAAATAAATTTTTTTGACAAAATATATGTATTTTTTCAGAAAAGTAGCTTTTTTCAAAAAGTAACTTTTCTTAAAAATGTATCTTTTTTTTCTAAAAAAGTACATTTTCTTAAAAAAATACATTTTCTTAACAAAGTTTTTTGTAAAAAAAAACCTTTTCTTAAAACACTTCTTTTTCTTAAAAAGTAAATTTTCTTAAAAAAGTACTTTTTACCAAAAAATTACCCTTTCTTAAAAAAGTAAAATTTATTTTTTTAAAAAAATTGCTTTTCTGAAAAAGCCCCTTTTCTAAAAAAAGTTATTTTTCTTTAAAAAATATATTTTTTTAAAAAAAGTACATTTTCCAAAAAGAAATTTACATGCTTATAAAAGCACATTTTCTAAAAAAATTACTGTTCTAAAAAAAAATATTTTCATTTTAAATTTCCCAGTACCACTTTACATACGAGACAACTCTATGGAGCTGTGCAAGTGGAAAAGTCCATATTTGTTTAATGATTTTAATAAAAAATACGTTACTCAAATATACTTCTTTTAAAAAATTTTGATGCAATTTAAAATTTTGTATTAATTTCTTGAAAAATCTTGTTTCCCGCATTTATCTTGAATCAAATTATCTTATGCTTTAAACAAATGATATTAAAAAAAATTATAAATGAATTATTTAATTTAAAATGACAATTTAACTATTTACCTTTGTGATGTTTAAGGAAATACGGACGTATAACACGATTGTAGATGATATAAGAACCATTTTGTTCACAGGGCAACATGCACCAAATCAAGAAAGCACACTATAATTTATAAAAGAACGAGTGAAAGATATTTAAAATTTTTATTAATATTCTCCAAAGCCCTACCTTCAACAACCAATAGAAGGGGATTATGGATGTCAAGAGTCCCGAGAAATATTCAATAATTGACATAATACCAAAAGTTACCCAATAGGTAAGCCATTTGGTGTCATCCAATTTAGTGCTGGATTCAATAGCATGTATGGAAATGTAGGCTGGATATACAACACCAATAATGTTACATAAAAGTTGAGCTCCATAACCAAAGACCAAATATAAAGCGCAGAAAACGGCGGCTCCTATAAAAAAAATAATTTTGATGCAAAATTAAAAATTTGATGCAATTAAATATGAATGTTTCATAAAACAAATATTACATAAAAATTTGCTAAACTATACGGTACCCTATACCATGCATTAAGAGAACTGATCTTAGGTCCAACTAATTGGGTATAGAAAATAAACATAAACCAATCTGATTGGAACTATACACTACACATATAAAATAAAATGTTAAAAATTCTGTATTTAATTCACTTTTCAAATAGTTTGAAGAAAACTTGTGAAAATATCATGTTCTTAACAAAAATTAACAAAAAACAAAAAAGGTACATTTCATGAAACCAAAAAACAAACTTGTACACACTTCATGTTACGCAGTATGGAAAGGTCCGCTATCAACCCCAATTTTGTTTTCAGTTGTTTATGTCACTCGCAAATTGCTCTTCATATTTCATATTTCTAATGTGCACATGTCAGTTTACGCGAAAAAAATACGATATATGGATTCAAAGCAAACTTCATTAGAAATGTTAAAATTTATTATATATCTTTTTGAAGGGACAAAGATTTTGATGAAAATTTATGAAATTGTAAAAAGCCGTACTCTACCGTCAAATGCATTATTGATATGTACTAGAAAAATTGGTTTTTAATTAGACCAAGTGGAATCGGAAAGCTAAAAAATTTCATCTTTAAACGCAAAGGAAAATAGTTCGAAAAATTCCAAAATATCGGCAGTCGAAATAGCGCAAAACTTGAGCGAACATTGAATTATTCAGGTACACACAAACTTTAAGAAATTTTTCACTTTCGGAAGCCTGTGTTGTAAGCAACAGAAGCCACTAGAGTTTTGGTACTCTGTGATATTTACAGATGAGTCAAAATTCAATATATTTGAATACGATTGACAACGTTTTGTGCGAAAAAAGAGGGGTACAGCATTGTACCAAAAAATGATTATAAAACGTACTCCGTGATATTTACAGATGAGTCAAAATTCAATATATTTGGATACGATTGACGACGTTTTGTGCGAAAAAAGAGGGGTACAGCATTGTACCCAAAAAAATGTTTATAAAACGTTCAAACATAGCGGCGGCAGTGTTATGGTTGGGGGTGCAATATGAGATAATACTGTTAGAAATTTTCAGTTTGTGGACGGCACAATGAATGAATTTGATTATTTAAACATTTTAAAGAAAAATTTGCGACAAAGAGCTGCAAAATTGGAATTGCCGACAATTTTAGCTTCGTTCACGACAACGTTCTAAAGCATTCCTCGTTTGTGATTAATGAATGACTGCTGTAAAACTGTAAAAAAGTGCTACCCCATCCACTCTAGAAAAAATAAAAATTTTCAGTGTGTTTGTTGTTTTTCTTAAGATATGTTGTATATGTTGTAATTCTTCGTATTGTTAAAGTCATTTCAATTGTGCGATATTCATACTGCACGTGTCCATTGGCCTAAGCAAGTATTAACACATATTTTTGATGTGTAAACATCTATACGCGCAGGGGGTAAATTTCTATTTCACAATACAATCACAAAAACAGTGTACCATGTAATAGGTGAGAGCTGACACATAACGCTGTGTGAGTTATGATTGTATCGGTGAAAAAATTATGATATAACATTGTTTTTTATGCTACTTTTTTAAAAGCGTCATCTATGTATCACTTATATACGTTTATATTGGGATATTTTTAACGTTTTACAGCTGAAACAGTTTTTGCTATAAGTGATACATAGATGACGCTTTCTGTTTGATTTTAAAAAATGGCATAAAAAATCTTTAATTACTAGCAGCCGTATTCATAAAAAATCTAAACAGCATCACAGTGGTTCAAAACCAAAAAAAAAAGTGGTAATAAGTCTGGAACTTCTAAACTATTGGTTGGATTGGAATAGTATATTCTAGGCGTGTAGTCAAGGATATAGGCTTTCAAAATATTTATTTTTGAGATACCCTGTTGTAACACAGGGTGAGCTACAGGGTGCCAAAGTCGACCACCTCGAGGTGGAAAATGCTTTCAAAGCTTGTAACTTTTATAAATATGAAGTGATTTTTAGGTTTTTTAAATTTTTCCAATAACCATTAAATTATTAACAAAAAACATGCTTATACTACCTAGTTATCGCTTATGGTTTAAAAAATATTTGATTTTAAAAATCAACATTTGAACTTTTCACCAAATTCTTTCTTGGTTTTTCGCAAATAACATTTTTATTAAAATAGATAAAAAAAATCTAAAAATATGTGGCGATAGCCAGTACTTTTTAAAAAAATACGTTGAAGTACTTTTTGAATTATTTCAAACCGTTTAGTGAGCACAAAATCTTAAAGTTGACTTTTTGAATCAGGTTCTAAAAATTGCAAATTTTTGCCAAAAAATACCCTTCATTCTTTCACTTTTTTCTCACAACCTTGGTAAAACATGTATATATTTTTCTACACATTTTAAAAGAATATGCTTCAAGAATGGTTGTAAGTGAAATTTTTAATATTTTTGGACATGCACCCTACGTCCAGCATTGGACGAAATTGGGCAATTTAAAAAAAAAAAACTAAGTTTTAAAAGTTAATACAAAAATATCCGCTCGATTTCTTCAAATATTTCACCGCAGTATTAAAGCTCCAAATATTTTTATTTATTTGCCGTAATAAAATTCACCGCCGTTACATAAACGTGGTCAGGAGGGCTTAAAGGGTGAAAAAAGTCAAATTTTCATACCAGTTTTTTTTTGTTAACATAAAAAACATATTAAGATTAGTTATTTTTATATTTTGTTTATTGATTCACAACGGCATTTAAATTATCTAAAACACTTCAAAAAATCATTTTGATAACGTCAATAGTTTTTGAGATATTTATATTCAAATTTCAGAAAAAAAATATAGAAAACTATGGTTTTTCGTTTTTTTTTGGTTTTTTGGTAAAGTGTTCCCAAAATTTTTGAATTTTACTTATTATTATATATATTGTTAAAGAAGACATATTTATCTATTCAACGACATATAACATGTCTATCAAATATATTGCAACATGCTGAAATAATGACCCCAAACCACACTCCACAGGCAAAAATTTAGCTATTTCTCTATTTGTTCATATAAATGGTCATTTACATAGTGAATGACATATTTTTTTATTGTTTTTTGGTAAAGGGTTGCATACGTTTTTATTACTTCAAATAATTTTATATATCTTTTCAAAGAAGGTATAATTATAGTTTAATGAGTATTTTTTTATTTGTTTTATAATAGGCTTAAAATTACATAACAATTGTCTGCTTTTTACTAGTTATTTTCTACAAAACAATCAGAAATATCAAAAGATAAAAGATGTTTTATATCCATAGCTTCGAAATCATTTTCTATTTCAAGACTTATTTTTGGTAACCATTTTGTTCTTATGGAGTATATTACTGGATCTGATGATATCAATAAATATTCCATTAAATCGGAATTTTGGGCTTCTTTGCTACATTTTCTTGTATTAAAAAGTCTAAAGTGTTTGACATCTCTGTTTCTAGCTTCTTGTGCTTCTTCAGTCAGTTCTCCCAAGGGCAGGATGCTATTTTGTATTATTTCTTTCCCATGAGCTAATACTTTGTGTACAGTTGGTGTCATTGGCCTCCAAGGATATAAGTTCATTATTAATTCCTTAGTTCCAGTAGCATATATTTTCAATTTCTCCGCATTAATTTGTTGTTTACTATTAATGACAGCTAATATTACTTTAAACCGTGCGATTAAAGGCGTGTCAATGCCAGTAATCAAAGAAGTAGTTTCGGGATCTTCAAAGAAACGTCTTGCTGTATTACCATCATTTGAACTTCCATAGCCAAAAAAAGGCTTATCGATAATTAGACCAAGTTGCATTTTAAATTCATCCTGAATTCTTTTCTTCTCAGTTTTTCGTATGGCGTGTAGATCAGTATTATTTTTAACTGGTATATTTTCTTGTCCTGGAATTTGCCGGTATTTTAGATCATATGCGAGATGCAAGCAATATTCCATAAATCGTATTCTTGCATGAAGTGGTGATATTCCAAATTTGAAAGCATTTTCATTAATAGGAATTTCATCACAACTGTTATGAAATTCTGAACTTTTCTTTCCACATATATTACATTTCCAAGTAGATGTTATATCTGTAACGGCATTGGCTACTTTCCAATCAATCATTGTAAAAAGTGGTTGAAATAACACTTTAATGACACTTCCAGATATTTCCACAAAAACTGGAGACAATCTCGAAATTTCCTGATTTATTGCACTCACTAAGCTTTGTGTTGTAATTTTGTCTTCCTTTGTGTGCTCAAATCGGATTGGCCGACATAGAAACTTAGATCCGGGTGTTAAATTACTCCATATGTCCTGATATTCTCTCTCACTAGAAGAAGAACTTGTCTCATTATATAGCCTCATTTTTAATTGTACTAATGATGTCATAAAAATTGTTGAAGAATCTATTTCTGAATTGCTTCCACTTGGTTGTCTATACTCAGAAAATCCAGATGTTCCATCGCATCCCCATTTACATATTAACGTAACTTCTGAATTGTTGCATATTTCTATTTCTTCTTTGCTAAATGTGGATATTATTCTAGATGCAGTGTTTTCAAGCAGTTCCGCTAATCCAACATTTGCACTTTCAGTATTGGATTTCACATTAGATGGTAGAATTTTATTTTTTGTTTCCTTTATGGCTCTGCTGGTAGGAAAAATATCAAATCCTTTTTCTTTGAGAGCTTTTCTCAAAATACCATATTTATTTCTTGTCAATCCCAAATTTAAAATAAGAGCTAACGCATCCTCTTCTGTAAATGATGTTGACGATTTTGGCGTTGAAATACTTTGCACCATACGCTTCAACCGCTTAGGAGATGCAGTTGGTAACACATCTACAATTTTAGCAGCTTCCTTTGTTTGCGTGCGTGTCAAGGCTAATTTAAAAGAATCCTTAATTTCATTAGGCGAGTGGTTACTAATGATTTCTTCTTGTTTTTTCTTTTTTGTCCTTGATTGAACATTTTCGTAGTCCTTTTTAGGTCGACCAAATGCCTTTTTCTCAATTTATACTGTGAGGCCCGTTTTCAAACATTCTTCATTTTTAGTCATAAACTTTGATTTTGATAAACGCGATTGGCTAAATCTTCTTTCGTAAGCTTTGTAAAAATTTTCAACATCTTCAGATCTCACATTTAAACCGTAAGTGTTGGTAATAGTATAAAATAATTTCGAGACTTTTTCCGAACGTGATGAATGAATAGTAGAATGGGAAGGATTTTCCCAAATAACTTTGCAAAGTGAATAATACTTTAATGTAACCTCCATGATAGATTATATATACTGAAAATACTTTTTGAAAGGTAATATATCGGGCAGGTACTTCAACCAATACTTACATTTTGTTTTAGTGAATCTAAGGATTTGGCTTTTACCTGTTTTTTTTGCATAAAAAGGTATTGCGAATTACAGATATTTTGCAATAGGTATCAGAGTTTCGGGCAATTTTATGATCAGTTGAAACTCATTAGGTAAATATTTCATACACCATTAACTTATAATTATACCTTCTTTGAAAAGATATATAAAATTATTTGAAGTTATAAAAACGTATGCAACCCTTTACCAAAAAACAATAAAAAAATATGCATTCACTATGTAAATGACCATTTATATGAACAAATAGAGAAATAGCTAAATTTTTGCCTGTGGAGTGTGGTTTGGGGTCATTATTTCAGCATGTTGCAATATATTTGATAGACATATTATATGTCGTTGAATAGATAAATATGTCTTCTTTAACAATATATATAATAATAAGTAAAATTCAAAAATTTTGGGAACACTTTACCAAAAAACCAAAAAAAAAAACGAAAAACCATAGTTTTCTATATTTTTTTCTGAAATTTGAATATAAATATCTCAAAAACTATTAACGTTATCAAAATGATTTTTTGAAGTGTTTTAGATAATTTAAATGCCGTTGTGAATCAATAAACAAAATATAAAAATAACTAATCTTAATATGTTTTTTATGTTAACAAAAAAAAATTCGTATGAAAATTTGACTTTTTTCACCATTTAAGCCCTCCTGGCCACGTTTATGTAACGGCGGTGAATTTTATTACGGCAAATAAATAAAAATATTTGGAGCTTTAATACTGCGGTGAAATATTTGAAGAAATCGAGCGGATATTTTTGTATTAACTTTTAAAACTTATTTTTTTTTTTTAAATTGCCCAATTTCGTCCAATGCTGGACGTAGGGTGCATGTCCAAAAATATTAAAAATTTCACTTACAACCATTCTTGAAGCATATTCTTTTAAAATGTGTAGAAAAATATATACATGTTTTACCAAGGTTGTGAGAAAAAAGTGAAAGAATGAAGGGTATTTTTTGGCAAAAATTTGCAATTTTTAGAACCTGATTCAAAAAGTCAACTTTAAGATTTTGTGCTCACTAAACGGTTTGAAATAATTCAAAAAGTACTTCAACGTATTTTTTTAAAAAGTACTGGCTATCGCCACATATTTTTAGATTTTTTTTATCTATTTTAATAAAAATGTTATTTGCGAAAAACCAAGAAAGAATTTGGTGAAAAGTTCAAATGTTGATTTTTAAAATCAAATATTTTTAAACCATAAGCGATAACTAGGTAGTATAAGCATGCTTTTTGTTAATAATTTAATGGTTATTGGAAAAATTTAAAAATCGTAAAAATCACTTCATATTTATAAAAGTTACAAGCTTTGAAAGCATTTTCCACCTCGAGGTGGTCGACTTTGGCACCCTGTAGCTCACCCTGTGTTCCAACAGGGTATCTCAAAAATAAATATTTTGAAAGCCTATATCCTTGACTACAATCGCCTAGAATATACTATTCCAATCCAACCAATAGTTTAGAAGTTCCAGACTTATTACCACTTTTTTTTGGTTTTGAACCACTGTGCAGCATTTCAAATCCATTTGAAGCAAAAATCGATAAAATTGTATTCATAAACGAATTTTAGCTTAAAATACCTATTTTAAACCTTGTGTAAATAAAAGAATTTTAAAATTGATTCGACCCTATTTTAAACCTATTTTAAAATGACATTTGTGCTTTTTGCTTTGTGTTTGTTTTCATTTTGAACACAGTAGCGAAAAATTGTCATTCAATCGAAAGAAGTTAGTTGATTTTTTAATGAGAAATAGACAATTTATATTTGATTAATAGAATTGGTAAGAATTATTTTTATTGACAAAAATTATGTTTTAATTACATATATTTTGTTTACAATAGAAATTATTGCCCAAATCTCAAATAATCGTCAAAAGAAAATTTACAAAAAAAGGAGCGACCCATTTGCTATTCCGGATAAGGAGCTCTTGCGCTCGAAGTATTTATACAAATTATTAAAATAACTTAATCAAGTCAACTACATTAAAAGGAATATTTTTAATTTGTAATAATAGAACAAAGAAAACTAGTGATGTGTAAACAATCAAAACAAATTAAATAAAACTGGTTATTTGAATACTTTTGAATGTTTTTTTAATTAATAGACAAGTTTATCATTAATTTTTTTTTTCTTTAAAATCCATATTTTTCTCACACAGCAAAAAAACAATTATAGATACGAATACCGTATGAATTAATAACCATGATTTTGCATCATTACAACTCAAGTGACAAATAAAAAAAGTAGTGTTGCCATCATAGAGTATAATAAAACGTTAAAACGTTTATTACTTAAAATACTGATTATGAATACGAATTTTTAACAAACCTTTTTTAGGCTTAAAATGTGTTTTAACTAATTTGTATTTGAAACCTGATTTAAGATTTTTTTATGAATACGGCTGTAGATGTTTACACATCTTCCCTGTGATCGGACTCACATGATTTTTTTTATCGTTAAAATTAAAAATTAAATATTAAAAATTAAAAAATTAATAAAAATAAGAAATAAAAATATAAAATTAAAAGTTAAAATTAAAAATTAAAAGCGAAAAACAAAAAATTAAAAATGAGAATGGAAAATGGAAAGTTTAAAAATTAAAAACTAAAAATTAAAAGTTAAAAATTGAAAATCAAAAATTGCTAGCTAATTCAGATAGAAATAATTTAAAATTACCTTTTTTTAATATTAAAACAAAAAATTAAAAATGAAGAATGAAAAATTAAAAATTAAAAAATAATAATGAAAATGGAAAATTAAAAATGAAAATTGAAAACGGAAAATCTAAAATTAAAATTGAAAATGAAAAATGGAAATTGGAAAATGGAAAATGAGAAATGAAAAATTAAAAATGAAAAATGAATATGAAAAATTTAAAACGGAAAATGGAAAATGAAAATTGAAAAATGGAAAATGAAAAACGAAAAATGGGAAATGAAAAATGGAAAATTAAAAATGAAAAATGGAAAATGAAAAATTCAAAATGAAAATTGAAAAATTAAAAAGTAAAAATTCGAAATTAAAAATTAAAAATTAGTAGCTAATTTAGATCAAAATATTTTAAAATTTGCTTTTTTTAATATTAATATCTGGAAATTTTTAGCCAAGAACCAGTTTTTTTTTTTTTTTGAATTATCATGAATTATCTCAAATTTCATTAGTCGTTCTCTACTCTAGTAAAAAAAAAAATAATGTAATTTTTCAAATAGTAACGAATTCTGTCTATAGAAGACACTATCATTGTTTTTTATAACAAGGAATTATAATAGAAACTGGCCAACAAGAAAAGCAATTAACTTTAAATTTTATTGGTATTCGAAATTTAAATTTCAGTACCGACAGCAGTTTTAAAGTGGTAGCCGCACCCAATATTGGTTGTAATATTGAGTTTAAGATGCAGGTGGAGGGTATCAAAGATTTGGTCCAGCCGAATTTAACACTCTTACTTGTTATATTTAATATATCATTGAGCAAATTATGTATTGTCTGGCACTTGCTGGATATTACATTAAGTATTATGCCGTTTTCTTTTCTGACAAAAAATGTCGCATTTTATTTGCACTTTTTTAGAAAAGTTTATTTTTTTATATATTCTAAATTAAGAGTAACCTAATTTTATACATCAATCGAGAGGTCTCAAAGTGTTGTGTTCATAAAATGCAAAAAATTATCCTCTTTGAAGTCATGGGGTGAAAATATTCAAAAAAGGGGAACAATGTGGAAATATTCTCACACTATGACCTGAAAGAAGTCAATGGCTACCATTTTTTGCGATTTACGAGCGCTCGACTTTGAGACTTCTCGATTGATGTATAAAATAAGGTTGCTCTTAATTTAGAAAATGTATATAAAAATACATTAGTTTTAAGATTTGTTAAATTATTGTTAGTTCACATAGTATAAAAAGTGAAGAAAATTCAATAAATAAAACCATGAAAACAAAAAAAAAATTTTCCTTGGTGGTGTTTTTTAAAATTTGTGAAATAAATTAATCTTGCACTAAATTAAAAACAGTGAAAATTTTTTTTTATAGTTGCAACAAATTCAGGTAAAGTTTAAATTATATTTGTAATATTAATAGGCTAGGCGATTTTTTGTTACCGATGTTTTGTTCTACCGTTTTATCCCGATTTTGACCAAACGTATATTATTTGAAAGGTATTTATTTTTAGCTGTTCACCAGATTTACAGCTTTTTAAAATGTTTTCCTTTATTTTGAGTAAATTGCATTTAAAGTTGCTACTAACACATACAAAAAATTATACATACATATGCTATGTGTGTGTTTATTAAATTTCTCAATATGTTTGTTAATGAGTTTGTTATCTTCATTCACAATAATAATAAACCAAAAAAGTGTTGGTTTGTGAATTGGCTAAGTTAAGAAATAAAGTTCCTAGAAATTGCACTCGAATTTCGAGCGCTGGAATCTGCTAGTTTAATTGATTGTGACTACATGGAGTGTTTTTAATTTTTGGAAAAACATGATCTACTTGTTTGACAGGGGTAAAATCAAATCTTGCGATGCCAGTACTCGGAAGATTATTGTACAAATGTATCAGAATGGAAGCACTAACCGGGAATTCGCAGCAGTCTTAAAAGTTTCTAAAACCATGATTAGCAACGTGGTGAAAGGAGCAAGAAGCAATCGACTAGAGAAGGTGGCAAGAAAAAAAGAAGCAGAATTACAACAGCTCGAAAAGATACAAAAATTGTCTGTAAATCGAAAATATAATCACATAAATCCACAAATGAGATTCGGGTAGCAGTCTTTGGTGAAAATGAAGCAAAACCATCTGTAGATACAGTAAAACGAATATTATGAAAAATTTCCGAAAAAAGCCCCTATTGTCTGAGCGTTACCGAAAGAAGAGACTAGGGTTTGCAATTAAATATCGCCATTGGAGCCATTTTCGGACGAAACAAAAATAAATATGGTCTTCCCCGATGGAAAACAATACGTTCGCGATTCAAAGTAGAAAGGATTTTATCCAAAGTACACCCGGGCTACATTGAAGCATGGAGCAGGTTCCATCAAGCTTTGGGGTGCTAAGACTTCACGCGGAGTTGGACGACCTCACAAAATTTAATGTTTTATGTACAAGTTCCAACGGTACAATGTTGACAAAAATATACCGGTAACTGTGTCATATTGAAATTATTCTTGGTTTTTTATTTTGGAAAAAAAAAAAATAGTTTCGATCGACAAATTTCGATAACGAATGCGAGGATTAGACCCCAGATCTCACCTCGATTGAGAATTTAAAAATTAAAAAACATTTAGCTTGTTAAAGATAAGCAATTTTTATAATCTCTACACCAAAACAAAAGAGCTTGGGAAGCCATTTCAAAAAATTATTTTATACAATTATTTGAAAAATTTCCAGAATAAGGAGTTAAATTAACTAAACTAGGGCGAATTTTACCAAAATCATAGTACATTTTTTATATTTGCTTGAAGCTCCTATATTGCATTGTATTCCTAATTAGTGGCACGGAGCTGAACATAAATGTTCTTATCCAATAATAACTGACAATCTCAATTCCCAAACTTTGGATGCTAAAATGTTGCTACAAATCTGCTGCTGTTTTTATTTCGTCCTTATTAACTGTCACACTTGTCTCGTAATAGAACTAATGAAATATGTCCATATGAAAATATTATTGGATTTTGGTTATTTTACTTATAAAAGTGCTGATATGTCATTCAATTTTGCAAAAGAAGGTATTCAAACGAGAAGTTTTCAAATGAGTTGAAACGTGGGGAAGAGACAAAAATAATGGAGTTACATATTTAGGGCAAAATGTGTTAAAAATCGTGCGTTGCTAAGAATTAATAATAATAATTAATTTTTGGCCTGACTGTTGCCATCAAATAATTGCAACTTCATTTAAAATATTAAGACTCTGGCTATCACACAACTCCAGACGATAAAAAGTTGACTTTATATCAAGATGTGCTCCGGCCGCACACACAAATGTTTGTATAAACAAGTAAGAAAATTATAGTCGGTCTAGACCGACTATACGATACCCTATACCATGCGTTTAGAGACCCTATCTCTCAGGCCCAACTAACTGGATATAGAAAATAAGCATAAACCAAATTTGAGTGGGATTTTTATTAATTTTTTCGGCTGCAGATATGAAAAAGTTCATATCGGATGCTATATCTATATGGGGACTAGGCCCAAAAATGGACCGATCCTGACCGTGTTTGGTAAAGTCTCTTGTATTTTTCAAAAATATATACAAACAAAATTTGAGAAGAATCAGTTCAATATTTTTGTTTTTTGATAGATTTAAGTGAAGATCGGGAAGCAGCTCTATATGGGGCCTATGACTAAGAGTTGTCCAATAGGGATCATTTTTGGACTACTGATTAATGGATGTAATATATACATACAAACCCAATTTGACTAAGATTTGTATGATAATTTGGATCTTATGGCAATATATGTTGATTTCATAGGGGTCATTTGTATGGGGGCTAGGTCTGAACATGTACCGATTCTCACCAATTTCAATAGCGTTCATCCCATGGCCGATAGAAGATTAAATACCAAATTTCATCAAAATATATTCATATTTGCGACCTGCGATTTGATTACAAGCTTTACATGGACACACAGACGGACGGACGGACGGACATCGTTAAATCGAATCAGATAGTGATTCTGATTCGATCGGTATAATTAAAGATGGGTGTACGTCAAATATTTTTGGTTGTTACAAACAGCAGCACAAAGTCATTATACCCAAACCACATAGTGGTATAGGGTATAAAAAACGTCAAAAAACTGCCTTGTTAACCGTGTTTTCACATTATATTCCGACCACCTTTAAAATATGATAAATTACCGAAGTTTTTCTTTTGTAACTAATCTAAAAAAAATTTATATTTTCGCGAATGGATTGATTGTTTAACTGATTCGATCGGTATAATTAAAGATGGGTGTAGGTCAAATATTTTTGGTTGTTACAAACAGCAGCACAAAGTCATTATACCCAAACCACATAGTGGTATAGGGTATAAAAAACGTCAAAAAACTGCCTTGTTAACCGTGTTTTCACATTATATTCCGACCACCTTCAAAATATGATAAATTACCGAAGTTTTTCTTTTGTAACTAATCTAAAAAAAATTTATATTTTCGCGAATGGATTGATTGTTTAACTGATTCGATCGGTATAATTAAAGATGGGTGTAGGTCAAATATTTTTGGTTGTTACAAACAGCAGCACAAAGTCATTATACCCAAACCACATAGTGGTATATGGTATAAAAAACGTCAAAAAACTGCCTTGTTAACCGTGTTTTCACATTATATTCCGACCACCTTCAAAATATGATAAATTACCGAAGTTTTTCTTTTGTAACTAATCTAAAAAAAATTTATATTTTCGCGAATGGATTGTTTAACTGACATAAATTAATTATTAAAATTACAATATTAACTTTTGAGGATAGCCTATTTTTCCTTCCGAATAGAAATTTTAAAATTTTACACCCTATATACGAGCGAGGTCCCAGAAAAACATGACGTATAAATGGCGGCAATAGTTAAAAAAAATACTTTGTGAAATGTTGCAACTTTACAAAACATATGTTTTAAGTTTCACGCAAGGTTCAGAAATACACACATTAAACACACAATTTTCTGTTCTAATGCAGCCAACACACCATTTTTATTTTGATATCAATTACGTGTGTTTCTAAATTTTGTACACGAATATTTTTCTATCACGTATTTTTTGTTTCGAACACACATAAACCACACATATTCGAGTGTAGCTTTATTTTAAGTTCGTCTTCTTGTACGTGTACTGTTAAAAAAACAGAACATGTTTTTGAACGCGTACATCTAAAAATTAAAACATTATCCACTCGCGATCGGGGAAAAATGTTCGTGTAGATAACGAAATATTAAAACGAAACACAGTCATGATTGTGTTCGGCACCGAACAAAATTTAGAAACACACATAATTGATATGAAAATAAAAATATGTGTTTGCTGGTCTGAGCTATGTTTGTTTACATATATGTACGAGTTTTTTATTCAGTGAGTGTTTTTTTTCTGAACTCTGGTTTCAAGGCGCCACGTTGTTTAGAATTTTTTTTTGAGCCATCAAAAATAAACGATATGAGTGAAAAATTGGCACCGTTATGTAATACTTACATTTAAAAGGTCTCAGTCCAACCAATATTAAAACCGAGCTAGATTCCATTCTGGAGGAGTCTGCTCCTTTGTTTACGACTATAAAATATTTGGTGGCGATGCGTGTGAGACAATTTTTATTGCTTATCTTCAAAAAGGAAAAACAATCAACGGCGAGTATTATGCTAAATTATGCTAAGTGATGAAAAAGACCACATTTGAAGAAAAAGAAACTGTTGTTTCATCAAAATAATGCACCAGTTTACATATCCACAATTGCATGTCCAAAATCCATGAATTAAAGTTCGAATAGCTTCATTCAGCACGCACCTTATTCGATAGATTTAGCTCCCTCGGATTGTTTTCTATTTCCAAACTTTTACTTGGTGGTAAAAGATTCGCCAATATTGAAGAGCTAGAGTCTGCGGTTGATCGGTATTTTAAGGAGCTAGACAGTTCGTACTATAAACAGGGTATCGAAGCTATTGAATATCGCTAGGAAAAGTGTATCGAGATAAAATGAGATTATGTTGAGAAATAAAGAAAAAATGTTCCCCAAAGTTGTTGTGTTTTCTTTGTCAGATCGGGTTGTTCTGGGACGAGACATTAGTGTTAGTACTTTTTTCCATTTTTGCAAATATCCAAACTCACAATGCAGCATCTTATAGGTCATGGAAAATTCTAAGAAATGTGATATTACTTCTTCGTGATCGTAAAAAAACTCACGCATTGAACACATTTAATGAATGCATATTTTTAGATATTAAAAATAAAGTAATATTTTACTCCAAATTACTTTTTTTTGTAAAATTCTCACATTGTCTTAAAAACAAATCGTTTTCCACTATTTTGGGATACATGATATTATTGAATTAAAAATTTTACTCATTCTATGTAATAATTTACTTTAAATAACTTAATTTTTTATATTTTAATTACATATTTATAATAAAAAATTATTACCTACCATTTTGATACAAAGGGCGATTTTGAGGTATTATTTAGCAATAATAATGTTGTACTTTGCACCAAAGCGGCAGCACAGCAATATGTGCGCAAAACGAGCTATTAAAGTAGTTCAAGACATATATTCGTTATGTAAAACAACGCGTACATTAAACTTGAAATTTATTTCTTTTAATATACAGTCATAAACATTTATTATACCCTATACCACTATGTGGTTTGGGTATAATGACTTTGTGCTGTTGTTTGTAACTACCAAAAATATTTGACCTTTTATTATATCGATCGACTCAGAATCATATCCACACTCACTTTCGATTTAGCGATGTCCGCCTGTGTGTCCATGTAAACTTTGTAATCAAACTACAGGTCGCAAATATGAATATATTTTTGATGAAATTTCGTATATAAGCTTTTATCGGCGATAGGATGAACGCTATTGAAATTGGTGAAATTTGGTCCATGTTCAGACCTAGTCCCCATACAAATGACCCCTATCAAATCGACATAAATTGCCATAAGATCCAAATTATCATATAGATCACAGTCAAATTGGGTTTGTATGTGTTTATTATATCCATTAATCAGTAGTCCAAAAATAATCCCTATAGGACAATTCTTATTCATAGGCCCCATATAGAGCTGCTTCCCGATCTTCACTTAAATCTATCAAAAAACAAAAATATTTCACAGATTTTTCTCAAATTTGGTTTGTATATATTTTTTCAAAATATAAGTGACTTTACCAAATATGGTCAGGATCGGTCCATTTTTCGACCTAGTCCTCAAATAAATATAGCACCCGATATGAACTTTTTCATATCTTCATCCAAAAAAATTAATATCAATGCCACTTATTTTCTATATCCAATTAGTTGGACCGAAGAGATAGGGTCTCTAAACCATGGTATAGGGTATCGTTGTTTTTATTATTTTAATATACACTTGCTAGTATACTTAAAGATGAAAAATTTAACTATTAATAAAAATGCTAAGAAAACATTTGGAACTACGAACTTTTCAAAAAATTACGGAATGTTTATACAAGGTGGGGCAAAAGTAACGCTACCATTTTGGTTGCCTATAATTTTGCCCAAAGAAAAGATAAGTAAGTTTGGTTTTCATAAAAACTTTATTTGGTCTTTACATTTTTTTTTTTCGTTATGATTGGAAAATTATATCGGCTAAATGGTAACCGCGATTTGCTATGCAACTTTCGGTTCTTTTTAAGGCATTTTGCATGACATCCTGCAACATCTCAGGCTGAATTTCTTTAACTTCGTGACGAATATTGTCTTTAAGATGTTGAATCGTTTGGGGCTTATTCACATTAACTTTTGATTTTAAAAAACCCCATAAGAAAAAGTCTGGTGCTGTTAAGTCCAGATATCTGGCTGGCCATGCTAAATCGGCACTTCGCGAAATTAGTCTTCGTGAAAAAACGTCAGTCAAAAATTGAATTGTTGAACGAGCTGTGTGTGCTGTGGCCCCATCTTGCTGAAACCACATGTCCTCTAGGCCTTGCTCTTCCATTTTAGGCACAAGAAAATTTCGAATCATGTCTTGGTACCGTTCAGCATTAACAGTAACTCCAACACCTTGGTCATTTTCAAAAAAATAGGGACCAATGATGTTTCAAGCATGAATACCATACCATACAGTTGTTTTTAGTGGATGCAATGATGTTTCATGAATTAATTGAAGATTCTGTGTTCCCCAAAACCGACTGTTCCGTTTATTGACATTACCTCTGAGAAGAAAATGGGCTTCATCTCTCATTATCAATTTAGACGAAAAATCTTCAATTTCACCAGACAGCCTTAGGATTGCATTACTGTACTCAATTCGTTGATCAGGATCTCTCGGTAGCAATGTTTGGACTAATTTAATTTTGTATGGGAACATTTTTAAATCAATTTTCAAAAATCGTCATAAACTGCGTGGAGAAATGTGTAACTGGGAACCATGTCTCCGAATTGATGTTTCTGGAGACTTTACAACACCTTCGCGCACCAGAGCCACATTTTCTGCGTTACGAGACGTCCGTTGTCTTCCAGAACGGGGCTCGTCTGCTGTCGTACCGTACTGTTGAAAATTCGCATGTAAACGATAAATTGTGGTTTTGCGAGGCAGTGGACGATTAGGATATTTTGTACGCAATTTCCGCTGAGTGGCAATAATGGAACGATTATTTTCAATAAATATTGACACTATTTCTGTTCGTTCTTGTGGCGTATTTTTCTCCATAATAAAATTTTGACGTCTACACAACACAATGGTTAAGCGAAACTGAGCTAAACGTCACAGAACCCAGATGGCGCGCAATCAAAATGGTAGCGGGACTTTTGCCCCACCTTGTACTTAAATTTTTGGGTTTACAATGCAAAAAACGCAGTATGGCATCTATACGTGCCAGAAAAAGTATTCGTACATTGAACTTTCGAGGAAATCCACGTATTATGCAACGACGTGCATGTCTGTCACATCGATTTTATTTTAGTAGAAGACAAACTTGTTTCTATAAAGCTGAAACTATATTCTGAGATAAGTTCAAAAATCAAAGAAATCCATGCTAACGAGAGAAAAATTATCACTATTTGCTTCCCAAATAGTTCTAAAATCAAAGATTCCCTTGGTACAACATGTTACATATCACAACATATCAAACTAAATCTGAGTCATTCAGTTCCGATATCAATAGAAAAAAAAAAAAAAAAAAACGCATAGACTTTGCAAATGAGTGTGTAAACAAAACAAGGCTCTAAAAGTGTGGCGAAAAAGTGGAGCTGCATTAATTAAAGAAAAAACTTTGCGGAAGAGGTGGCATTATGGTTTGGGTTGTATGGCAGACATCGAGGTTGGATCCATGGATAATGATCCAAAACATACGGCACACAATGTCAAGCTGGTGGTTGCGCTACAGTATTAAAAATCAAATGAAATAACCACCCCAATCACCCGATCTTAATCTTATAGAGCATTGTGGAATTTACTGGAACGCATGATCCGTCAGAAATGGTAAAAATTGTCATTTAGGATGAGTGGGGTAAAATAAGAAAAGAGAAGTCTTCAAAGTTGGTTAAGTCGATGCCAAATCAGCTCACAGGGGTCCTTAAGCGCATAGAATATGTTACAAGTTACTAACTTAAGTAATATTTATTGCAAATTTATTTTGTTGTTATAATATTTCAAATATACGAATCCTTTTTAACAGTACTAGCAGATTCCAGCACTCGAAATTCGAGTGCAATTTCTAGGCAGCTTTATTTTTCAACGTAGCCAATTCACAAACCAACACTTTTATGGTTTATTATTATTGTGAATGAACATAAACTCATTAACAAACACATTAACAAATTTAATAAAACACACATAGCATATGTATAATTATATGTATGTGTTAGTAGCAACTTTAAATGCAATTTACTCAAAGCAAAGGAAAAAAATTTAAAAATCTATAAATCTGCAAAACGGCTAAAAAGAAATATCTTTCAAATAAAATAGAACAAAACATCAGTCACAAGAAATCGCCCAGCCTATTAATATTATAGATATAAATTAAAAACAAAATTCAGCTCAGTTAATTTTTTCTTATTTTCTTATATATTTTGTTATATTTTTCGTAGTATTACAACTTAATTTTAGATGTACGGATATTTTTTTAACATACACTTGTTATTTATGTATAGCCATATGTATGTAGAAAAGTTTAAAAAATGATAATTTAAAAAAAAAACTAATCCATAAAAACCAAGTTTTTTTTGTACTCCCTTTCTTGTAAATTAAGTTTACCATCAGGTAATAAATTAAATAATTGATTGATTGAAAATGAAACACGTCTTGAAAAATATCTATGCCAAAAATCAAAAATTTTTTTCACAAAAAAACATTTATCAGATCATTTTTATCATCGCTGCAAGTCTGCCTGTAAAGTTTCAGCTCGATTGGATCACGGGAAATGTGATATAAATTTTGTCGACAAGCAGAGGTTTTTATTATTAGTATGGTACTATAATGCCTTGGAACTTTGTTGCCAAAAAAAGTACTAGCCCTAATATACATATGTATGTATGTGATTGGTTCAGCAAGATAACATGGGGATCCATTCTTTCACATGTCCAAGTATGAGCACATTAGTTTAAGTAAAAAATAAATAAATAAAAAAAAATATTTAAAAGAAATTAAAAAAAAAAATTAAATGATGTCAAAAAAAATTAACTCCACAATCGAATAGTTAGAACTGACATTCATTTATTAAAAATTTTAGTTTAAATAATAAAACAATTTTATTAGATTTTTAGCAATGAATAAATGACGGCAAAATTTTAATAAATTATCTTTCGGCTATTTTAATAATAATGTTTAACACAAGTTATAATCATACAGCTTAGTATATGATTAATTTAGATTGATTAGGTTTTTTTTAATTTTTTGGATAAGTTTTTGTTTCATAAATAATTTTCAAAACAATTTTTTAATTACCATACTGTACTGCTGGATATTCTTTATTAATTTCTGCAATTATATTTATGAATTGCTCAAACATGATGTTTGTTAATTTCGTTAAAATTATTTTACTTTTAATAACTTGCACTTATAAGTTAGCAATGAATATGCGAATACATACTCATATATTAGCAAACCCTTTATTAATTATTGCGGTTTTGTAGAGAAAATATATTTCTATATTTAAATTTTAGCTCTCGGTCTAAAACATCAGCATATCAACATTGTGTACAGTGAACTCTCGGATAATGTAAACAGGTATAAAATAAGGTTGTTCATTTTATTACATTTTCGATTGCTGACATTTTTTAGTTATTTTGTTATTTTGTTTGAAAGCAAAGTCTACACAGAATTGATACTACGCTTTAGTAAAAAAATATACTCTATATCTATTTTATTCCAGACTCAAAGATTACGATGTTCGTAGCCATTTTATGTAGAAAAAAAAAACATTTATGACGAAGTATTAAGTACAAAAGAATAGTTGAATAGTTATACCTTTATAATAAAGCTATTTTAATTTGTTAGCAATCGGGAATTTCAAAAATTAAAAAGAAAAAACACATTGCATGCATTGTTTGTAAATTTTTTTTTCAATCACCCCTGTTCTTGAAACCACTATCACAAAAAAAAACTCGCAAATGAAAAAATTCTTAAATCTACGAGTTTTTTGCTGTTCTCTAATTTCAATAAGAATATTTTTTCTCGTTTTAATTCACATAGAAAAGGCTTTGTGAAATCAAAACAAATGCCTTTTTTTTCTACTAAGCAGGTCTTAAGAGATAAAAAAAACTAATTGATATTTAAACTCTAACATGTTTTTTATTGAACCTTGTCATTATTAGAAATTAGAAGAAATTAGACATTAATTTTATGAAAAAAAAAACGATTTTAAAAAACGTCTACATTTTGCGCTGATTTAAAAAAAAAACTCGTTATCGGTGGTCGATGTTAATAAAACACACTTTTTGCGATGATGCTGTTCTATAACTATAATAAAAACTTTTTATTTACACAATCTATTTTCCATTATAATTTTTTCAATTATAACATAGATTCCTTATGCACTAATTATTGCAAATGAAGGAATTAAAAAACAATTTTGTCATCAAATCACATATTTTTGCCAGTCAAACCCAATTTATTTGAATATTGAAATTTTTTTTGGTGATGCCTAACTTTTTAAAAATAGAAAAGTCATTTTTAATTGAATGAAATTGAAGAACAAAAACAATTAAATGAACAAATAAGTTATTTTAAAAGAAAATATTTTTCTTTATACTTTTTCTATAAACTTAAGAAAAAAACATGCACAAAATACTTAAAAGTTTTTTGTGAAACTGAATAAAGAACCATATGGCACTTCGGTTTCTAGATAACATATGTTCTTAACTCAAACATATGGTTCTTAACTCAAACATATGTTTCCATTAAATAAATAAAAAAAACTGGTTTCAAGAAACCCAAAATTTCAATTTCATGTGATTTTGAATTTGCTCTCATTCAAATAACAACGTTTCAAGAACAGGGCTGAATATTTAGAATTGAGTTCATTTAAAGATATTGGTGTTTTCATTACTTCATTAATGAGTGTTCACTGTCTATGTAAAGTGGGGAAAGTATATTTATGTACAGTAATGTGCAAACGCATTCGTACAATAAATTAATTTTATTTAATGCTTCAAATGAAAAATACCAGAGAATAGTTTTGAAACATTTTATTAAAGAACATTAACTAGTTAGTTAGTTAGTTATTATTCTTTATTTTCAAAATATGTATTTACAATATTTAAGATATAAAAATCATAAGATTATATTTTTAATACAAATTAATAATTAGTATAAATTAAATTGAAAATAAAAGGAACGTACAACTATGACATATTGTCGTCAGTCGGTAGTGTTGAAAAATAAAAATATTCATAAAATTTCGTAAATTAATAATTATATACAGTAATTAACTAATTTCTATAATCTAATGCGTAATTATGTAATTAAATAAATTTTTCCAACGAAAATTTACATTATTTAATATATCAATTATTCAATTTCTGTTAAACATATCTTTTTGAAGAATTGGAGTCGGATTTGACGAAGAACTGGGCATTTGGCTAAGAAATGAAGTAGGGTTTCTGGTACCTTAAGGTTGCACAATGAGCATATTTTGGACCTTTGTTGTTGAAATCTGGTTGCATTCAGTTCTATAAGGTCGCATCTAGCTTTGAATATCATACTTACGATAATCGATTGTAAAATCGTGTTGTTTCTGAAACATTTTGGAGAAACATTTCTTTCTCAGTTATTTTTAGGTTAGTTAAAATACCTTTTCTTAAAGACTCCCAGTCTTTTCTTGTTAAACATTCTGCAATTTTGATTGTGTTACCGTCTCTGCATAGTTTGTCTATATACTTAAACCATAGTAATTGTTTTTGTATTAGTATTTTTGTTAATTGATTTGGAAGCCGGTTGCTTTTGTATGTAAAAAGTGTTTTAATAATATATCTCAGATGTAAATCTAAGGTGTATATGTGGCTATTTTCAATACCTGTTTCTAGCATAAGCACGTAGGTTGGTGTAAATGAAGGTAATTTTAGTATCTTCTTTAAGAAAAAACGCTGTAGTTTGTCAACTTCTTCGAATAGTGTAAAACCCCAGATTTGGGCACCATATGACTGGATTGCTCTACAGACAGACTGAAACAAATTCCATTTAGCTTTCAACGATATCTCCTTCTTCTCCAGGAAGTTATTACAAGTTGCATTTATGTTATTTTTTGCTGAAACGTTTCTATTTTGTATATGTTTTCGAAATGACATTTTTGGTGTGAGTGTTACTCCTAAGTAAGTATATTCTGATGTAACTTTTATTGGTTTGCCGTTAAACATAAAATTTTCTCTCCCAGTGATTCTGCCCCCTTGCGAAATATTACCATTTCCGACTTGGTTAAATTAACTTCAAGGTTCCATGTTTGGCCGTAATTTACAAGCTTCTTAATCATTTCTTGCATGGTTTTGACATCTTCTGCTAACATTACGATGTCGTCAGCGTATAATAATAGCCTTACATTTAGGCTATCTATATTTACTCCTCCGTTAATAAAATTGTGAAGGTCATTTAATTAAAGGGCGAAAAGTGTAGGCGACAATAAACATCCTTGTTTTACCCCGGATACAGTATCAAATTCTTCAGATAGGTCATCTCCAGTCCAAACAGAGAACTTTGTTTGGTTGTATATGCTCTCTATCATATTGACCATTTTTGTGGATATTCCTATATCGTGAAGTTTGAAAATAAGAGATTTTCTCGAGATTTTATCAAAGGCCCCTTGAAATCAACGAAAAAAGCATACACTTTTCGATTCTCACTGAACTTTATATTTGTAATTGCAGCTAAATTGTAAATGTTGTCTACTGTTGAGTACCCTACACGAAATCCGGCTTGATATTCTGTTATGACATTATGTTTTTCTAGCCACATATTCAGTCTATTATTCAGTATCCAAATAAATATTTTTGCAATTGAATTCATAAATGATATTCCTCGATAATTACTGACTATGGTTTTATCACCTTTTTTAAATACTGGAAAAATTATATTAGTAATAAACTTTTCATCTAACTTCGCACTTTCGAAGATTGTATTATATGATTTGACCAGTTCTTCCATAAAAACATCGCTCGCATTTTTGAAGAATTCATTGCGTATACGATCCTCTCCTGAGGCCTTGTTAAATTTTGCTTTTGCTAAAACACTTCTTAATTCCGTTGTTGAAATGGGGTCGTCGAGATCATTGTCATAATAAAACATTGGAGCATACGAAATATCATTCGTAGTGGGTTTAACAGTAAGCAAAAATAGATTTTAAATTCGTATGCCGTTATTCCAGGATTTTCTTGTTTATCTATATTTCTAATTTCTTTAACTATATTCCACCAGTTTTTAATGTTTTGTACGGAGTTTATTTTTAATTCTATATTTTTGAAATATTTGACTTTGCTTACTTCACATATATCTTTAAATTTTCTATTTGCTTCCAGATATTGCTGTTTATTTTCCATAGTTGTATACTGCCTGAATTTTCTTAGTGCCTCAAAGTTTTTTCACGAGCATGTTGGCATTTATAATTAAACCACCGGTTTTCCACTTTTAACGGTTTTACAGGTTTACAAATTAAAGGATTAGCTGTTTGAATAATTTCTGTCAGATGCGACAACTCAAAACATACATTTGCATGTTTATAAATATTTATTTGTTGGTTAAGATTATCTTTATATGTTTCAGCCTTTCTTTCATCCCATTTTAGTTTCGGCAGCAAGTTCATTGTGTTATGTAAATCATTATTTAAAACTAAGCTAATAGTTAATAGTATAGGCATATGGTCTGACCAAATTTTGTCTTCTACCTTGAAATGTTTAACATTTTTCAAAATATTGTGTGAAACCGCACAAATGTCATTCACCGATTGACCCATACCACTGATGAATGTGAAATTTCCCACTTCATCTCCCTCTGTACATCCGTTTATAATATGCAACCCAAAATCTTGGCAGAATTCAATAAACAATTTACTTTTACTATTTTCAACGGAGTCTTTTGAATTTCTGATTGGGCTTCCAGCTTTAATAGAAGATTGCAAAAATTCATCTAGCATCTGTTGTGTATTACCAGTTCTAATATTTAGATCACCAATTACAATTGGATTCATTATGTTCTTGCTTGTAAAAAATCTCCTTACAGATTCAAAATTATCTTGCCATGATGCTGCTCTGAGGAATAGAGGCATAACATTTATTTCACAGAACATTAACTATAACATACATTATTTTCACGTTTTATATTATAACTTATTTAAAATTATAAATTTTTTTATTATATTTGCCTTGCAAAATATGATGAAATATGTTTTAATATATTACACAGGTTGACAAAATGAAGCTTTTTCCTGCGGCATAACTTTTTGGAGTCAATTCAGAATTGTTTGATTCATTACATATTTTAGCTTAACTCACTAACGATTTGGTTGAATAAAAAATCCGAAAATCCGCAGCTAATTTACTTCTACACTGTTTTATAAGTAGCTCAATAATTTCGGAAATATTCAGAAAAATTTTCAAAAAAAAAAAAAACATTTTTTCATGCAGAATTTAATATATTTTGTTTATGTTAAAATTCCTAAAAAAAATCAAGAACGTCAAAATTGCTCTTTTTTCATCTTAAGTTATAAACATGGATACGTTGCAAATAAAACAAGCCATAATCCATTAAAATTGATTGACAAGTTTTGGTTTAATTCGCAATTTAGTAATTATGTCTTATTTTGATAAAAAAAATCCGAAATGAATATCAATAACACAAAGAATAATAAAATTTCATAATTATAAAAAACACGAGTTAAAGGCGGGGTAAGGGTTTAACGGCGAAAAAAGGCTTATTTTCATGATTTTTTTAAGATATGAATAATGTTGGATTATACTTATAATTTATAATAAATTTTATCGAAATTCATTGAAACAAAAAATTAATATTCTTGTCAAAATGAGATACCTTCACTTAATCTATCTATGTCTCATTTTGTTCATAAGCTATGTAGCTTTAAGCAAAAGTATTAAGCCTTGAAATTTTTTTCCCTTTTTGGATTTTTCATGACTTTTAAAAACAAAAACTTAAAATTTTTTAGGCAAAAAAATATATATTTTTTTAATAAATTTATTTAGGAAATGTACTTAAAAAACTTAATAAAAATTAAATTAAAATCGCTTTTGACGCCATTGTTTCTCGGCGATTTGTTTCCCGGGTAATTAAAAATTATAACAAACTATGATCCTAACAATGTTAGAGAAATATTGGCAATTGTTATGAAAAATCCGAATATTTCGTGGAGAAAAACAGCTCAAGGAACCAATTACAATCTTTTTCAGAAAAGTGAAAAAGAGGTGGAATCAAATTTTACAAAGTAAAGATGGTGCGGGTTAAAACTCCAAGACGAAGATTTAATTAAAAGAACTAGCAAAAACGTAATTTCTTCAACAAGTATCAATACTGCTTCTTGTACGATTAAACGTACATGATTGACGACTTCGCACACCTAACAGAATTCGATTTTTACTTAGTCTATAACAGAGGGAATGTCCATAAATAACAAAAGAAAACAAATTTTCCGTCTATTTGTAGTTGTAGGAAAATAAGAAGTCGAATGGGCGAACGGGTACGAAAAATACCGAGCTACACATTAATGCTATGATAATCATGATAGAATCTACATGATTTGCCATACAAAATATTGAGAGCGAATCTAGTTGCTAACCACGAAGAATTAACTGTCATCTCCAATTTTTATCAAAAATTATCGCTAGTTTATCTGAACTAGCTGTCAAAAATATATAAGCAAAGAAAACACAAGAAATTAATGTGTACAATAACAAATAAAAAGTATATATTTACATATATATATTTAAAAAAAAATGGAAAAAATGAAATAGTGAAACGTAAAGTGTATTTGCACAAAAAATATAAACGTTAAAATGAAACAAGAACAATCGTTTGAACACCAAGGTTCGCAATCGTGATTCAGAGAACGAACCAAGTGGTTCTTTTTGCCGTCTGAACATGCTATAAAGAATGCTTGCAGAAGTGACTACTTCCATCCCTAAAGCAGCATTAGGTATCTAACTTTTTTGGCTTTTGCATTACAGTAAATCGGCTGTCATTTATTTTTCTCAAAAACATTTATTTTTGGACTGCTGATTAATGAGTGTAATAAACCCATATAAAAAAAATGTTACCTATACCTATGTGATAATCTGGATCTTACGGCAATTAAAGTCGATTTCAAAAGGGTTATTTCTATGAGGACTAGGTGTGAACATGCACCGATTTTCACCAATTTCAATAGTGATCGTCGTCCTAAGGTAAAAATTAGTTTTAAGGTTTACATGAACACACAGACGGACGGACGTCGCTAAATCGCCTCAGATAGTGATTCTGAGTCGATCGGTATAGGCAAAATATATTTGGTAGTTACAAACATCAGCACAAACTCATTTGTGCACTCTGTAGGGTATAAGAATGATGTTCTATACATTCTGATTTTTTATTTGTTACAAAATAAATATTTGTTAATATCCCTAAATAAAATTTGACAAAATTATTTATTTGGTAAATTAAATGAAATTTTCTTACGCACATTACTGTATATATAAAACACCACAAAATATAAATTATAATGTCAACAAGAACAATAAAATTAGATTTTTTGATGTTGAACTAATCTGTGGGCTATGGTCCCATAAACCTGCCCTCGAAAAGAATAGAAATAATATTTTCCTCCGACCGACATTTTTATTTAAAAAAAATGTCCAACAACATTCATAGCTTCAAAAATTGACAATCATTGCATACACTTGAAATGTTCTGCAACTAAATTAGAAAATGTAATCATTAAATAAGAAAACTATAAAAAAGAAACTTCACGTTTGAAAGTATTTATAATACATTTCGATAGACTTTGTTTCAAATTTAAAAAAAAGCAATACTACTTTTCATTGGACACATAATCCAATAAAAAAAAGTTTGGGAGTATTTCCCCTTTATTTACACCGTACATTGATTTATAAGAATACATTTAATTGTGTATGAAACGCAATGAACTATTTAACAAGCCTACACTCGGAAAAATCAACTGAATCAAATTTTAGAACAATAGAAAATCAGTTAAAAAAAACGTCCTATAAACTTTTTATTTAAATCAACAATATTTTTCACAAATGTTTAAACTTTAACTGAACAAAAACAATAAAATAAGTTAAAATTTTGAATTGATGTTTAAATTTAATAAATTTAATTCATTTTAATCCTTGCTAAAAAAATAAAAAAAAAAATTTATTAACAAAAATAAAAACAAATGCTCGATTGCAGAGAACACAGTGCAATTTTCATTTTCTCTTTCGATTTGAAATCATTGTGAAGAAATTGAGAACATGTGCGATTAACTGCTGCAGAATATGCATTTTTATTCATTTTTATTAGCATAATTTCTTGAAATTTTTAATGTCCATTCATTTAAAAGCAAAATTTTCCGAGTGTACATTTGTATTTCGGGCATAAAATAACACAAACAAATTTTCTTATTATTTCACAAAAAAGTATTCGTTATCTTTTGTTCAGGTTGTTAAAAACGTCATAATTAATTAATTTTCGTTGTCGTATACTGAAAATGAGATTATTATCATAGTTGTTTAATTCAATTGAAAAGTGCAAATAGCCCGAAAAGATAGCGCTAAAAATATCAATTTGTCAAAATAAAAATGTGTCTTTTATCGGAACTACCATACCGCAACAATGGAAAGGTGTTCATACGAGTATTTAGTTTGTTTTATAACTTAACGACATTTTAAAAAAATCGGTAATAAGAATTGTGGAATTAAACTGCTGCTCTAAATATACATATTTATATCTAATTTAAAATTTATGTAGGTAAGTAGCATCTTATGTATGTATATAGCGGTTAAAATATTCAAAATAAATGGGTTTTAATAAAAAAAAAAAAAAAATATTACGGCAAATATTTAGTCAAAAAATTATTATTAAAAAAAGAGAAAAAAAAATGGGACGTAAATTTGGCATGAAATTTTTTTTGCTGATACGAGGGAGGTCCCAGAACTACCCCACCTGAAAACGAAAACACAACAACTTGGGGAAAATGTTCGTTATTTGCCAACATAATCTCCTTTTAGCACGATACACTTTTCCCAGCGATATTCAATAGCTTCGATACCCTGTTGCTAGTAAGAACTGTCTAGATTCTTAAAATAGCCATCAACTGCAGACTCCACCATTTCATTGTTGGCAATTCTTCTACCACCGAGCCATTCATTCAAGTTTGGAAATAGAAAATAATCCGAGGGAGCTAAATCTGGCGAATAAGGTGTGTGATGTGTGAACTGGTGCATTGTCTTGATGAAATAACACTTTCTTTTTCGCCAAATGTGGCCTTTTTCCTTAATTTCATCACTTAAACACAGTTGATCGTTTTTCCATTAATTTTTCAATAAAAATTATCCCACGCGTATCCCAAAAAACATACGCCATAACGCAGACGCAGATAGAACTGTCTTCGCCTTCCTTGGACACGCATGATTTTCCCACTTCAGACCACTGTTTTGACTGATCTTTGTCTTAGGTATGAAGTGGTGGACCCATGGCTCATCCATGGGTAGGCATTGAAATATCAACAAACACTCTATTGCCTCTTGTCCCATCTTGCGGACAAGAGGCATGGTCACCTCAACAAACACTCTATTGAAACATCTTCATGACGCTGTTTTTGTTCTATTGTGAGCAAAAGCGGCACCCATCTTGCGGACAAGAGGCATGGTCACCTCAATTCGTCGACCATAAACGTAGGAGCAGACTCGCCTAGAGTAGATTCTAGCTCGGCTTGGACGAGACCTTTCAAATGAAAGCATTGAATTACATAACTGCGAACAATATTTTCCAAGTTTACAAATTCACAGAGTTCTTTTACTTTTGATACTCGTATTTCAAAAAAAAAAAAATAAAAAATAAATAAATAATAATCTAACCCATAAAAACAAAGTTTTTATTAAAACTCTTTCTTTCCTTATGCATATGAGTTTTGAATATCTCCGTGACTGTACGTGACTGTGTGTGATTATCTTAAAATTAATCTTTGGCCACAAGTCTATGGACAAAGTTTCAGATCGATCGGATGAGGGGAACAACAATCTCTCCGTGACTGTGCGTGACTATGTCAAAGTTGATCTTTTTTCACAACAAGTCTATTGACCAAGTTTCAGATCGATTGGATAAGTGGAAATGTGTTTTAAATCACTCCGTGGCTGTGCGTGACTATGCGTGACAAGACAAAGTTAATATTTTTTTCACGGCAAGTGTATGGACCAAGTTTGAGATCGATCGGATGAGGGGAAATGACATTTAGATCACTCCATGACTGTGCGTGACCACGCGTGACTGTGCATGACTAAGTCAAAGATAATCTTTTTTCACAGTAAGTGTATGGACTATGAGCCAAGTTTCAAATCCATTGGATAAGGGGGAATGGGGTCCACCCATGGCAGACAGACAGACAGACAGACAGAGAGTATGAGTTAAATGAAAGAGTTTAAAAAATAAATAAATAAAGAATTATTTGGAATGTTTTTTTTGCAATTTCAATTTCAATTTCTTTATCTTATAATACATATTAATACTATACTAGCAGATCCCAGCCCTCGAAATTCGCGTGCAAATTCTACGAAATTTTATTTTTTCATTTAATAAATTATTTTATAAGACCCTAAAGGTATGCTAATCAATTTTCACAATTCAACACTTTTTATTGTCGTTATTGGTTTATGTCCAAAATTATTTTTGTAGTTGTTGTCGTTTTTGTTTATGTCCAAAATTATTTTCAATTCAACACAGGGCTTTTTGCAAAAACATTAAGAAATTTAAATATCACACACACATCATTGTATTATTTTATTTGAAACGTATTTCTTTTTAGCTGTCTACCATATTTACAGATTTGTACCGTCTTGAACATTTTTTTTGGAGTAAAATGCATTTAAAGTTGTTACTAACACATACATAAAACACACATTCAAGCTTCAAATAAAAAACTATACAATGCTGTGTGTGTGTTTATTAAATTTGTGTTGAATTGTGAATTGGCTAAAATTGATTTGCATACCTTTAGACTCTTATAAAATTATTTATTAACACACCCAGTTATATATCTTGATTTTATAAGAGCCTAAATGTATGCTAATCAATTTTAGGCAATTCACATTCAACATAGGGCGAATAAAATGTACTCTTTTTTGAAACCATCAATAATAAATGCACAGGCGATGAATTGTGAATTGCCTAAAATTGATTAGTATACCTTTAGGCTCTTATAAAATTATTTATTATAAATATTTTATTTAATTTAATATATTTTTAACACATATTATACATATATGAACTCTAACTATGCTAAATTTTGCATTTTGCTTAAAAACTAGTCGAAAGAATTACCATTACGTATTAATATATAGATGCTTAATATGATTACGTCCATCACTAACTTATTCCGTAACGATGTGTGATTAATAATTAATTACATTAAAAATTTGTAATTTTTACAACAGTATATTTTCCTAAAAAGTGCATTTTCTTGATAAAGAACAGCTACTTAAAAAAGTAAATTTTCTTTAAAAAAAAGTACCTTTTCCTCAAAAGTACCTCTTCTTATAAAAGCGCATTTTCGTAAATATGTAAATTTTCTTAAAAAAGTACATTTTCTTAAAAAAAAAAAAGTATGTTTTCTTAAAAAATTACCTTTAAAAAGTACTGTTTCTTAAAACAAAATTAAGTTTTCTTAAATAAGTAGATTTTCTTGAAAAAGTACATTGAACAACAATAAGCCACCTTTAACACCAACAATTATCAAGAGGTAATGGATCAACAGCAATTAGCTTCAGCACCATCGGATGCTACACCCACTAGTGGTGGCACCACTAGTAATGCTACACCAGCAGTTGAACGCGTAACAAGCACCCAATATACTCAGGTAACTTTTAACTTCTTCAAACCGAAAACTTCCAAAATCAAAATTAAAAAAATTCTGGGATATAGACAAAAAATCAATATTTTCAAAAAAAAAAAAAAAAAAATTATATATCAACAAAAAACACTAAAAGTCCTTTTGATTCCAAATCGAGTATCAATTTGTTGTCTATGCAGGTTTTATATCTTGATGCAGAAGAGCTCAAATCGACTGATTACGAAACGTTCGACGAATCAAAACGTGTATGTCAGCAAATCTCTGAGGAAACTGGTGCTCAAATCGAAATAGCTTGTGGTAAAAATCAATCGCTTACCTTCCTTATTAAGGGCAAGCAAACTGAATTGTTTGATGCTCGTCGCAAAATTCTTATGAACTTTTCCGCCCAAGGCCAAGCAAAAACAACAGACCGCCACTAAGATTCCCACACCCAATCAAAACGACGACAGTGACATGATTAATATTGCCGGTACCAAGCAAGATATCGAAAAAGCAGATCAATCAATTTAAGGAAACTATAGTCAGTTACTGTTAAAATTACCCGAGTGTATATTTGAGTTTCATACAGAAAACTACACAAATAAATTATAATATTTCACAAAAATGTGTTCATTTTTTTTTTACTTATTGACCAACACTCAGGGGATGTCCCCTACCGATGCAGTGCATTGTGTTGATCTCAGGAAAATAGGTTATGGGAAGGAGGAAAGAGGGAGTAGTGTGGATATTCGACTTAAATGTTATTAGATTATAACAGTCAGGAAAGACCTGTGCGGGGAGTTTATTCCACATACGGCTAGTTACACTGATAAACGTGTTTTCTCTTTATCCCATGTTCAGTGAATTTGTTGTATATCTAAAATTTGATTTTATATTGGTTGTTTAATGAATTTAATTAAATAGTACAATGGCCCAGAAAGACAGAGCTAAAAAAATTAAATTGTCGAGAGTCTTTTTTTAATAAGCGACAAAAATATTTATGGAAAAAATTCTGAATTTGCCAATTTTGTTTTATAATAATTTCGCGTCAAGTCCTATTTTTTTTTTTTTGCGAAATCACTTTTTTACTAATTTGTTACCAAAAATACAATTAAAAAAAATAGATAAACGAAAACAAAAATAATTTTTAGTGAAACTTTTAGACTGTATCACTGTTGATAAAAACAATAAAAATAGAAGATGGTAAGAAAATGTATAAAATCTTAACCGTTATTTAAACATTTATAGTTTCTGACGTTTTCTTTCAACTGTTTTTAATTACAATTGTAGTTCTGAATGTTTTAATCTTATAATTATTATTATAAAATAACGGCAAGAATAAAGTTTATTGAAGAGTTAAAAATAAGAATAATAGATGATTTTACTACTGGTATTAACCAAAAGAAATGTGTGAGAAATAATTTAAAAAAAAAATCTAGAAATGTAGTGAAAGGGGCCTCGTAAAGCGAAGATTGGAAAATATAATAGCAATATAGTTTAAATAATGTCCAAAATGCTACCTAAAGGGGTGATTAACGATCTGAAAATAAAACCCGAACCCATAGTTTCATGTGTCCAAAACCATCTATCACACTTTTTAAAAACACCATTAAAAGTTGGGAAAGTGTGTATTTAAAAGATGGTAACGTTAAAAGTTGCAACACTACAATATATTCAAAGACGAAAATAGACTGTGACCATTCGAAATATCGAAAAAAATCAGATACGACACCTTGCTGCTACAGGATCGACTTTACCATTAAGAGTAAACGTAGTGAGATAACGATCTATTGTTATTTAAGTTAGCCGATCTGATGGACAATTATGACTACCATAAAATGGACGAAGTAAAGTAAAGAAAAAGCAACTATCAGCTGTTAAATCGGTTGTCCAATAAAGCAAACTCAAAGTTTAAACCTCTAGAAAAAAAAAACACCCTTTATTATAGCACATTTAAGAATACTCGAAATTCGAGTGCAAATTTTAGGAAATTATATTTTGTCATTTTATAAAGACCCTAAAGGTATGCTAATAAATTTTAGAAAATTCACAATTCAACACTTTTGAAATATTGGTTTATGTCCAAAATAATTTTTCAATGTTTATTGGTTTATTCCAAAATTATTTTTCAATTCATCACAATTATTATTGTGACTGAACAAAACAAACTCACATACACATTAACAAATTTAATAAACACACACATAGCATTGTATATATCGCAAATGTACCTCTAAAGTGAGTCAACTCAAAATTTTTAAATTTTCACTTTTTGCAAGAAGACGATGCACAGTGGTCATATCTATCCACTGTAAAAATCGCACATCGTTTTTCTAGTCTTTCGCAAAAAAAAATACAGTTGTAACCCTGTTTGTGTTATTGTCTATTAAACTCGTTGATAACACTATTTAGAATTTAAAAAAAATTATTCGGTTAATTTTTATTTATTTAACCCTTCAGTGCTTCTGAGATCAAAATTATCCATTGTGATATATCTCTGGTGCAATTATCTGCTTATTGCTCGCGAATATAAATTAAAACAACTTTTAACCAATAAATAAAAATTAACCGAAGTATTTTTCTTAAATTCTAAATAGTTGTATCAACGAGTTTAATAGAAAAACTCGTTTTAGGTCATTTTTATTTTAAAATATCTTAAAATCCAAAGCTGGCCTTGGCAAATAATTGGTTAACGTTCTCGGATTTATCCCAAATTTTTGGAACGAAACTTCTACATATTTGGTTATTATATTTTAAGTGTCGCATCTAAAAATTGGACAGCACTTACAAAATATTAGAATTTTTTGAATAAATTGTCTCTTATTAGTTTGGGGTCATATGTTACCCCAATTCCAAAAGGGTTAATGGAGTCATATTATTTTTTTCCGAAACCCTAGGCTATTAAGATAAAATATAATATTTAAAAGTAGAAAATCGATGAATTTTTGATACAAAGTATTTAGAAAGAGTGCATTTACAGAATATTTCACAAAAATCCATTTTCTCGAAATCCGCGAAAATAAAATCCTTGTCAAAAAAATTCTGGCAGAGGGATTTACTTAAAAATTCACACAGTTAATCTGCAACATGTATTTAATAAAACCTTAAAGTGATAGATTCATTTTTTTTAAATTTTATTTAAGAAAATTTTTTCAAACTTGAAAAAGGAGTTTTAAAAATTTTATCAAAAATATTTCCAATTTTCGGCCTCAATGCGCAATAGGTTAACAACGTGGTAATAAAACAATACTTCATATCTGAGTACTTATAAGTATAGAGACCAAAAAAGAATGATGGCTTTAATCAATTTCTCAAAGTTGAAAAAAATGCCATCAAATTTCATGACCTAGTTTTTTTTGGCACAAAAGTGGTCTGGGGCATTTGCTATTTCTTGGCGAGGTTTCATACGATTTTGAAGTTTTATAGCCTTTTGAAAGGATAATTTAATAATGATCCCGAATTATGTAACAGCTTGTCGGAAAAATTAAATTATAGAACGAAATTTTCGTAAAATCTGAAAAAAGTCATATTTTCCCCATATAAACACATTTGAAATTTTCAATCGCTTTGCGCCATGACTAAACGTTTTCTGATTTGCCCAAAACTTTGTATCTCTCAGTTTTTTTGCTATTCGCATATTTCTAGGAGGGTGAGACCGACAGTTTGAACACTTTTTTTCCCTCCATATAACGAAGGGCCACCCTAATGGTCATACTGATATTCAGAAACATCAAATTCAAATTGTTTTCTACCCAGTGCTGCAGAACCCTCATAGGCCAGTACTTGTTATGTGGCGGACAACAAAGCAAAATGAGAAATAACCTTGAAAATAAATTTGATGCCATTATCAAACCAAAAATTGTCCGGCTATATTATTTAGCATTGGCAAATGGAATTAATGGGAACCTTATACAACTGGTGGAGCTAGCAACTCGTTACTGGAGGGGATCATGCATTCTAACTGCATATATGTCTAAAATAAAACGGCATTCTTATTTGGATCCTAACATTGTGTGTGTCCTTATTTTTATCGTATGTTTTATTTATGACTTATATAGGACGTTTTCAAGAAATATAAGAAGGATACAATACGATGATAAAATATGCAGCCATAGCCAATTATGAAACAGCAACAATAAGTAAAAGAACTCAAATGAAAACGAGAACATTAATACATTGATAGTTGACACCTGAAATATTACCTATTTATTCTTTATTCATATGTGTTACTAAATTGTTTTATAATGCAAATTATTTTTTGTCATTTTATTAATTTTAATTTTTTATTTAAATAACTATTGAAAAATTTATTTATATATTTACGGGGGTTACTGTACTTTTAATTTAGATGACCCTGATAAATGGTTGCTACGTTCAATAAATAAATTACAAATTCCAACTATTTTGCAATAGAATCGAATTTATTTTAAAATGCAATTACTTGAATAATTAATATTAAAGTTTTGAAAATATAATCCAGTAATCACAACAGCATAATGTGATAGTACATAAGACTGCCAAAATTCGATTGTCACAACGAATCCATAATCTGTGTGTGTTCAATAAATATTGGACTAAATAATAAAAAGACAACAAACTTTTAAAGTATGTGCTCCAAATGCTGTAAAACAAATGTATTGTATTCTATTTCATGCTAATCCGGACAGATTGAATGAAATTAGGTATTTTGTATTATTGTCTTCATTGACAAACTTTGTGTATTATTCGATTAAGTTTTGCAATATTGCAATGATACAAAAAATAAATATTAGCACCAACATACACCCTTCATACTTAATTATTAAAAATATATCAACAGCAACCTGTTTCCCTTAACAACAAATAAATTTATTTGTTTACTAAAGCAAAACAAGTCAAAATAGTTTGTAATACAATTGACAATCATTTATTTATTTGTAAATGAATTGAAAACAAATTATCAGTGAATAAATATAGAAAAAAAAAAGAAATTGCAAAAAAGTAAAACAATTTTTATAAAAATTAAAAAAAAAAACAGTTTTAAAAACTGCATAAAAATTATTTTAAAAGTTACACTTGTAAATTTATATTAAAAATCCAAACATGGAGATGCCAAGTAAGTATTATTGGACAGTTGAACATTATACATATATACATATTTAATCCTTTTTTTAATAAAAAAAAACAAATGTTTCAGTACAAATTTCTAATGAATTGGAAAAACGCATATCGGATGCATTTTGTATATTTGATCATCACGGTGATAAAACTATAGATGTGAGGGAAATTGGCACAGTATTGCGATTTTTAGGCTGTGTACCAACAGAACAGGATATAAATGAAATTATAACTGCAACGGAAATGGAAGATTCAAGAGGTGAAGTACATTTATCAATGTTTTTGCCTCATGTATCGCATTTACTAGCAGAACATAAGTAAGTTATTAACTAAGAAATATTGTGAGAGTATTTTAAAGAGAAATAGTACCAACAACATGAAAAGCATTTCAAATTAAATATAAATTTGAAGAGCTTATTGCAAAAGCTTAATTAAAAAAAAAACATTTTTAAGAATTCATTATAATACCTTTAATCATCCCATAAATTACTGACAGACGAAATGTCTATTTTTAGAATTACATATTATTTGTAACTACTCTGAAAAAAAGTTTAGTTTTTTGGTTAAATGGTAATGACTGTTTGTGGATAAAGACTATTTGCCAACGGATCATGAAGAAAATTTCAGAACACAGCTACGTATGATTTGTTTTTATTTTGTGGCTCATATGTTATTGCAATCATTAAATTAGTAACTATTTAATAACTAGTTAGTTGTAAGGCGACTAAGGCGCCCATACATATGCATACACATATGCTGATGTATACTTTATTCAACATTTTAAACACAAAATGAGATTCTATTGTATACAAAGAACTCAAGCACTTTTTTAAAATATATGATTTTTTTGAAGAAAATTCAACAAGGAACTCAAGCACTTTTTTAAAAAATTGATTTTTTTTAAAGAAAATTTACTGCTTTAAGTAAAGGTAATTTTTTAGAAAAGGTACCTTTTTAAAAAAAGTTTATGAGAGTACTTTTTTTAAATGTACTTTTTTATAAAAAGTTACGTTTTTTTAAGAAAAGGTACCTTTAAAAAAAGAAATTAAAAAAATTACTTTATCATTAAAAGCCAGTTTTTAAAAGAGACAAAATTTAAAAAAAAGAGATATTTTTTTTAAGAAAATTCACTTTTTTAAGAAAAGCAGTTTTTATAAAAAATAACTTTTTAAGAAAATGTACGAAAGAGGTCCCAGAACAACCCTACCTGACGTATAGATGGCGGCTGTAGTTAAAAAAAATTATTTCGATGAAAAGTGGCAACATATTTATATTTAAAGTTTCAAGTCGCCATGTTGTTTAGTATTTTTTTTTGAGCCATCAAAAGTATTGGTCACAGTTATGTAATTCAATACTTTCATTTGAAAGGCCTCAGTCCAATAAATCTAAAGCCGAGCTACTCTGGTGGAGTCTGCTCCGCTCCTTCGTTTACGACTGTAAAATATAAGGTGGCAGAGTTTAAACTAGACCATATGAGCTGCCAAGACGAACACCGTAGTGGTCGACCAATTGAAGCGACCACACCAGAAAAAGAAAATTCACAAAATGGTATAGTATGATCGTTATCTAAAGGTGCGTGTGCCAGCTGATTGATATATACACCGATAATTTAGATATGAGAAAGCTATCCGCAAGATGGATGCCGGGTTTGCTCACAATAGAACAATAAATGGGTCCACCACTTCACAACTGCGACAAAGGAACAGTCAAAGCAGAGGACTAAATTGAGAGAATCGTGTCCAACGAAGGGGAAAACAGTTCCATCTGCAGGAAAGATTATGGCGTCTGTTTTTTGGGATGCACGAGGGGTAATTTTTATTGATTATCTTCAAACTTATTACTTATTATGATGAAATCAAGGAATATCGCAGGGAAAAGTTATCGTACAAAAAGCTTTTCTCGTTTTATTTTTTTCTTTGTCAGGTCGAGTTGTTCTGTGACAGCCCTTTTACAAAAATTTGGGATTTTTCTTTTTTTTTTTTTAAAGAAAAACTGCGAAAATATACTGTATGTAATAATACGATAAGCAACTTTATTAAAACAAAAATACCGAAAATGTTATTTTTCCAAAGCAAATAATTATTTCATAAAATTTATGCAATAACATGATAAGTAACATTTTTTGTTTGAACAAATATTTTCAGATGTCTTCTAGTTATCCATAGACGAATTGTGATTTAAGATTTCCTAAAAAAAATTACAGATACTAGGAGCATGATTTAAAGAAAGTCCCTTTTTTAATATTTTCCAAACTTAAAAGCTGATTATTTCAATATTTGTATATTTTGTAACTTATCATGTTTTTACATTATTGATAACACACAAGCCATATACGATTACAAATTTGTTGAAATTTTTACATTCGAATGAATTTTTTTCATTGTTTCAATTTCAGAATGGAACCGGCTGATCCTGAAAAGTTATTACAAGCCTTTCACTTTTTAGATCCTGAAAATCGTGGTACTCTTACCAAAGAATATTTTGGCAAACTAATGATGGAGGAGGGTGAACCGTTTACCCAAGAAGAACTTGATGAAATGATGGCTGTTGCCATAGATCCCTTAACTGGTCTCATACCCTATGAATTTTATCTCAATCAATTAATGGTAATTTTCTATATTTTAAACAGATTATTTTTGTTTTATTTCATTGCATGAGCACTTTTTTTTATGATTTTTGCACCTTAAGCACCGTCCCAATAACTCAATTTATGAAGAAGCTGATAAATTAAAATCTGAAATACAATTTAAAAATATAAAACCAGCTAGACAAACTATCAAATTTGCAAGTAAAAAGTAATTGTTTTCTTTTTGTAATATTTCAGGTCTATCTTTAATTACATGATGATTGGTAGTTTTACTAAATAAAATATATATGTAAATAAAAATTGAGTTGTGTTGTAATTAATGAGTATGTACCAATTTTCTTGAAATTTTTGGACCAAACTAATAAAAGCAATTCATACTATTTACCATAGTTTTTTTCAGTTACGCTTCTTAATAATTATATTTAAACCTCTGGTTTTGTGCAAGACATTTAAAATTTGATTTGTTAATGTAATACTTAAAAATAATGTAACCCATAAAAACAAAATTTTTATTAAAACTCTTTCTTTCCTTATGCATATGAGTTTTGAATATCTCCGTGACTGTGTGTGACTGTCTTAAAATTAATCTTTGGCCACAACAAGTCTATGGACAAAAATTCAGATCCATCGGAAGTGGGGTTTTAATCTCTCCGTGACAGTGCGTGACTATGTCAAAGTTAATCTTTTTTCACAGCAAGTCTATTGACCAAGTTTCAGATCGATCGGATAAGGGGAAATGGGTTTTAAATCACTCCGTGACTGTGCGTGACTATGTCGAAGTTGACCTTTCTTTACAGCAAGTATATCGACCAAGTTTCAGATCGATCGGATGAGGGGAAATTACATTTAGATCACTCCGTGACTGTGCGTTACCATGCGTGACTAAGTCAAAGTTAATCTTTTTTCACAGCAAGAGCATGTGCCAAGTTTCAGATCGATCGGATGAGGGAAAATGACATTTAGAGCACTCCGTGACTGTGCGTGACCACGCGTGACTGTGCGTGACTACCCCAAAATTAATCTGTAGTCACAACAAGACTATGGGTCAAGTTTCAGATCAATTGGATAAGGGGGAACGGCAGACAGAGAGATTGAGTTAAAAGAAAGAGTTTAATAAAATGAATTAGAACACAATAGAAATGTATTACACAGACATATATAGAATTGTACACATATCTACTATGTACACATATGGTCAAAATAATAAGTACACCACCTCATAGAATTTTGTGTGGAAGTTTTTTTTAGTGTAAAAAATTCATGTCGCAATTCTATATACATATCTGTGGTCACAAGCGATAACCGCCTAAGTCGAGTTAAGAACGTTTTGAGTTATGTATGCTATCATATTTACGTGAAATCCCCGTTTCTCTAACACTGTTCAATAAAAAGTTATTAATGAAAACATACTGACCTAAGTCATAATGAATAAAGCAAACGAAACGTCGAGCAGAAACATGATATTTAATTGATTTTTATTTACACATAAAAACAGATTATTGACCAAAATAGCCCGTAAGGTAACCCCTCTTTTTAAATCTAATTTAAATATTAACAATTGGTCACAACAACAAAAACACACTTTTTAAGCCCTATTACATTTATATAAAAAGTAATTTTTCTCGAAAGCATGGCATTCGACGATTTTCGTTATCTTTGCTATCATTTTCTACTAAAAACGCTTTATATTTCCTTGAAATCCCCATTTCTCTAACACTGTTCAATAAAAAGTTATTAATGAAAACATACTGACCTAAGTCACAATGAAGCGCTATTAAATTTATATAAAAAGTTATATTTCTCTGTTATCTTTATTATGTGTGATTTAAGAATGTACAACGTGCTTAAAAACTAGTTATTAATACAGCTATGTAACTTATGTTATATAGTTACTTTGTTGTATATATAAGTACTTAAATTAATGACAAGTTGTATTTAAATGTAATATAATTTATAATGAACTTATTCATTATTACAACATCTTTCCTTTTTTATTCAATCAAGATATCTTTTTGGTATTTTACAAGTTCTACCACTTTTAGTTACATATGTATTTTCTTTGATTTCATTTTTTAAATTAGCATTAACATTATCATTAATTGTTTCATTAATTGTTTCATTAACATTTTGATTAATATTTTCATTTACATTTTTATGAATATTTTCATTAAAATTGTTATTACTTTCCTTAATTTTTTCATTATTACAATAAAAGTTTTTTCTAATATGCTGTCTATTTCTTCGATATGTTGAACCTGCTTGGTCTTGTATAATATAGGATCTGGGCTGTTTACAACCATCTACTATTCTACCAGGACACCATGTAGATGTTGGTGTTTTCTTGAACATTATATTTTCACCAACTTCTACTGGCTTACAATTAAGAGTTGATTTATTATAATATTTTGACATATTCTCCTTTTTCCTATCAATTTGTCTAGATATTTCCTTAGTATCAATAAGTTTCTGTTTTAAGTTCTCAGATATACAAGGTAATTTGGTTCTCAAAACTCTACCCATCAACATTTCTGAGGGACTTGGTAGGTTTCCTTTACGAGTAGTTCTATATTGTAACAATGCCGTATAAGGATCTTTTGACTCATCTAGACTTTTATATAAAATTTTCTTAACAGTTTGAATTGTTCGTTCTGCTAGGCCATTAGACCTCGGCAGATAGGGACTAGAGGTTATGTGTTCTATTCCCCACTTTTCGCAAAATTCTGAAAAATCTTTCGAATTGAAAGGAGGACCATTATCCGATATAACTATGGCGGGTATACCATGTCTAGCAAATATGGATTTAAGTTTCATTATAACTTGATTACTGTTGTAACCTGAATTCAGAACATCAATTTCTACATATTTTGAATAATAATCTACTACCAACAAATACATTCGTTTGTTAAATTCGAATAAATCACACCCAATCTTGTACCATGGAATGGTAACTATTTCATGGGGTAATAATTCTTCTCTTGAATTCGAGTTTTTATACTTTTTACAAATTTCACAATTAGAAACCATGACATTTATGTCATTATTAATATTTGGCCAAAAAATAGACTCTCTAGCTAGATTTTGACAACGTTGTACGCCCATATGCCCTTCATGTAGGTATAACAACATTTCTTTCCTTAGACTTTTTGGGACTAAAATGCGATTATTCATTAGTAAAACTCCATCTAGGTGTACTAATTCATTACGAATAGGATAATATGGAAGTAAACATTCATTTGCCTTACTTTTGTCATTTGGCCAACCATCTTTTATACATTTTATTAAAATTTTAGAAACTTCATCCGTGTTCGTGACTTCTTTTATCTTCTCAACTGTAATATCAGGCAAACTATTTTGAGCCATTATAAAATTACAGTGTAAATCTAATTCTTGGTTTAAATCTACCAACGTGTTCTCCTTAAGAGGAGCTCTGGAAAGAGTATCGGCTATATATAGATATTTACCTGGTTTGTAAACTACTGTAATATTGTATGTTAAAAAACGCAGCATAAACCTTTGTAGACGAGCTGGTATTTTATACAGAGGCTTATCAAATAGTGAAACCAATGGCTTATGATCAGTTTCCACTGTCACATTTAAACCGTATACGTACTGATGAAAACGTGTACAACCGAATAATATTGCAAAAAGCTCCTTTTCAATCTGAGCATAATTTGATTGACAATCGGTTAACGAGGCTGAGGCATAGGCAATTGGGTTATTGTCATGCATTATAGTTGCTCCTACAGCAAATTTGGATGCGTCTACAGATAATTTTAATTGTCTTTTAGGGTCAAAATACACCAAAACTGGTGAATCCGTTATTTCCTTTTTTAAATTCAAAAATTCTCTATTTTGTTCTTCATTCCAATGCCATAACACATTATTTTTGAGAAGATCTCTTAAATGTTTTGTTTTCGCGGACATATTTTGAATGAAAGAACCTAAATAGTTGACCATCCCCAAAAATCTTTGCACCTCGGCAACATTTGTGGGCATTGGCAACTCCAAAATCGCTCTGATTTTGTCAAAATCGGGTTTAACACCTTCCCCATTAAAGACATGACCTATGAACTTAATTTCCGTTTTTAAAATCTTTGATTTTTGTTTATTAAATTTTAAACCTACTTCCTTGGCTCTTTCCAACACTTTTACCAATATTTTATTGTGTTTTTCTAAACTTGACGCATGAACTAGAAAATCGTCCATATAAATAATAAGACCATTTATGTCTCCAAAGAGCCTGACCATTTCCGAGTGAAATATTTCAGGTGCAGCGTTAATGCCAAACGGCAAACGCAAAAATCTATAGCGACCCATAGGGGTATTAAAAGTACATAACTTTGATGAAGCCTTGTCTAAAGGAATCATCCAAAATCCCGAATTAGCATCAAGACTACTAAAATATTTTGATCCGGTTAATTGAGATCTACACTCGTCAATATTAGGAAAACTAAACCTTGGCCTAACTATAACTTTGTTAAGATTTCTTGGATCAAGGCATAAGCGAAGACTACCGTTAGGTTTGGTGACCAAAACTATAGAGTTTACCCATTCAGTTGGTTCTCTTTCTTTTATTATTACTTTTAACTCTTCCATTCTATCTAATTCAATTTTTAATTTTTCAAAAAGACCAATTGGCACACGTCGCGGAGCCTCTACTATAGGTTCACTACCTTTCATAACTTGTAAGTGACATTCTTTCTTTAATTGTCCAAGACCATTAAACACCTCATTATGTTTTTCCAAAACTGAATCTAAATTTATGGAATTAACCTTTTTAACAAGATTTAATTTAATGGCTAAATCCAGACCTATGACATTTGTACACTGCATATTTAATACATAAAATTTTGTTGAAATATTTATATTTTTATAATTAATATTAACGTTTGTTGTACCTAATACAGGCAATTTTTCACCACTAAAGGTTAAAATATTACAATTATTCTTATCTAACTTACATATTTTCAACACTTTCATAGATTTCTCCGACAATAGATTGGCTTGCGCGCCTGTATCCACTTGGAACGTTACCAGTTTGTTGTTTACTCGAGCTTCGACGTTCCATTCAGCAGTTGGTTCTGAATTCTGCCCAATACTTCCAATGAACAAATTTTCGTTTGGATTCTCACCACTTTCAACAGCTTTTACATATTTGTTGTTGTTGTTTTTATAATTCTTGGCAAAACACATTTTTGCGAAATGGTTTATTTTGCCACACACGTGACACTTCATCCCTTCGGCTGGACATTTATTGCGATGCGTTTGACCACATTTACCACACATGTTTTGTTGTTGTTTATTTGGTTTAAAATTATTTATTTTGTTGTAACCACTACTGTTGTTGTTTCTGTAGTTTGATGACTTGTGCTTTTTCAAAGCACCAACTATTACGTTGTTATTGGTTGTCACTTGTTGAATTACCGTTGCATTTTCCTTGGCCACTTCGATGCTCTTGGCAATTTGCAACGCCTTCGCCCAGGTTATTTCACCTTCCGCCAGTAACTTTTCCTTAACATTTAGAAAGTTTTGTGACAAACCGCAAATAAAGATGTCTTTTATTAAACTTTCCCGTAAGGTGCCGAATTCACATGTGTTGCTTAAATTTTGTAAAACTGTGGCATACTGTGTGATGGATTCATTTTGTTGTTGCTTTCTTGTAAAAAACACGTGACGCTCCATCGCCGTATTTATTTTTGGCACAAAATGTTTCTCCAATATTCTCCACAGTTCGTCATATTTGACTGTGTCAATATCTACGTTATATGAATTGACAATTTGCAATGCACTGCTTCCGATGTTGTGCAGTAGTAAAGCCACCTTACGGGTATCTGGCTGTTCCTCTAAAGCAGACGCCCTCATAAAAATTTTAAAACTCCGGCTCCAATTTCTCCATTCTACAGTTAGATTTGTAGCACGAGTATCCAGCGGCGACATGGTTGTGGTTACGGCTGATGAACATTTAAAATCCAAAAGGCTTTCATTAGCCGTTTCATTACCTGCTTCATACGGCATTTTGTTTTAACTTTTTTTTTTTTTTTTTTTTTTTATATATTTTTGCGTTTAAAAGTTCTTATTTTTTATTAAGACTTATTGTTTTTTGTTTTGACTTGACTGTTTTAACAATCCAATATTTTGACTTTAACAAATTTTTAATTTTGACTTCACACTTCTTTTTTTCACTTTTAGGACTTTTTTTTTTTTTTTTTTTTTTATGACTTGGCAAAAAAATTTTTAGCTTAACCCCACTTCTGACACCATGTTATCTTTATTATGTGTGATTTAAGAATGTACAACGTGCTTAAAAACTAGTTATTAATACAGCTATGTAACTTATGTTATATAGTTACTTTGTTGTATATATAAGTACTTAAATTAATGACAAGTTGTATTTAAATGTAATATAATTTATAATGAACTTATTCATTATTACAACATTCTCAAAAACATGATTTTCGAATTGGGCGGTTAATGCTTGTGACCACAGATATATTAATCACATCGATATGGCAATCCCTTTAAAAGTAAAAAATAAACAGTTATATTAAATTTTTTTCTAACATGTGCTTCATTTGTTAAAAAGTGCTTTAGCTGGACATAATAATAAGTTCATTGTAAATATTTTTATTTTTTTAATAATTTAATTTCTAATTTATTTTTAATAATTTTTCGTAAAGGTGAGTTATTTTTATTTGTGTATGTAATAAGTTGAGGTTAAATAATTAGAAAAAAAAATATTAATAGAGGGGAAGAACTCAGCATTCATTGTTCCTTGAAGGAAAGAGAAATTGATTTGCGGCTAACAAAATGATGGCCAGAATCTTCGGTTTATTGCCAATGCCTTTGGTCGGTCTTTATGTTTTGAAAAAAAAAAAAAAAAAACCACGACGATTAATCATCGTATAGTCACCATAGTGACTACACCCATTTGCATCTTCCAGAGTTACTGCAGCAAGTATCGGTAATGTAATCTCTTGCCGATCAGTCCGCCGAAGATTACAAAGAGCTAATTTACCTGGAAGAATAGCCAGAAAAATTCCTTTGTTTCGGAGAAAAAGTTTCAAAGCAGAGTTAGCATTCGGAAGAAATTATTCAAATTGGTCCGGAGCAAATGGTGGAAAGAAATGACGCAATATATTGTGGTGACGAAATCAAAATAAATTTATTTCGACACCCGAAAGGTAAAGAATTTCATGTATGCTTCACAAAAAAGAAAGTTAAACACGGAGGCGGCAACATTATGGTATGGCGTTGGTCCGATGCATCGAATTTCCGATACGATGACAAAATTTAGCTACAAGGATATCTTAGAAAATATGATGCTGCTCTATGCTGAGGAAAGCATTACATTGGGTATTTCAGCAGGATAATGATCATAAGTATACCTCCAAAGTAGACAAGGATTGGTTTCAATATAAAAGTGTGAGCTTGATTGACTGAACAAGCCAGTCGCCGGACTTAAACCCTATCGAAAACCTTTGGGGGGAATTAAAGCAAAGAATTGGAAAGGAAATATTCCAAACGAAGAATCAATTGTGGAGTTTTATGCAAAAAGCTTGGTATGAAATGCCAATAGAGACGTGCCAAAAATTTATTTCGAGTGGACAAAATTATTGAAAATTATGGTGGATATACTGTCTACCAACCAAATACAGTAAATATAAGCAAAGAAAGTTAAAAACGTTGAATTAGATTTGTTTTACATATTATTCGCATTTAATACTTTGTTTAATTAGATTGAAGTTATGTTGTTATAAAAAATGTGTATTTGGATTTTCTATTAAAATAAATAAATATTTGCCTACAAGCATTATGTATAAGTATGTACTTATTATTTTGACCATATGTGTATATACATATATAATGCTATAAATAACACGGATCGATTTAATATAATATAAATTTAATTATTTTAAACACTTCTGATGAAATGTTATTAAAATTAATCTAAGTAGTATTTATAAAAAGCTGAATCTATAAACTCATAAGATTCACATTTTTCCTTTTAAAAAACCTTACAGATTCTTAATAACTTTTTATATGGAAGCCTATATTTAAAACCTCAAGATTGTGGGAAATTAAACCTCTAGAAAACAACCTAAGATTAAAATATGTTATTTTTTTCCTTTAGAAGACACAATTCTAAGGAAAAATTGAAAACTATTTTGCAATTATTTTGTTTATTATTTAAAACTACAAGTTAGCCGTAACGCGCCTGTTAAAAAATTATGGAAATACTTTTTTTTTAAAGAAAATGTACTTCTTTAAGAAATGGTGCTTTTAGGAAAATGTACTTCTTAAGTGAAGGTACTGTTTTAATAAAATGTACTTTTTAAGTAAATTCACTTTTTATACCCTATACCACTATGTGGTTTGGGTATAATGACTTTGTGCTGCTGTTTGTAACAACCAAAAATATTTGACCTAGACCCATCTTTAATTATACCGATCGAATCAGAATCACTTTTTGAGTTGATTTAACAATGTCCGTCCGTCCGTCCGTCTGTGTGTCCATGTAAACCTTGTAATCAAACTGCAGGTCGCAAATATGAATATATTTTGATGAAATTTGGTATATAAGCTTTTGGTGAGAATCGGTCCATGTTCAGACCTAGCCCCCATACAAATTACCCCTATGAAATCGACATAAATTGCCATAAGATCCAAATTGTCATATAGATCATACTCAAATTGGGTTTGTATGCGTTCATTACATCCATTAATGTGTAGTCCAAAAATGATCCCTTTGGCCCCATATAGATTGCTTCCCGATCTTCACTTAAATCTATTAAAAACAAAAATATTGCACTGATTCTTCTCAAATTTTGTTTGTACATATTTTTGCAAAATACAAGAGACTTTACCAAACATAATCAGGATTGGTCCATTTTTGGACCTACTCCCCATATAGATATAGCATCCGATATGAACTTTTTCATATCTGCAGCCAAAAAAATTAATAAAAATCCCACTCAAATTTGGTTTTTGCTTATTTTCTATGTCCAGTTAGTTGGGCCTAAGAGATAGGGTTTCTAAACGCATGGCATAGGGTATCATATAGTCGGTCTAGACCGACTATAATTTTCTTACTTGTTTTTTATCAAAATGTTATTTTTTAAGATACTTTTTAGGAAAATTCACTTTTTTAAGAACACGTACTTTTTAAAAAAATACACTTTTTAGTTTTCGAGATATAAGCGATTTTATTTTCCGCGCCAAAATTCTACGTTTTTCGATCTGACAACTTTAGACTAAGAGTCTACAATTTAGATAGGGCGGTCTAAAGAAAATAAAAATATTTTGCTATAAAACGCCAAGTTTTTGATTTTATTGAAATCTCAAAATTGATACGTAGTATCATACGTATACGTACAGTGTTACATATTCATCGAATCAGTGAAGAGCATTACTAAGAGTGTTATTAAGATTCTTGTTTAGTGTCATTTACACAGCTTCAAAAGAACATTTATATTTCTACGAAAAGTAAACGCAATTTTTTATATATCATACTTATATACAAATAAACACAAAAAGCCAACGTGTACTTAATGTGAAGTTTATTTCTATAATAAGTATGGGGAGGTTTCTTTTTAGAAGAAAAAAAGTGATGAATAAGCTCAGCTGTTTTCACTTCTCATTTTAAAATAAACTTACCAATACCAAATTTAACTAAAGCCACATAACGACGATGTTCCCGTTCTTGTATCTCTTTTCTATGCCATAAATAATCCCACAGCCACATTTGTTATGAACAAATTTGTTTATTTCCAAAAGGAAACTATATTTACAAATGCAACTTTAAACTGGTCACAAAACAAGTTTGAACGACACGTTTTGCCAAAACAAAAACAGAATAGACAATTAACATGCTACGATAATAATGACGACAACGACATATCAAATAAAAACAAGATAGAAAATGTGGATATACACGCACTCACAATAGAATAGGTAACTAAACGTATAAAAAGGCCACGAACACAATGCAACTTGTATGTTGTTAATGACAGCGAAATAAGTTTTTAATGATCGGAGCTATTGGTATTTCAACAATTCAATACATATGCCAATTTCAACATAAACAAAGCAAAGAGACTTCAATTTATATCTGAGAGAAATTTTCTTTTACTTTTTTCCCCCATAAATTCATATTTTAACAAAGAACAGTTGTAAATTTCTGGGCAGACTTGAGAGAGTAAGAGCACCAAAAAAAAAAAAAAAACAGAAATTGAGAGCTGGACAAGAAAAATTTTATAAACAAAAGGTAGATAAAGAAAAATAAATATTCGATTAAATTAAAAAGAAAAAAAACAAAAACAGAGCAATAACCTAAAAACAAGTTCATATGTTGAGTGAATTTAATGGAGGAATTTAATATAAGTCGTTGATTATATAATCTTTAAATAATTTATTTACCTATATTATTAAATTAAGACCAGGAACCTAAGGGCTTCAATTCTTCACTATAAAATTCAGAGACTTTTCCGAACATAAAAACAGAATACGCGGCTATCTATGAATCGGAGAAATTATCTACAAAGATTTTAATTTAAACAATCTAAATTTTAGGTGTTTAAAACAACATTTTTAAACAATCAAAATATATACATATGAATTATTTTTTTTATCCTTCAATTTGAATTGTATTAACGTAAATTTAAACTTAATTATGGTTATTTATATCTACTTTCGATAAATAATCACATCGTTAAGTACCATTGTGAATGGAATGCAATATAACATTTATCTATACTTAACGTTAACTTACTTTAAGAAGCCTTGCACAAAAAATTGAAATATAATGAACTTCACTTACTTTAAAACCAACAATTGAAACTGTGAGCATCTCTTTTTTTTGCAAATAAATGAAATACTAATCTCTGTAATAATTCTCTCTTTTATTTCTAGTAAACATTTAATAACTTAAAAAAAATATGTGTATTGAAACGGTTTCTCAAATGTTTAATATTTAGGTTCCCACGCAGTTATAGCCCATTTCGCCATCTCAGCACCTCAAACCCTAAATATTATTCAAACCTGGGGTCTAATCGTCGCATTCGTTATCGAAATTTTTCGATCGAATTATTTATTTATTTTCCAAAATAAACAAGTAAGAAAATTATAGTCGGTCTAGACCACCTATACGATACCCTATACCATGGCTTAGAAACCATATCTCTTCGATCCAACTAAGTGGATAAGAAAATAAGCATAAACTAAATTTAAGTGGCATTGTTATTAATTTTTTGGCTGCAGATAAGAAAAAGTTCATATCAGAAGCTATATTTATATGAGGGCTAGGTCGAAAATGGACAGTTCGTGCCCATATTTGGTAAAGTCACTTATATTTTTTTAAAAATATATACAAACCAAATTTGAATAAAACCATGCAATATCTTTGTTTTTTGATAGATTTAAGTGAAAATCGGGAAGCAGCTTTATATGGGGGCTATGACAAAGAATTGACATATGGGGTTTATTTTTGGACAACTGATAAACGGATGTAATAAAGACACACAAACCCAATTTGAGCGAGATCTATATGATAATTTGGATCTTATGGCAATTTAAGTCGATTTCATAGGGGTGATTTGTATGATTCTGAGCCGATCGGTATAATAAAAGATGGGTCTAGGTCAAATATTTTTGGTAGTTACAAACAGCAGTACAAAGTCATTATACCCAAACCACATAGTGGTATAGGGTATAAATATGGCCCCTAGCTAAGTATAAAAGTGAAACAAGGTCTGACGTTTGTCCGTCTTCTTTAAATAATAAACCAAAGTATGGATTTTCGACTGATTTTACTCGATATCGAATGCGGCGATAGCCCCCCAGAGAATTTCTGTGAATCTTACAAATGCATTTCTCTGAATCTTACAAATATCAAATTAAAAAAAATAAAATGAGACCTCGGGAATTTAAGAGCACTGTTACACTTTCAATATACTTATATTGACCACGATCCAAATATCACAATATATATTGAACGTATAGCATGCAGTATTGATGGATTTCAGAATATATGTATATTAAACGTGTAACAGTTCCCTAAAGGTGCTATTACATGATGTGTTTTTTACATATGTACTGTCAAATTTTCCCACAACAAAAGTTGTACACATCGTGTGATACATATGAAACATTGTTTATGTACAATATATGAGGAAAGTCACATGTACATTTTTCAATTAGAACAGGTTCTATTTTTGCATGTCAAACATATGAAAATACAACACTGCCTGTGGCGAAAGAAAAACAGAGTAAATTATAGAGATTTATATTGAAAGAAAAATAAATTGTTTAATATTAATTAACAATTAAAAAATATATTACTTTTTTTTAACAATAAATTTTTGTAAATTCACAAATTAAATTAGCTGTTGTTTACATTTAGAGGTTATGTCATACGGAAATATATATGCACGTGTGATAGCAAAAATTATGAATCGTATGTAAAAGCCAATTTTGACAGACATGAGGAATTTCATATGGATAAAAAAAGTGACAGTACATATGTAAAAAACACATCATGTAATAGCACTTTAAGTCTTGTTTTTCGAAACTATTTAGCGTAACTAGATTTGCTATAAACTCCTATTTAAAATTTTAATGATTTACGTATGTATAGAAAAACCGCTATATACATTTCGTGAAAAATTATTAAATTGACAACATTTTTTTATTGTGATTCACCTTTTCATCATGTTCAAAGGCCGAAAATTCTCTTAACAACAAAAAGAATGATAAGAAAAAAAAGAAAACATAAAATATTTTAGTTAGATACTGATAAGCCGGCAATGCGATAAATAACAACAAATTGCATAATTAAAATAAAAACGAAGAAACCAAAAAACACAGATGATTTTTTCCACTACCACGAATAGGGTCAATTTGTTGTTGAGGTTATTATAATCAATCAACTGACTGACTTAGAAGCAGCCACAGCCACGTAGTTAAACAGTGCGTGGCAATTTTTAACAAGGTAGTGGCGGTTGAAGGAATGTTTTTAATTTATCGAAGATTAGTATATGTATGTGTCATATGTTTCCTTGTTTAATTGTACCCTTGCAGCGGTTTTGGTCGTTTTTTTTATTAAACATGACGTAAACTCATATGTAGGCAATTTTCATTTAATTTTGAAACCTTTTATTAACAGACTCACCTCCAAAAATATACAATCGGGGAATATTGGTTTTTTGTTCAATAGTTTCAAATCCTTTGCTCCAGGGCTTAGACTTGTCGTTTAACGTCTTTTCCAAAGAAACTTTGTATTCATCCCATTTTGCCTGTACATTAGCCAATTGTGCTGCCATGATTTTAAGTTTACTATAGAGGAAAGATTAACAATTTTAAGAAATCTGGAAAATTTAATTAATTTTCTAGCTTATTTGTTACCTTACCTGTTGTAGAAATGAGAGTGTTAATAACTTATTAATGATTTTTAGACTTTTTTTTTCGAAAATATCACACTAACAATTTGTCGTCGTTTTTCCTGAGAGTAAATTATAGATAAATTCAGTCAGACGTTTAGAAAAAAAATTGACAGCAATACCTAGAGTCACCAAAGTTCAAGGATTTTGTAAAAAGTGAGAGCTCGAACCGTGTAACAACGGCTTCTCGTAGTAACAGCATTTAGAGTAGTTACGGAACTCAACTGTCACGTAACCGGAACGTCCCAATCTGTTTAAAAGTTTGGTTAATTTTGCACAGCAACATTCTGCTACATTTTTTACGTTCTATAATTGCAATAAATGCAAACGTTACATTTACGGTACGGTTACATTTTAACGTGTGCCTAACTAGGCCTTAAGGCTGAGTTACGCGTAGCGGTAACATACGGAAAGTTAACGTAAAGTAGTAATTTTGTTGCTGTTACCGAAAACTGTAAATGTATCGTATGTTTTTATATTTTGTAAATAAACAAAAAAAAAAAAAAGTAAAAAAAAATTCGTAAGCTTTAGTGTTTTTTATTTTAAACGTGAAAAATGGATACGACTAATTTATTAATATTCTGAGCTTGAGGGAAAAACAAACCTACATATTTTAAAACTTGAATGCCTCCGAAGTTTTACTAATTTTTCAAGTTTTATTTCACAGTCTTCCTTTCAACACCTAAGAGAATACATACACAATTTTTTTAATTCTTAGTCTAACTCTAATATATTTAAAAAGTACAATATTAAATTGTATTGTTATTAAATGATAATAGTAGAGGCCATTTAGCTGCGTAACCGCTGCCAGAGGGTAGGTTCTATAGTTTTTTCTCCCGCACATAGCGACCACGAAGAGATGACCATCTCCTCATGCATACCTCTTCTATAAAAGTAAGGACTGATAAATAAAATAATGTTTAATTTTATTTTGTTTACCTGTATATCCCACTTAATTTTGAAATATATACTATATTTAATGTATATGCACTCTCCCCTGCACCAAGAAAATAAACTCAATTATTTTTTTTTATTTTTTATTATCTTTTTATTCTTATTTTTTATACCTACTAATGAATTATTTTAGATTTTTTTAATAAATTTGGTTGAAACAATTGTTATTATTATAAGGGGTTTTCAGATTTTTCCGATCGCGAGTGGATAATGCTTTAATTTTGAGATGTACGCGTTCAAGAACATGTTCTGCTTTTTAGCAGAACAAACATTGAGTGTCATCTCCAAGTTTGATAAGAAATTATCGCTAGTTTATCTGAACTAGCTGTCAAAAATATATAAACAAAGAAAAAACAAAAAATTAATTTCATTGGTCCCAGTTCACACAAGGCAACTTTTGTTGCGCAATTCTTGAGTTTGAAGATGTTTGCGGTGAGGGGAATAAAAAGGGAAAAATAATTGCCGGTTCTCGGCTATTTCAAGCAATTCTCTTATTCGCTTTTTTTTTTGTTGAATATTTGACATTTCTTTTCATTCGGTGTTTCGCTTCTTGGTGTGAATAATTCGTAATTATTGTTTACTTTATTAAAATGGCCTTTAAATGGAATCGGGACTTAATTTTTTTCTTTTGAATTCATTTTTCAACAAAACCAATTAAATTAATTTATGTATGTATGTATTTAATTTTATTATTGTTCGTTACGACTAGAGCACAAATGTCAAATTATAAGAAAATAAAAACAAAACAAAACAGTAAAATTGCCGAAGAAATTGTCGTGTGTGGACATAAAAGCAATTTCAAAAGAGAATTGCCAAAAAGTTGCGCAATAAAAATTGCCTTGTGTGACCCCCGACTTGGTAATTCGCGGTCCGTCGAGCAAAGATCGCCTTCGTCTTCTCTATTATTGTTCGGATAAAAGAAAACACGTTTCCGGTATTTCCTTTTCGGTCATCGTGGTTGCTGATCCGCATGCTTTTAGGTTATGTACCTATTGGCATGCGTTCTGGTTATGTCTCATAACCTATCGTTTCCCTGGGGTGATTCCAGGGAAATATTTTTTTTTGTCGGTCGAGCCTATTTTCCGAGTTATGGACCTCCAAAGTTTTGATGTTGACTAGTGTATAACTTTGTTATTTAGTATCGGATTTCGAATATATATATATCGTTTGAAAGCTTATTTGAGTGTCTTCTATGTGGTATTTTAAAATTTGAAATCCATTAACCCATTATCAACCTATTGAAAATTTTGCATTTTTGTATTTCCCTGGAATCACGTTAAAAAGTTTTATAAGTGGTAAAAATTTTGAACCGATCGGGGCATCGCCCCTAAACTAGACTTAAGCCAAAAAGTGAGCAAAGTATATATAAGAAATTAAAAAAAAAGTGAAAAGTGTAGGTAAAGCTCCTAATATATCCGGTCCTGAAAGGGTTAAGGGGTCAAAACCGTACATCAAAATGAAGCTAGTAGACCAACCTTTCATTCAGTTATTGTAAATACTACCATTATATACATGATTTTATGAGATAATACGTCATTTTCAAAAAAAAAAAAAAATTAAAAAAACAAAAACTGCAATAGGTTCATAACGGGTTAATCTATTTCGGGTTTTGAAACACCATATAAAAAGTACTCAAGTAAGCTTTCCAATGATATATACATTGCTAAAATCCGATAATAAATAACATAGTTATATGCAAATGAAAGTCAAAGCTTTGTCGGTCCATAACTCCGAAAATAGGTCCGTCCGAAAAAAAAATATATATCCCTAGAATCGCAATAACAAGTTCTATAAGTGGTAAACATTTGGAACGGATCGGGGTGATTTATGAGAAATAATTTTTTTTATCGGTCGATCCTATTTTCGTAGTTATGGACCGACAAAGCATTGACTTTGATCTGTACATAACTTTGTTACTTATTATCGGATTTCAGCGTTATATATATCATTGGAAAGCTTACTTGAGTGCCTTTTATCTTAGAAGTCAAAACATACATCGAAATGAAGCTAGTGGACCCAGCTTTCATTCAGTTATTGTAAATACCAACATTATATATATCATTTTATGAGATAATGCCACGTTTTCCCAAAAAAAAAAAAAAATGTAAAAAATACTAAAAAATCTATAGGTTCATAACGGGTTAATGGATTTCGATTTTGAAAATATCAGATAAAAGGAACTCAAGTAAGCTTTCCAATGATATATATATATATCGCTGAAATCCGATAAGTAACAAAGTTATGTACAAATCAAAGTCAAAGCTTTGCCGGTCCACAGCTCTGAAAATAGGCTCGACCGCTAAAAAGAATTATATTTCCTAAATCACATCAAAAGCCCCTAAACCCTCCGAAAAATTAGAAAATCGGGGTGTAGCCACTAGACTAGACTTAAGCTCAAAAAAATAATACAACACATGATTTTTTATGAATTCTTTCATTAAATTTTTATTAAATTTCATTTATTTAATAAAAAGATATATCCCATAAAATTAATAAATTTTGTACTTTGTTTAATCGTTATTTAATGTTTCTGTTAAGAACTTTCAGAAAATTATGAAAAAAACGTGAGAGTGGCGAATTGCTGCTGTTGCGGTTCATTTACGTTGCAACGTCCCCATTAGGCACTCAAACAAAATGTCTTCAACGAACTTCTCGCATAGGATTCTTTGCTCAATGGTCATCCTCTCCATTTTAATTGCCCAAGAATCTGTTATGGCACGTTGTTTGTTTTTTCGTTTGTTGTAATTTTTTTTGTGGCCAGTTGTACCAAAACGTCAGCTGAATCCGTCTTCCGTTTTACTGGCTTACTTGCATCTTTGAAAAGTGTCTGAAATTATAAAAAAAAAATATATGATGTGCTAAAGAAATAAAAATATTCTTATGTACTTATATATCTTTTTATCTTATTTTACAGATGCCACAAACAGAGACCGAATGGAAAGAAATAGCAAAAGGCTTTTACGAAAAATGGAATTTCCCCAATTGCATAGGAGCGATCGATGGCAAACATATTGCCATTAAAACACCAAACTGAGAGCGGGTCAATGTATTTCAATTACAAAAAATTTTTTAGTCTTGTTTTTATGGCGACTGTAAACGCTAACTGTGAATTTGTAGTTGCGGATGTTAGAACGAACGGGTGTATCTCAGATGGTGGTATTATAAAAACACCGATTTTGGAAAGGCAATTTATACAAAATCCTTAAAAATTGCTGAAACATCACAATTGCCAAATAGCAACAAAGTATTGGCATACGTTTTTGTTAGAGATAATGCTTTCAAAATGCACGAAAATTTTATAAAGCCATTTTCTGGCACCAGTTTTACAAATTAAGAACGTATTTTTAATTATAGATTGAGCAGAACCCGAAGAATTGTGGAAAATGTTTTCGGGATACTAGTCTCAAGATTTGCCGTGCTACAAACAACAATTGCAGTGGCACCAGAAAAAGCTAAAGCAATTGTTTTAACTTGCTGCTATTTGCATAACTTTTTGCGCAAGAAACAATCAGACACATTTGGAAATTTAGTAGATAGAGAAGACACCACTTCAGGTGATTTTGTTAATGGATCGTGGTGCGGAAACACTGAACTGAATGCTCTAAAAAATACACAAATAATAAATTCGTCAAATAGTGTGAAAAATATTCGCGATAATTTTGCGGAATACTTTAAAAATGAGCGAGAAGTGTCTTGGCAAAAAAAAATTTATACAAAATGAATAAAATGAATATACGTACATATTTTTTTTTTTACCAAAACTAAATAAAACTATTATTAAAACCAAATGAAGTTTTTTTTTACTTCCTGTTGTGGTTTTTGATGGACATGGTCGTTCCACATCATCGAGAAAAGCTATTTCGTCATAAAAAATAAATTGGATTCTACAGAATCCTCAGCTACAGATCCACTTTTCGATAGTACCGCCAATCGTTGCTTTTCGCGCCTATAACTTGTGCGCAAAATATTTAATTTTTTTTTGACATCGTCCTTTTGTGGCATTGGGATATTGCTCTTTATATATCTCCAGTAAAATTTCATACTGTTTTCTTTTCTCTTCTCTATTACTATATGCTTCCAGCTTTGTGTTCCATAAAGCTGACAAGCATTGGTAATTTTCTATGAAGCGCAATAAAAATTTCTGCTCGTCGGCGCACTTTTCCATAATTAAATTGTTCTCATATCGGTTTTATACCCTATACCACTATGTGGTTTGGGTATAATGACTTTGTGCTGCTGTTTGTAACTACCAAAAATATTTGACCTAGATCCATCTTTTATTATACCGATCGACTCAGAATCACTTTCTGAGTCGATTTAGCGATGTTCGTCCGTCCGTCTGTGTGTCCATGTAAAATTTGTAATCAAACTACAGGTCGCAAATATAAATACATTTTGATGAAATTTGGTATATAAGCTTTTATCGGCCATAGGATGAACGCTACGTAAATTGGTGAAATTCGGTCCATGTTCAGACCTAGTCCCCATACAAATGACCCCTATGAAATACATAAATTGCCATAAGATCCAAATTTTATAGATCTCAGTCAAATTGGGTTCATATGCGTTTATTATATCCATTGATCAGTAGTCCAAAAATAATCCCTATAGGACAATTCTTAGTTATAGGCCCCATATAGAGCTGCTTCCCTTCACTTAAATCTATCAATAATAAAAATATTGCACAGATTTTTGTCAAATTTGGTTTGTATATATTTTTTCAAAATGTAAGTGACTACCAGATATGGTCAGGACTGGTCTATTTTTCGATCTAGTCCCCATATAAATGTAGCATCCAATATGAACTTTTTCATATCTGCAGCCAAAAAAAATTAATAATAATGCCACTCAAATTTGATTTTTTTCTATATCGAATTAGTTGGACCGAAGAGAGGGTCTCTAAACCATGGTATAGGGTATCGTATAGTCGGTCTAGACCGACTATAATTTCTTACTTGCTTTATATTTATTTTATCATCGAAAGGTTCATAGAAATATACATATGTTTTTATATTTATAAAATTTTCAGAATATGTGTTCAACGTAAAAAATTCAAACCAAATGAAGTTGTTTGTCAAGAAAGTCCGGCAACGATCAAATAATCAGCCGTCACATAAAAATATCAAAAATGTTTGATTTTCATCAAACATAGCCGACAACGTGTACATGTACCAAAAAAGAACGGCCGCACGCACAAACCTTGTGTTATAAAAAAAAAATTTAACAAAATATTTCACAATTTGGTATAATTGTGAAAAAGTTATTGAAAAGTTAATTGAAAACAAAAAAAAAAAAAAAAAACAATCGGCATGAGACATATACTACGATGGAAAATTTGACAAGAAACGACTGGCTGATGTGCTTCGCAACGTAACGGCTATGGAATTACAAGTGATGAAGCTGAATGCAAAGCTGCGAAATGCAATTATTCCTAGTCCAACTGCAAGCAAAGAAGCTATTACATTTTCCAAAATGATTGTACAAAATAAGCAATCATACAGTGAGATCGAAAAAGAAATTGCTCTGAATATACATTATACGTCAACCAGAACGCGTATACTTTTATGAGCGAATCTCTAAAATTCAAAATGTCCTCTAAGTTGGCATTATGACATTGGAGACCAATAAAATATCTAAAACCTGGAATAAATAGCGACGTTATGAACAATTTAAGGAAAATCACACAAAATTTATCACAAAGTGAAAAGGAATGTATATTACATCTCGAAGAGTTGCTTGTAAGTAGTGATTTGGATTACATGAAAGCAAATGACCGCATTTATGGTACTGTTGATTTGACACATGGCGAAAGATCGAAGGAGGTAGCTGAAAAAGTATTGGATTTTTAGTAGTTGGAACTTTGTGCTCTGCTACTACGGAACGTCCGTGGCGCTTACAGGCGATAAATTAAAAGAATCTTTGTTCGAGACCATAGAAAAAGTGACACAAATCGGACTAAATATTGCATGTGTCGTAATGGACCAGGCGTAAGCGAACGTAAAATTGGTTAATGTTTTAGGACTGACCTGTAAAACTCTCCTTTCTTCAAAATTGCGACGGACCACAAAATATTCGTGATGTATGACTATTGCCACTTATATAATTCAGTACGTAATACATTGCTTAAACATGAGATCACAACTAGCAAAGGTCCGGCAAATGTAGAAGTTTCAAGAGCGGTATATGAATCAGACAAGGAAAGTCTGACCATGCGGATGCTGCCAAAACTTAATGATTACGATATTTCTCCGAATTTCGAAGGAAAGTATAAAGTTTCTACAGCGACTCAATTGTTGAGTCATAGCATGGCTGCAGCAATAAAAACAAAAATGGATGCCGCATTTTTCAACAAAGATTTATTCCCGAGAGTCCCGGGGACGCTTTTCTTTGTAGAACAGTTCGATAAATTATTCGATGTTCTGAATTCGAGGAATTGTGCGGACAGAAGCAGCAGCAAAAAACCTGTTTGCCGGAATAACGACAAAGAAAGAGATTTCGTTCTGAGCTTCGTAGAATACTTGGACACACTTCGATTTCCTTATCAAGATTGAACCAAATGAATCAATGGTTTTGCTCTCTCTTTAAATTCTTTGTTGCAGATCAGTCAATATATGTTCCAGAAATATGCTGAAGTTAAGTGTATTCTGTTAGATAAATTTAATATGGACGCGCTCGAAAATTTGTTTGTAAAAATACGTGGTGGTACCCGGAATCCCATTACGATCAATAAATTTCGAAATAGATTAGCGCTACTGATTTCAATTAATATTATAAATTTCAAGTAAAATTCAGCCGAAATAGATTATGAAGCTGACGAAGAGGTCTTGCTGGAAATAGATACAGGAAGTGAAAAATCAATGGATTTATCTGATGAAGTATCAATATTAATAACGAGTGAACTGGAAACGCTGCCTTATTACACGGGATATCAAGATTTTTGTGGAGAAAATAAAATGTGGAAAATGCCTACAAATGGCTAAAGGACCACCAGAAACAGCGCCATCGTTCTTACGTAATAAGGCCTACAATATCGATAACATTGTAGTGCCATCAAAGTATTACCATCTTCTTTCGGAAAAGTTCTTTTCCCTATATACCGAATTTTGGCAGAGGCAGAGCATAATTTGTACCATCAAACAGAATATGTCTACAACAGAGCTTAAAGAATGGTTCGATGAAAACCATCCACACAAATTGCATCGAAAATAGTTTTTAGATTTTTATATAACTACTCTGTTATATAAAAACTCTAAAACGCTCGGAAATAGTAGTTAGTACTACGGTCCTAGGAAACATCAAATAGTACCCAAAAAGTTCGATCGATCCAACTTTTCCATCCCTGCTATAGTGTCTGTTGAAGCTTAAAAATCTAACCAGACAATTTATTTTAGATCAAATATTGGCATCTCCTATTCTAAATTGGCGATGCTTGTTTGATCGCTAAAAAAAATTATCAAGTAAACATACTAAATTCTGCAATAATATCCCAAAAATCAAATCGTTTTGCTTAAGTTGAATCCGTAACGGCTATTCAAAAACTTAATAATTTAAATGTTGTTGCGATATTTAAATACTGCAAAAAATACTTGACCTATCGATTGAGTCAGAATTAATTTCACGAATCATGCATTAATGGAATGTTTATCGACTGAAAAACATGTATCCGTCAGTGCGTGTATGTAAACGGAACGTTAATGGAAGAGAAGGGTGTATGCAAGGATATCCTCATTGATATCCTCATCCCAAGAAGAGTCTGGATTTCTACCTCTAACATTCCCGACACAACACCACGTATACCAAGTGTTCGGTTAATTATTGAATCTCAGAAATTTTTTCCTGACAGAGTTCCCGTTTACCTTTCCTAGCCGTATCCTTCCATAAACCATAACCGTGATCAGCAATCTCAAGATAATTAGACATGGATACTGATTCGCCCTTTTGCGAGCCGCAACATGTCTTCGAAAGAGAGAAGCCAATCCAGAGTTCCACCAAGACTTACATAGGTGTACGATGTAAGAATTAATTGTGTAAGAAATGTTAGATATTTCATTGTGAAACCTCTTCATGATTTTGAGGTAAAACTAACGTAGAATATTTCTAGCAACGTACTTCACCAGTCTGGTGATTACAACATCCGTTTACATTAAAATAAGATATACGAAGTTCGATAGATTCACGAAATTAAGGGAAGACCTAAATCAACCACAAGAATAACATTCTCCATAAGGGGATAAGATGAGATAATTCATTTTGATAAATACCAATAGAATGATTAGGTGGAAAGTAAGCAGAAACAAGGATGAAATTAGGGTTAGGGTATGATTATGAGAACATGCAAGTCGGTGAAATACGAAATCCTCCTAGCTCTAATAGAATTTTTTATACAAATGGCTGCACCTCCATAACAGTCATCAGGAAGCTTGTGAAAAATTTTATAATTCAGTATAATACTGAAATCAGTGTCATCAATATTGAAAATTTCTGCTCTAATAGGAGTGATGTAATTATATTAGTTATAAGTACATTAACTTTAAAAAATGTGTAATTACCACAGGATTATCATTTCCATTGAGATCAGTAAATGCATTAGTTATTTTCATATTAAAATCATCAAGAATGCGAAGGCAAGGACCATTATTCTTCTTCTTTCATAATTGATGAAAACTGAGAAGAGAATTTTTTAAAATCAGAGACTCTCTCATTTCCTCTATTGCTTACAAAAAGAATTTCGACATCGGACTCGTACCTTAAATTTACGTGAAGTCAGTATTTTATTAACCTCAGCATCTCTGTTCTTGACAGGTTCCGGGACATTCCGACTGAGATAAGGAAAATTACCATCATAGCCATTAAAGATGTCGAACCTGTTCGTAGAATATGATTTCATGACCTCCTTTCTTAAGAGATGTTTCAGAGTTATAATCTTTAGCACATCATCCTTATGTTGCCATTTAGGACAGGTCTTTTTCCGTACTGAAATGATTTTTACCACCACAAAGCAAGCATTTAACACTACACCCACCTGAGCATTCAAGCGCGACGCATTTTAAACATTTCTTCTTTGACCGACAGCCCTTCATAGTGTTCCCAAGGCGTTTACAATTATTATACTGACGAACGGGAGGAAAATAGTGATGAACCAAAATGTGACAATAATCCAGGGTAACATATTCCGGAGTGCCATTGGATAAGAAACCAATTTTAATAGAGAAGGTAGGGATATCATGGCCGAAACCACGGGAATGTCAGAAAAAATATTAACACAAACATAATCATCGTCAAGATAAGGAGGAATACCTCTGATTACCCCAAAAGTGTGAACAAGGGATTCCAGGATAAAAGGACGAAGTCCATGATTTTCCAAATTCATTAAAACAAAGTTATTCGCATTAGTGATCAAATTTTATTCTTAATCTCAAAACCTTTTATCCTCTGATATAAAATATCTAATTTCTAACTTTACGATTATCAGGGTCAGTGTTAGACGAATCAACAAGAACAAGGAAATCACCTGAATGATCCAAAGGATATTTAACAGATTCGTAATTGTTCCGAGCAGTAGAGATCAAATTAAAACCACCCTGCGACATGTTTTGCACTAAATTATTGTCACTATTAATATTGGGTACACTTACATTAACAGCAGTTCCATCAGTTCCAAGAACTATATTATTATTAATTTCAGTTTTATCAGAAGGCGTATTTAAGACAATACCCGAATTTTTCTTTTTACCAAGGAAAAGTTTATTGCCAAGCTTTCCCCCACAGAAAGATTCAAAGTCTTCCTGAGAGGAGCTTAAAAGCTTAGGGGACGGGTTAGCGTCTCCCATGATCAAAAATTTTTTTGAAGACACCTCCGACAACAAAAGTTATGTTTATACAATTTATTACATACGAATTTGGAAATGAAGGAAAAAGCAAAAAACGAAACTTCGCGAAACTTCCATAAACACACGCAAAAAAAAAACACTACCGTACACTTGAAGCGCTAAAATGAAAGTGAAATGATTAAATAGTAAACAAGGAACAGCTGATCACATAGTACACCACAAAAACATACTTGCAGACGTTATATTGTCGTTTAATTTTTTTGTATGGAGAATATTAACAGCAATTATGCAACTGTTGTGTAATTTTAGCACATACGACTCATACAATAGTTAGGTCACTTTAAATATCAATCAACGAAAAAGTGATATATACCCTCTGCAACTCAGACTTAGTAACTCAGACTAAAAGTTTTATTAAAATTAAGTAGTTAAAGCCCTAAACACATTCACTGTTAGTTGCGAGTGCGAGAAAAAACGAGAATGAGACAGTATGATTTTTTCTATATGTGGAAGCGAGATCGAGAGTAAAGCTAGCAACGCCACACAAAAAAGCTTTACTCTCGCTCTCGCTTTCACATTAGAAAATATCATACTGTCTCATTCTCGTTTTTTCTAGCACTCGATACTCGCAGTGACTGTGCTTAACACAAAATCAAACATATAAGGAATTCAAGAGTTATTTTATAACAGCTGAGCTCAATAAAAACAGCCCTAAACCATAACTGAGCCCGACCGTGTTTGAAAGTGTTGGCAACACACTTTCCTTGGAAGGCTTCATTGTTAGCACGCCACATTTTTGGGGGGCCCTTTCGCTCCGAACATTTCGAATTTACTCATATCTGTATATAATATGTTTTCCCAAAAAGACAGAACCATTTTTTTTTTAATTTCTTTCAAAATTCATAAGCTTGCTCTGATTTGCCTTAAATATGTACGGTTTCTTGCGTGGTACCTTCCATGTACGCCATTTTTGTGAAGCGATCTCCTTACTGTACTCGATCTTACTGGTTTTCTGATGTCTGCGTTATATTTTCTGATGTCCTTACTTCTCTTATTACGCTCTAACTTCTGGGCATCCAGATCTCGGTAAATAATCAGTCTGATAGTCTCTGACGTATTTATCAATTTTTTATACCCCATACCACTATGTGGTCAGGATACAATGACTTGTAGCTACCAAAAATAATTAACCTAGACCCATCTTTTATTATCACTTTTCTTAGTCATAGCCCCCATATAAAGCTGCTTCCCGATCTTCACTTAAAACTACCAAAAAAAAAAAAATATTTCACAGACTTTTCTCAAATTTGGTTTGTATATGATTTTGCAAAAAATAATTGACCTTACCAAATATGGTCAGGATCGATCCATTTTTCGACCTAGTCCCCATATAAATATAGCATCCGATATGAATTTTTCATATTCAAATTTGGTTTATGCTTATTTTCTATATTCAGTTAGTTGGACCTAAGACATAGGGTTTCTAAACGTGTGATATAGGGTATCTTACTTGTTTTTTTTAAGTTTTTCATAATTCATTTTATTTCCTTAAAAAGCATATGGAAATTATTTTATTTAGTTAATTTGACTAGTACTTTGTGGGAAAACCATTTTTTTTAATAATGGCAGTGCATCGACGCTGCATTGACGATATTAATTTCCGACATCTTTCCAGGGAATTCCGTGACTTTTTGTTTTCTTTCCTTAATAGATTTAATTGTGTAGCTTTATTACGGTCAATTAAGCTCACGTCGCTTCTCAATTGGGTTTAAGTCCGGGGAGCCATTTTGTACAGACTTTGCAGTACGTTTAGGATCGTTATATTGTACAAACTTCCATTTAAGAGGCATTTCTTCCTCTATATAAGGCATCGTAGCATCTGCAAAAATTTATTTGAATATTATTTGATCCAGACTGCCCTCTGTACGCATAATTGGACCCTCTCCGTACCAGGATGACTAATACACATCCTGCCCCGTGTTTCACCGTTTTTAATGAGTGTATTGGATCAAATTCTGTGTTTGGATTACGTCTCAAATACCGAAGTGATTGAACATTGATTAACCCGTAAAGAAAATGTTACAAAAATTTTCAGGTTTTTTTAAATGATCCTTCTTTTTTGGTAATGCGCCCAATCAAACAATTTTCCACAGCCTGTTTTTAATTGTGCTTGTGTATAAATTAATGTAAATTTTTTCCTGAATTTGTTCCTTGTACATTCGAACTATAACATGGTCGGTTCTCTGGATCGTCTTTCAATGCCTTTTTTAAATAATGTTGATTGTGGTTTTAGTTTGTCTCATAGTGTTCGATAGCATTATACACATTCATTCTGGGACATTTCATTTTGTATGCTATATTGGTGCACGTCAGCTTGTCTTTGCGATGTTCAGGGACATATCTTCGAAATTTTGGGTTTGACTGCTTTGCTCGGCCATCCTTCAAAAAAAAAAATATATACATTTTTTTATATTGACTCTTTAATTAATTTTCCTAACATTTTAAATAAAAATTTCACCAAAACATATATTTTTTTTATATAGAGGATTTTCAAATGTGCTATTTTAAATGTCCGCTTTATTAGTACAATTGATCAACTTAAACCATTTTTTCAAAAATTGAACCACTTTTTTTTCCATATAAAAGTATAAAAAATAAGAAAAACACTTCAAAGAAAAAATAACTGTAACAAGTAAGAGTGTTAAATTCGGCTGGGCCGAATCTTTGATACCCTCCACCTCGGTTTGAGTCTTGATAATAAATGTAAATGAAAAAGTAAACAATTTGTTAAACTTAATACCAAATTATTTCAACAAATTCTTTGGGTTGGTTTTCGTCTTTTCTATTATTTTGGTGTTTGCTTTTTGGTCATCGTGGTTGCTGATCGGCATGCATTTAGGTTAGATACCTATATGCATGGGTTTCCGGTTATATGACATAACTTCTCGTTTAATTTAGTTTTTGCTAATTAAATAGCTCGCCCTAACCTCCATTGCAAAGGTAATGGTTGTGTAGGGTGGCTATATGTATTAAATCGTGCTAATTGGAGATGGCTGTATAGTACAGGGTGCGGCTAAAGTTACTATATGATGTAAAACAATTGTAACTTCTTTGCTTGCGAGTATTTAACGCTATACAATTGCGCAAAGAACTAAGATTGTTTTTCTATTCATTGAAAATCATCGTTCGATAATTAATACTCAACGTGCATACAGAAGATTTTATGGTGTAAGAACTGCTCCAACGGGTCCAACCATTCGTTCGTTGGTGAATAATTTTGCTGAATATGGGACTGTCGGAGATTCAAGACGTACGAGCAGACCTCGAACTGGCAGATCGGCCGAAAATACTGATGCTGTGCGACAGAGCGTCGAAGAAAATCCGCAGACATCAACGAGAAGACGATCTTCCCAGTTGCAGCTTTCTGACCGCACTCTTCGGCGAATTTTAAAACACGATTTGCACCTCTTCCCTTACAAAATCCAAGTAGTCCAAAAACTAAATCCTGAGAACTTCGTATTGCGCAACGATGGACTTATTAAGACAACAATTTCCAAATCGGATAATTTCTAAAAACAGCGATTTGAGATGGCCACCACGATCGCCAGATTTGACTGCACCGGATTTTTTCTTGTGGAGCTATCTCAAAGACAAAGTTATGTGAATAAGCCCCAAACCTTGCAGCAACTAAAGGACAACATTCGAGAAGAAATTGATCGTATACCACAAGAAACACTCAACAAAGTTATGGAAAATGCCATAAAAAGAGCACATTTTTGCGTTAGAGAAAACGGTTCTCATTTAACTGATATTGTTTTTCATAATTAATGTAAAAAAATAACATAAAATAAACTTTCTTTTTATCATAAATTTTTTTGTTTTTTTCATTCCATTCAATAGTTATTTAAAAAACAAATCATATAGTTACTTTAGCCGCACTGGCCAAATATTTCTTCATTGCGGCCATATAGGTCGGATGGGGTAACAAAATAATAACCAAAAAAAGCTCTCAACGTTTTTATTAAAATATTGCCATATTTGGAAAACATAGAGAATAAATTTATAATAATAATAATCAAATAAGGGATGACAAACGCAAAAAACCAAATGTCCCAAACATTTTAAATAAAATAATTTGTTATCTTTTTTTTCTGGAAAACTTCAAATATTCATCCTAAAAAAAATTGTGAAAATTTATATATAAAAAAAAATAACATTCTCATCAAATTGCGTTTATTTATGTAACAATTTTTGTGTTCGCAATTCTTAAATATCATTTGAGGTTTTCTAAAATTCATTGAATTTAAATCAATGTTTTCTGTAGTCCGATTCTGTAAATTTCAACGATCCGACAATCGCAAAATATATAGACAGCTATTGTTGTTTACACTAAGGATTAAGTGATTCACTAAGCACAGACATCTTAACGACAGTCGACATCTCTATTTTTCTATTTATTTATTTTTTTTAAGCCTAGTTCCGCAAAGCCGAGTGGCTTGTCTGCAGATTCTAATTTGGCTTGTTTTTTTTTTTGCAGCGACAGACCAAAGCCTCTGGTGGGAATCGAACCCACGACCCCGCGCATGATAGGCGAGCACGCTACTTACTCGCCTAAATTGTAAACGAGTGGCATCTCTGTCAAAATAAGCGAAAAACAAAGAAGAATAGAAAAAAACAAATTACTTCGTGGTTGACAAGATGATTTTATGTTTATGTTTAATATCTTTATTTTTTTTTACTAATATTTCTGTTTATTTATTTGAAAATTAAATAATGAATTGAATATGCTATTTAATTTTTTTATTTATAAAAAAAAGTTTTTTAATAGAAGCAAAATATTTTCACTATTTTGTGATTTTTATTTATGTATGACGACATTTCAACCTAAAAGTTTTTATCGATTGAATAAACAACACAAAAATGGTTGTCGTTTAGATAACAACAACAGCTAAATTAACCAATAGCGAATATCGTTTAAAAATTTTACTGATAATTTTGCTATTTTCTTTTTTAACGATCCGACTATCGTTAAAAGAAGTTTTTGAATCGCGATACTAGACGCTATTAATTTCTCCTGAATGTCAATATTTTTTTTAAAATGTGAAAATTTATTAAATGTAAACATAGGTATTTGGTGTTTTTTTTTTTGGAATTTCAATTTGTGTTTAACGAATAAAATTTATATATTAAAGATGCAATTGATGTCTTCTAAATTTAAAATTTTTATTTCCGACGTTTTGATATGATTTTCTGATATTCAATTAATTGTAATTTATAATTGGAAATTTTTAATTCCAGTTTTTAGAATTGATATTTTCTTAAATTTGAATGGAAAATTTAAAAAGTGCAATTTTGTATTTATGTGAATAATAATGCTTTAGTAATTATAAACAATTTTTAAAAATTAGATGTAATCGCAATCAGATATTTTGTAGGTAAAGCAGAATAATAATTCTTTCCTGGAGGGTGTCAATTTGGAAAACCCAATACCTTTCCAGGCTCTCAAATTGAAACTATCGGAGTGGACAACTAATTCACATACTTCAATTTGGGAGGAAACTGACGTGGGTAATGCTACGAAGATACTATGGGGCTCTCCAAACACTTCGAAGACTAAGGAAATCCTTAGTCTAAATAGAAAGGAACTGAGTAGGATTATTGGCATCCTCACTGGACACTCTGAACTGAGGGCTCATCTATACCGTATAGGACGGGCAGAATCGGCCACATGCAGAGCTTGTGGAGAGGATGGCGAGACCCTAGAACACTACCTTTGTTACTGTCCTGCATTTGCCGGAACAAGGGTCAGAAATTTATCCAACGAAATCATACCAGGCCTAGCGGCTCTTAGGGGGATACGCTGGAAAGCACTCACGAGATTTGCTATCGAGACCGAACTCCTAAGTTAAATAAGGAGCAGATTAACGGATGAGCACGGGGATGTAGAGCGCACAACAAGCCGACTTTCTGGCTTAAGTGTATATCTGGCTTAACGGATATGAGCTATGTGTATACATGGCTCCTCTTTTTCAACCTAACCTAACCTAACCATGTAGAACTGTTTTGAAAGCAAAAAACTCATTGATAAACTCGGTAACTCTATTTTATAAAGACAACAAAAAGTTAACATGCCAAACTTATGTTCATATTTGTTAAAGAATAATGAAAAAACGTATGAAATAAAAGACCAGCCCGTGTTTACTCTTAACATTGTTCTGTATGATATCTAGTTGAAAATATTGACATTCATGTTAAAATAGAAATAACTATTGCAAAGCTAATTAGAACAAAAATTGTGGCGCCATCTACTGAGGCATAGTCACGCTGAGCAAAATGAAGTGACACTCTGTTAATGCAAAAGAAATGTATTTTCCCCACAACAAAATATTGCAGAATTTTATGTTAATAAAAAATTATACAGATTTATTTCTAACATGCAGTTGTTATGGATATACATACATATATAGAATATATATATATTATTTGTATTATTTAATATGTTTATGTAAATATTACACACAAAAAATACAACATCAAACGTTATTTTTGTGTTTTTCTCTTTAAATAAATTATAAATAAAATCTTGTTTTGTTAAATTTGCATTGTTTTTTTTTATTAACAACTAGGTATTTTAGCATTATTTGCTTTAGATGCTGGTGAATTTTTACTCCCTTTATATTAACTCGTAGTGTCTGATTGTCGAAAAAATTTTGCATCGATTTTAACCCCTTTCCCGTGAGCCATTCGATTTGAAATTTTGCAGGCAGGCTCGTGGTAATGACAGAAATGATCTAACAAATTTTTTTAGTGATGCCAAAACAATGGAAACTTTTAAATTTTTCTACCAGAGTTAATAAAAAAAATGTACAAAGTGTTAGTTTTTATTATATTATTACCCCAACGACCACAAAAACAACAAGTCCAGCTATGACAACAACACAACATTTAGAATAAAACAAGAACAATATAGAAACATCATATTTTTCATTTTTTTTTTACTTTTTCAGAGATTTCCCTGGACCTGTTCCACCGATTTCAATGATTTTTGAAATAGGAATCTTCCCATGAATTTGGTGAATCATTCTCATTAAAAATGATCACTGTAGCTGCACCATAGAAAATTATATTTTTTCAAGACTTTTTTTAGTTCTTCATTCAAATCTCGGGCCGTAATCGACCGATTTAGACGATTTTAAATAGCAAACTTTTCAGGATGTTATTGAATCATTTTTTATGCCAACGAGCAACCTAGCTACCCGATTGATGCTGTCATCGTGATTTCCACAGACGGACAGACAGACATCGCTATATCAACTCCGGTTGTTATAAGGATCACAAATATATATATTTTATGGGGTCCAAAATTTTTTTTCTAATTATTACAAACGGAATGACAAACTTATATATACCCTCTGCACACTGGAGTGGAGGGTATAAAAAGAATTACATGACAAAAACTAAATAACAGATTTTTCCATAATTTAATGTTCGTTAGAAAACGAGCTATTTAAAATGTCGCCACTGTATACATGTATTTATGCACACATACATACTTACATATATAAAAGACGTGCCGTGCCGCACGCACTTCCTACTGAATTGTTTTCTATAATTCGTTTCGATGGAAATTATTGAGAGTACAAGACGTATTTATACCCTATACCACTATGTGGTTTGGGTATAATGACTTTGTGCTGCTGTTTGTAACAACCATATTTGAACTACACCCATCTTTAATTATACCGATCGAATCAGAATCACTATCTGATTCGATTTAACGATGTCCGTCCGTTCTCCCGTCCGTCCGTCTGTGTGTCCATGTAAAGCTTGTAATCAAACTGCAGGTCGCAAATATGAATATGTTTTGATGAAATTTGGTATTTGATCTTTTATCGGCCATGGGATGAACGCTATTGAAATTGATGAGAATCGGTCCATGTTTAGACCTAGCCCCCATACAAATGACCCCTATGAAATCGACATATATTGCCATAAGATCCAAATTATCATACAAATCTTAGTCAAATTGGGTTTGTATGTATATATTACATCCATTAATCAGCAGTCCAAAATGATCCCTATTGGACAACTCTTAGTCATAGGCCCCATATAGAGCTGCTTCCCGATCTTCACTTAAATCTATCAAAAAACAAAAATATTGCACTGATTCTTCTCAAATTTTGTTTGTATATATTTTTGCAAAATACAAGAGACTTTACCAAACATGGTCAGGTCATTTTTGGGCCTAGTCCCCATATAGATATAGCATCCGATATGGACTTTTTCATATCTGCAGCCGAAAAAGTTAATAAAAATTCCACTCAAATTTGGTTTATGCTTATTTTCTATATCCAGTTAGTTGCGCCTGAGAGATAGGGTCTCTAAACGCATGGTATAGGGTATCGTATAGTCGGTCTAGACCGACTATAATTTTCTTACTTGTTTTTTTAATAAGAATGAGAAAAATTTATATGACAAATATTTATACTCGTATAATAGAATTGTGATTTTACTTTGTTCAGATAAATTATTTAAGAAAGTCTATGAACTATTCCCCAGTTAACTTTTCTCTATTTTTAAGAATTTGTAGTTACTTTTAGAATGTTCTATAGTTTACATTTTAGAGGCATTACATTAGAAGAGGCATTACATGGGGTATGAATGGTCGACTGGAAGATCTTGACTACGCTGATGATATTTGCATGCTCGCACATAACTTTACCGACATATCAGCCAAATTGGATCAGATATATCAGCTAGCATCACTCAGAATCACTTTCTGATTCGATTTAGCGCTGTCCGTCCGTCCGCCTGTTCGTCCGTCTGTGTGTCCATGTAAACCTTGTAATCAAACTACAGGCCGCAAATACGAATATATTTTGATGAAATTTTGTATATAAGCGTCAATCAGCCATAACATGAACGCTATTGAAATTGGTGAAAATCGGTGAAATCCTATGAAATCAACTTAAATAGCTATAAGGTCCAATTGGGTTTGTGTGTCTTTATTACATTCCTTAATCAGCAGTCCAAAAATAAGCCCTATAGGACAACTCCTAGTCATAGCCCCCATATTAAGCACCTTCCCGATCTTCACTTAAATCTATCGAAAAACCAAAATATTGCAAAGATTTTTCTCAAATTTGGTTTTTATATATTTTTGCAAAAAACATGTGACCCTACCAAATATGGTCAGGACGGTCCATTTTTGGACCTAGGGCTCATATAAATATACCATCCAATATGAACTTTTTCATATTCGAAGGCAAAAAAATTTATAAAAATGCCACTCAAATTTGGGTTATGCTTATATTCTATAGCTTATTAGTTGGACCTAAGATATAGGTTCCCTAAACGCATGGTATAAGGTATCGTATAATTTTCTTACTTGTTATACCCTATACCACTATGTGGTTTGGGTATAATGACTTTGTGCTGCTGTTTGTACAACCAAAAATATTTGACCTAGACCCATCTTTAATTATACCGATCGAATCAGAATCACCTTTTGACTTGATTCAACAATGTCCGTCCGTCCGTCTGTGTGTCCATGTAAACCTTGTAATTAAACTGCAGGATCGGTCCATTTTTGGACCTAGTCCCCATATAGACATAGCATCCGATATGAACTTTTTCATATCTGCAGCCAAAAAAATGAATAAAAATGCCACTAAAAATTGGTTTATGCTTATTTTCTATATCCAATTAGTTGGGCCTAAGAGATAGGGTCTCTAAACGCATGGTATAGAGTATCGTATAGTCGGTCTAGACCGACTATAATTTTTGTACGTGCTTTTAGTTCATAATGAACGTTAAATAAAAATTTAAGTAGTTGGTGAGGAATATTAACTCAAGTTCTCATGAATTTCACTATTCATTATGAGCTTTCTTATAAGCGGAAAATTACATTTTAATGTATGTAACTACTTTGGAATTTATTTTTAACGGGACGGTTATACCTTTTAACATAAAAGTTACGAAATAAAAGTTATTTTAAAATTTTTCCTTTTTTGAGCAGATGTGAAAGTTATTTTTTGATTTTGATTTTTTCGAGCATAAATAAAAATAATTTTTTGATATTTATTTTTTCGAGAAGAAAATAAGAGTTTTTGATTTTTATTTTTTCGACCAAATATAATATGTGATAATATGTGCGCGAAGTTAGCCCACCATTTTTGGAAATACAATTTTTTGAAGATTGTTCTGAATTGTTCTTGGATTGTTCTACAATGTTCCAAAACGATGAGATTCCAACGTGTAATTTGTACCGATAAATCGAAAAAAACCAATTTTAAGCTTTGCCCCCCACTTTTGGAAAAACAAAAATTTGGCGGTTGTTCTAGTTATTCTAAACATTGTTCCAAAATAGATATGTCGCAAACCGTAACGTACGCAAATGAGAACGAAAAACATTTTTTCCGCGATATCAACGTTGTTTGCTGTGAAAAAAGATTAATTTTAAAATAGTCACGCAAAGTCACGCACAGTCACGGAGAGATTCAAAACTCATAAATATAAGGAAAGAAAGAGTTTTAATAAAAACTTTGCTTTTTTATGGGTTAAGGTGCTATTACATGATGTGTTTTTTACATATGTACTGTCAAATTTTCCCACAACAAAAGTTGTACACATCGTGTGATACATATAAAACATTGTTTATGTACAATACATGAGGAAAGTCACATGTACATTTTTCAATTAGAACAGGTTCTATTTTTGCATGACAAACAAGTGAAAATACAACACTGCTTGTGGCGAAAGAAAAACAGAGTACATTTTAAAGATTAATATTGAAAGAAAAATAAATTGTTTAGTATTAATTAACAATTAAAAAATACATAACCTTTTTTTTAACAACAAATTTTTGTAAATTCACAAATTAATTCAGCTGTTGTTTACATTTAGAGGTTATGTCATACGGAAATACATACCCACGTGTGATAGCAAAAATTATGAATCGTATGTAAAAGACAATTTTGACAGACATGAAGAATTTCATATGGATAAAAAAAGTGACAGTACATATGTAAAAAACATTTCGTGTAATAGCACCTTTAGATTATTTAAATTTTAGTTTTAAAAATACATATTGGAAATAATCAATAACAGTAAAAATTTAATAAATCACAAGCGAAAAAGTATAAAAGGTGTAAAAACGATATACGTTTCAATACCTCCCTAGATATTTAAGTAAAAATTTCATTCAGGTTATGAATTCTATTTCCCAATATTGAAACAAATGGCCACTATGAGATCGACTTAAATTGCTATAAAATCCAAATTACCATGTAGATCTCAAATTGAGTTTGTCTGTGTTTATTATATCCATTAATCAGTGGTCCAAAAATGAACCCTATAGTCATAACCCCATATGAAGCTGCTTCTCGACCTTTACTTTAAACTATCAAAAAACAAAAATATATCACAGATTTTTTTTAAATTTCGTTTGTATATGTTTTTGTTAAAATGAAGTGCTTTTACAAAATATGGTCAGGATCGGTCTATTTTTTGACCAAGTCCCCATGTAAATATAGCATCCAATTTCAACTTTTTCAAGTCTGTAGGCAAAAAAATTAATAAAAATTCCATTTAGTTTTGGGTTATGCTTATTATTTATACCCAATTAGTTGGACCAATTCTCTAAACGCATGGTATAAGGTATCACATAGTCTAGACCGTCTGTAATTTTTGTCATATATAATAGCAGCGAAAAAGTTCTTTCACGCAGATATTACACAAAACGGAAGTAAATATTTTATCACTTTTTTAGCCAATATGGGTTATACATCTTTAACATATCTATAATATTAATAGGCAAGGCGATTTCTTGCGACCGATTTTAAACCTTCAATTATCAATCGATTTTGACAAAAAATACCCAATTTGAAAGGGTGTTTATTAAATTTGTGTTGAATTGTGAATTGGCTAAAATTGATTAGCATACCTTTAGGCTCATAAAATTATTTATTAACAAACCCAGTTATATATCTTCGGTGTGTTCAACAAACATTTATAATTGAAAGAAAAAATAAATTTTCCTAGAATTTTCACTCGACTGGGCTCTGCTAGTTAATAACTTAGACACTTCAAGAATATGCTCATTAAAAGCCAACCTGTGGGAGCTGTCGCACGCAAGTTTATCTTGCTCAGACCATTCATGGTCTGGTGTGGAAGAAGGAAAATAATTTCTACAAGCTTCTTTTAAGGTTTTTATATGTTCCGAATTTCTTCGGAAGACAGTTTTTGATCAGAACTTTCTACAAATTCATAGTGTGACGGAAAGGCGTCAGTTCAGTACATTTTTATTAGTATTCTATCTTCCACTTTAAAAATATTTAATGATGTACCTTGTGAACTTAAATTTAATTCATTGAGGTAAGAATAAATATCAGTCAAATAAGTCACCTTAGCTAGCCAGGAAAAGTCAAGAAACTATTTTAAAGATGCGATTTAATACCTTTCCACGGTATAACAAACGTACATCGGCACGAAGAAGATGTTTATGCCGACTTCCCATTTCTTCGCATAAAACTTGGAAAGATAGTGTGCCTGAGTCGGTTTTTTAAATCAATTGTTGGTTGTTTGTAGTTCAAGTAATTTCGTTTTAAAATATCCAATCGGTTTGTTCACATAATTCTTAAATTTACAAAAACTTAAGCAATGATTTGTAAACTTAACATTATTGTTTTAAAATATATTAATTTAATTTTGCTTCTAGCGGAAGCAAAAATATATTACGAAATAATTTTTAAAAGCAACACAGCACGCTATGATTTTAGTATTGTTGTTTTAAATTTAAAAACCAACGATATTATTGGATTTCGATTTAATTCTTGTCTATGCTAGTCACCAACCTCTTGGCAATAGAAAAAATTAAAAAAATTAACTAAAAAATATTACCATTGACATATATTTTTTTTACCATTAATTTCATTGAAGTTGCTTGAATAATTTGAAGTTACACTATACGGACCCGAGGATGGCAGCCGGCGGACCCCAGTTTAATAACCGATGGCCTAGTATATTACGTTAAGAAGTTATATCAACAAATGTAGAAACATAGTTAATTTTGCCAGTCTCAGGCATTCGAGGGTTAACATACATACAGACATATTCATATATACATACATATATACATATACTAGTATATTATTGTCTATTGAAGCGTTAATACTTATCATGACAATATATTTAAGATCAAACTTAAAGTTCTGAATCTAATGAAAAATATAAATTATTTTTTAATAGTAATTTGAACGTAAAAAGTAACGCACATTTAAATATTTAACGGTTAGAATGTATGTGTTAACTGCAATCAGCTTTATCATTTTTACAAAATTTTTCAATACGTATGCTGATATCAATAGTGAGTTTAGGATATACATATATATGTATATTCATATATAACATATTTATTGGAAATGTTCAAAAAATTATATTTTTTTAGTGACAATTTATAAAAACATACCGCCATTATATGAATTTGACAATTACGATCATTGTTTATCGAATAAGTTATCGACATATTGTATGGTTTTTGCTGAAATCGAATCAAATAACAAATCTGAAATTTGGCATAACATAGAAGAACTATCGAAAGATTCATTACATAATTTTCAACATGAGCGTTTATTTTTTGGTGTTTGTATAGAACAGTGTAATGAATTAATGCAACAGCTTACACCTTTAAAGTGGGAACAACATTTTCGAAATCGAAGTCTTGAAAACGAGGTTATATTTTCAACAGAACAAAAAAATAATTGTAAATGTTTTTCTTTTTCTTAATTTAGATCACCGACTATTTCAAGAAGATTCACAAACGTAAGGATGTTTTTGAAAATCGGTTGCTTTATGAAAGTCTTATCAATAAATGTCTGAATTATAAATTTCAAAGTAAATATAATTTAACATTACTTACAAGTATTGAATACTGTGAAACATCCGAAAAGACTATAAACATAGGTAAGTGCCGGTTTACACATGAAACTTTTCTTTCTGAAACTGTTTGAAATTCTCTTTTAAACTTTCATCCGTGTCTACACACTGAAATTTTTGTATTGAAATCCAAGATTTGTTCATGTTTATCATTTTATCTATTTATTTTATCATTGTATTTCATTAAAATTAACTTTATTTCAATTTTTATCTTTCTGAACACAAACGAACATAAAAATGAAAGAAAACGTAAAATAACTTCACTTTGAAAATTACGAAGCAAGAAACAAAAGAGAATTTCAGAGTCTCACACCTATAAACTCGACTTTCAGAAAGAAAACTTTCATGTGTAAATACACACTAACAATGATAAGGAGAAGTGACTAAGCATTTGAAATTTAAATAGCAGTTTGAAGATTTTTACTGGTTAGGTTACCATAGCTTAATGGTAACGTATCGTAAATTTTTCGTAATGTAGCAATTTTGTACAGTTCTAGAAAACGTAAATGTATCATATGTTCCGAAATATGGCTACGCTAAAAGTGAAAAAATCATTAAAAGCTTACAAAGTTGCGTAAACATTCTAATGACTACCTTTAAAAGTAGTTTACCAACAAATTCAGTTGAGGTGTAGTTTCAAAGGTATTAATATTGTCTTTAACATTACAAAGTTCATAATCACATAATCTATAATTTATGAAATTATATTTCAAAAAATGTTATTTTCATTAAAAAAATATATGTTGTTAATGATAATCTTTTCTTCATCTGTGCTAAATTTATACAATTATAATATTTATTACAAAAAAGTAAATTTGAAATATTTATTTTAGATTTTTTTAATTACAAAACTTACGTTAATTTATTCCTTAACAAATAAAGTTGTTGATCTCTATTCTAATTTTAATTTTTTATTATTTGGGTTGCAAAACGAAATTGTTAACCAAATATAAAAATATTACATTTTCCAAATATCAATTTTAAAATATTCGATTTCGCAAATAAAATTTATGCACATGTTGTCGTAAAGCACATCTCAATACCCTCATATGCAGGGACCGAAAATAACAGTTATTTTGAAAATTTTAAACAAAAATAGCAATAGTCCGAGAACTGATTCAAGTATATAATTTTTATTCTTGTGAATTAGTATTGCAGAAAATGCTTTGATTTTTATAATTTTTATTTTAATTTTATCGAACAGAAATTACAGTTTTTTTTCGATATTATTTCTCGAGCAGAGTAAAAGTTATTTTTTAATTTGATTTTTTCGCATGTTTCAACTTGCGACATATCCTATCAACTGCTGGAGTTTCACTACGGCTCTAAGTGGGATCTATGCATATATATTTAAAACTACTAAAAAATACCAAAAACATTTTGAAATATTACTTAATTTAAAAAAATGGTAAAAATTAAAAATTTTATTACATCTATTCTTTTTAACCGATTTTATTCTACTTGATCATAACTTATATGAAGACGAATGGAACCAATATATTTGCATAATATCAAATTTGAAATAATTTACTTTTTTTTAACATTAAAAAATTAAAAAACCGAAATATGCTTAATAATTTTCGGAACATTTACTTAACACTTTAGACGTACAAAAAAAAATCATCAAGCAAGCCAAAATGCGTATGCGTCCTGACACATATTTATACACACATATTCTGTTGCGTTCAATATTTAGTTTTTTATATCTGTGGATTTCTAGAATAACCGCGTATGTCATAAAATCAAAATTTTAAGGGGAGCCAAAAAACGTTATATTTGAAATTATAGGCTCGATATAAAGATTTTAGAGCTATTTATTTAACAGTCCTATAGATATGGGCAATAAATAATTTATATAAAATTTTGAGTCAAAAATCTTCAGAGGAATAGATCCTAGAGAAGGACGAAAAAACAATATGTAAATTACATTTAAAGTGTGTGCAGATAAAACAACTTATTTCGACAAACGTAGTTTTTTTTGAAAAAGAAAACTACCAACGCAACCACCGATGTAGACATAAGTTACTGTTGCTTGAAAAATTGATTTTTTTTGATCGTCAGCAAAAAGTTAACGGGAGTTAGGATGAGAATATAATAACGTATCAAGAATAATAGTGACAAGAAATAACAGAAATAAACACACAAGTTTTTATAAGTGGTTATAAACTGAAAACTAATCCAAAATTGTTTTGCATTTTATTTCATTCATAACAACGTATGTCGCTATGTGTCGTTTTCTGAGAAAATAATTTATTAGCGATCAAACGTAGGCTGACATACATCGTTAGTGCTGCAAATTAATTTAATAAACATTTAAGTTACGTCGTTATTTAAAGAAAAAACTCAGAAATGGTCAATATTTAAAAAAAAAAAAAATTGAACACATGTAAAGAGCGTTAAAAATTAATATATTTGGCATCGTTAACTCAAAACTGACAAAAATGGACATACGCGGTTATTCCAGAAAACCACAGATATTTTCAATGCAATACCAAACTGCTGCAGTTTATGATGAACATTCTAAGACTAAGAAGTACGACCTGCTCAACCTATTGCGGACAGGAGAATGTTTTCAACAGACAGACAGACGGACAGACTTCGCTAGATCGACTTCTCCTTTTATCGGGTCTCCGGATTTTATTTCGATGAGTTACAAACGGATTGAAAAGCTGATATATATACACTCTGCACAGTGATGTGGAGGGCATAAAAATTGTACTTTTTTCAAAAAAGTAATTTAAAACAAGTAAGAAAATTATAGAAAATATACCCTATACCATGGTTTAGAGACCCTATCTCTTCGGTTCAACTAATTGAATATAGAAAATAGCATAAACCAAATTTGAGTGGCATTGTTATTAATTTTTTTGGCTGCAGATATGAAAAAGTTCATATCGGGTGCTATATTTATATGGGACTAGGTCGAAAAATGGACCGATCCTCACCATATTCAAAGTCACTTATATTTAGAAAAAATATATACAAACCGAATTGAAGAAAAATCTGCGCAATATTTTTGTTTTTTGATAGATTTAAGTGAAGATCGGGAAGAAGATCTATATGGGGCCTATGACTAAGAATTGTCCTATAGGGATTATTTTTGGACTACTGACTAATGAATATAATAAGCACATACAAACCTAAGTTGACTGAGATCTATATGATAATTTGGACCTTATGGCAGTTTATGTTGATTTCATAAGGGTCATTTGTATGGAGACTAGGTCTGAACATGGACCGAAGTTCACCAGCTTCAATAGCGTTCATCCTATGGCCGATAAACGCTTATATTCCAAACTTCATCAAAATATACTTATATTTGCGAACTGTAGTTTGATTTTTTTTTTCAAAACGTTTATTAATTCATAAAAGGATAACAATTCATAAACTAAAATAAACAACAGTTAACAATAATTTTCTATATACAAGGTCCCAAAATCGGGCTCTCGAGTGTTATTAATATAATAGGGGGATTTCATGTCAAGTGCACCAACTTTTGAAACCGATGTCTTCCGATCGGGATGAAATTTGCACCAAAGTTAGTCCTATTGGATAGTAGTTTAGACACAATTTTTCAATAAGATCGGTCTAGATCTCTCTGAGTTAGAGGGGATCAAAATTTGACATTTTGGCCAAACAGGTGTTTCTTCTCATCCATGTAACTTATTACCTATTGTTCTTAGAAAATTTTCTCCCAAATAGTTTAGTTAGTGGCAAGAAGTTGTTGCATTAGAACACATAGTCAATTTAAGGCAATCGCGGTAATCGTGTAAATATTCTGCCGAATCATCTGTTAAATACTTTAAGTTGATTTCCTTCAACATCAGTTTAACATTTTCATGGTAAATTTGGGTTAATTTCGTGAAGCCAGATTGAAATGTTGCAAATAACTGTTTCAGGTTACAGATAACCATTCTCTTCTGTTATGTTATGAAGTTATGTTACATACCTTCGGAAAGGTTAATTTGTCTAGTTTCTCATTATAAGTTTTATTTATAAGGTTTTAGACACAAATAGGAAAAAATTCAAAATAGTGCATTTGTGAAAAATTGAAAAACCGTTGTCTTGAGTTACAAAACATTTATTTTGATAGATATCCCACTCCCATCCCACTAAGCGACCAAAAAGCTCTTAAAGGAAAAATCCTAAGCTTTCTTATGAAAAAAAAAAAATGCACTTTTTGAAAAAAAGGCAAAAAATGCTTTAATTTAGCAAAAAAAAAGTCTAAATTTTTTTTTTTTTAAGTATTTTTAAGTATTGAAGAAATAGCTATCTAAACTATATGGGAGAAAATTTTCTAAGAACAATAGGTAATAAGTTACATGGATGAGAAAAAACACCTGTTTGGCCAAAATGTCAAATTTTGATCCCCTCTAACTCAGAGAGATCTGGACCGATCTTGTTGAAAAATTGTGTCTAAACTACTATCTAATAGGACTAACCTTGGGTCAAATTTCATCCCGATCGGAAGACATCGGTTTCAAAAGTTGGTGTAGTTGACATGAAATCCCCCAATAATATATTTTTATTTAAAAATATATTACTATTTCCTTACTTCAAATGAAGAATAAGTTATTGATATTTTGTAATGGAAAAATTCGGTTTAAAAACATTACTTTAATATTTTTGACTATAGTTTGATTACAAGGTTTACATGGACACACAGACGAACGGACGGACGGACGGACGGACATCGCTAAATCGATTCACAAAGTGATTCTGAGTCGATCGGAATAATAAAAGATGAAAATATTTCAAATATTTTTGGTAGTTACAAATAGCAGCACAAATTCATTATACCCAAACCACATAGTCGTATAGGGTATAAAATGGTACTTCTGAAAAAGGGTAATTTTTAAAAAAGTGTATTTTTAAAATAGGGTACTTTTTTCAGTAAAGGGTACTTTTTTCAAAAAAGGGTACATTTTCCAAAAAGGATACTTTTAAAAAAAATGTAACTCTTTTAAATTAACATTTTTTTTTCCTTTTTAGAAAAAGGAACTTTTTTAACAAATGTCGTTTTTTAAAAATACACTTTTATAATAAAAAAAAAGGTACTTTTTTAAAGAAAATATACTTATTTAAGAGAAAGTAATTTAAAAAAATTTACTTTTGGAGAAAAGGTACTTTTGAAGGAAAGGAACTTAAAATAAATACTTTTCAATATATATTTTTTCTTCTATATTATCTTTTATAAGGAATCATATTTTATCTTTATTATATCGTGATAACGATAAAAAATATATGTGACAACACTTGCTTAAACTAATGTGACACGTGCAGTATAACCATACACACATGAAGCAATTGCCACTACTGCGATATTAAGAACAACAATTAGAAAAATTACAACATATACATAACTTAAGAAAAACAACAAACACATTGAACATTTTTTTATTTTTTCAAGAATTTTTTTTTCACGGTTTTAATGATTATACCCTATACCACTATGTGGTTTGGGTATAATGACTTTGTGCTGCTGTTTGTAACAACCAAAAATATTTGACCTAGACCCATCTTTAATTATACCGATCGAATCAGAATCACTTTCTGAGTTGATTTAACAATGTCCGTCCGTCTGTGTGTCCATGTAAAGCTTGTAATCAAACTGCAGGTCGCAAATATAAATATATTTTGACGAAATTTGGTATATAAGCTTTTATCGGCCATGGGATGAACGCTATTGAAATTGGTGAGAATCGGTCCATGTTCAGACCTAGCCCCCATACAAATAACCCATATGAAATCGACATAAATTGCCATAAGATCCAAATTGTCATATAGATCTTACTCAAATTGGGTTTGTATGCGTTCATTACATCCACTAATGAGTAGTCCAAAAATGATCCCTTTGACCCCATATAGAGCTGCTTCCCGATCTTCACTTAAATCTATTAAAAAACAAAAATATTGCACTGATTCTTCTCAAATTTTGTTTGTACACATTTTTACAAAATACAAGAGACTTTACCAAACATGATCAGGATCGGTCCATTTTTGGACCTAGTCCCTTTATAGATATAGCATCCGATATGAACTTTTTCATATCTGCAGCCAAAAAAATTAATAAAAATCCCACTCAAATTTGGTTGTTGCTTATTTTCAATGTCCAGTTAGTTGGGCCTAAGAGATAGGGTTTCTAAACGCATGGTATAGGGTATCGTATAGTCGGTCTAGACCGACTATAATTTTCTTACTTGTTTTAAATTGCAACTCTTTCGGGATGTTAATACACGATATTATGCAAAAATAAATTTCCCTTGTTGTAGGGATCAATATTTGGAATTCATTTTGATGCGTTAAAAGATAGTTGATTTTATAAAATTTGAATTTCTGGCAATTTTTAAATTTTTACCAGAATGTTCAATAGCTGTGGGGACCCTGATGAGGAACTACGATCAGCCTAAAATTTCGTATATAATATGTTTACATATATTTTAACAGATTCCACTTAGAGCCAAAGTAAAATTTTTTCCTAATAATATACGCGTTAAAAATATCAGCTGTTTTTCTTTCTCGCATAGAAACCTAGAGAAAATCTAATTTAAACAGAAGCTTTTTTCAAAAAGTGAATTGTTTTTAATTCAAAAAGTATAAAGATACAAGAGTGTTATCCTTGTAAAGTACAAATAATTGATATAATTGTCTCCTTTTAAGGGACAATTGGTTAATATTTTTACCTACAAGAACGCAATAGCCCCGATTCTTTGCAATTTAGAAGGGTAACACTTTTAAACCATTACACGAATGCTTAAAACATGGTTGTTGCATTTTATTTAGAATGTATTAAAAAATTATCTATTTGAAATAAGTGTAAATAAAATGCGCATTTATAATTTTTTTATATAAATATTAACTTAAACCAGCAATTTATTTATATAATTGAATTTAATATATTTTTGAAATAAGTTGCAATGGTAAAAATGGATCAATATTAGGCAAATACAATTAGTTTTTCTTCGAACTAAACTTACTAAAAACTAAATAATTTAAAATTCATTTTAAATCATCTTAAATACATTTATTGAAACTGTAGTTGAATTTTAAATGAAATTACTCTAAAAAAATCCAAACCAAAAACAGCAAGCGAAATAAATTATAATTTTCCTTTTAGATACATTAGATATAATATTTTATGTCATAATAGCGATCTTAGTGTTACTCAATATATTTTCATCTTTATACGATTATCGTTTAAAATGTGGACAGCCATTAAGTTATCGAAACAATGAACATTATAAGCAAAAATTAAAAGATCCAGGTATTAAACAAATTGACACTCATTCCAATTAATAATTATGTTAATTATTATGGTCTTTTTTAGGTTCCCCACTTTTAACATCATTTTCCGTGTGTCGTAACTACTATCGCATAACAAGTTTACCGCCAAATCAAAATTTAATAAATTCTGAATTGAAATTTACTTATGCATTTCGTGTTTTCACCATATTCATCGTTATATTTGGCCATACTATAATGGTTGTTATGACTGTACAAATACAAAATTCCGATTTTATTGAAAAAATCTACCAACAAACATCAGCGATAATATATTTAAATGCTTCAGCTTGTATACAAATATTTTTTGTATTGGCTGGTTTTTTATTAAAATTAAAATTTGAAGAACATAAAATGATAACACCCGATTCCAGTTATAAAATGGGATTGTGTGTTTATATACAAGGAATTTTAAACCGTTATTTAAGGTTGCATGTAATGTGTTGTTTTTGTTGCATGTTTGAAAATATATTTTTTGTTTTATTTTAGATTTTTACCCTCTTTGGTACTGGTTATTCTTTTCAATGCAACACTATTAATTCGTGTGGAAGATGGACCCTTTTGGAGACATATTACTGAAGCCGAATATGTATTTTGTCGTGAATATTGGTGGAAAAATGTGTTTCTGATAAATAATTTTATGCTGCAAGACAGTGTTAGTGCATTGAATATTTTATTAATTTCATTATAGGTGTGCTAAAGAAATGGATTGATTATTGCTAACGTTTTTAAAATAGCAGTTTATCTCGTGGAACACACTTATCGGTTTCCCATGAAAAAAACCGTTAAACCTCAAAAAAAAAACCTCAGCTAAATTATTATACTAGAACATGGAAATAAATACAAGCCATATTATATTCCTTACTTTTATATGAATTTTTGAAGGTGTATGCATGAAAAGGCTAGATTAAAAACGAGCGATTATTTAGAAAGTTATGTAGGTTGAGACCAAAACTCATTTAATTTTATGGTAAATTTTGCAATTTACCCATTGGAATTTTAAAATTGGAAACAGTATGAATCCTCCTTAATTAAAAAAATCATGTGAGTCCGATCACAGGGGATATGTGTAAACATCTAGTTATTAAAGGTTTTTATGTCATTTTTTAAAATCAAACAGAAAGCGTCACTTATAGCAAAAACTGTTTCAGCTAATTCAACAACCCTCGGCTGTAAAAAGTTAAAAATATCCCAATATAAATAAGTGATACATAGATGACACTTTAAAAAAAGGGCATAAAAACAATTTTATATCATAATTTTTTCACCAATGCAATCATAAGTCACACACCGATTTGTGTTACAGGTCTCGCCGATTTGTGTTAAGCTGTTTTTGTGATTGTATTGTGAAATAGAAATTTACCCACCTGCGCGTATAGATGTTTACACATCAAAAATTCTTCTATTCTTAGTTTTTGTAGAAAAACATTACCAAAAAAATTCAGTCGTATTCCAAAACAAACCTGGATCAGTCAAGATATAATTTAAAATTTAAATTAAATGAAATGAATGATGAAAAGGAGAGATAATTAATATGGTTGGTCAGATTAAGTTTGGCAGATTTGTTATCACGCGAAACCGAGGTAGTGCTAGGATTTAGGAAATAAAGTTTAAAAAAGTCTTTAATACAATTAGTAGATGTGTGATCAATTCAAAACTTAATTAAAAGACAAATTTTTAATATGTTCTTTCTTTTTCAGTGTGCCCATCATACCTGGTTTTTAGCTGCGGATATGCAGTTATATGAACTATTTCTTTTAACAATTATCGTAACGGCAAAGTAAATATTCCACATGTTTCTAAAGTATATGATAACGTTGTAGTTTATAAATATTTTTTAATGAATATGAACAGATTTCCATTCTTGAAGAAACCTCTTTATATATTAATTGCAATTTTGGCATTTTTGGTACCAGGCTTTATCACATATTTTTATCAATTGGATGCTATACACTATCTCAGTCCAGAGTAAGTATTACTTAAATATAGGATATTAATTACTAGTAATAAATAAATATTAAATTTTTTCCCTATATTTTTAGAGGTTATCGTTATTTATTTTTCAAAAATGTTGATACATTTTATCTTACTTATCCTCAATTTTATTGCAATCTTGGTGGCTACTTAGTCGGTTTTATATGTGCTGAAATCTTCATGAAATATATACAGCAACGTAACCCGATTATAGACAAATATTTAAAATACCGAGGAGTTATTAAATTCGAGATGACAATGTTGACAATTGCACTGTTAATTACAATTGGTCTTCTCGTATCGGGTATTTTGGTGGTTAATACAAATTTAGAAAAACCTTCATTATGGTTAGCATTATATGCCAGTTTATATCGTAATATGTGGGTACTTTTAGGTGGATTCATTTTATTGGGTATGCTATTCAAATTTGGCTGTAAGTATTTGGAATTTATTTAAAATTAAAAGTATACAGCTGTTCTTTTAATTATTAAATTATCCAAGGGATTGTTTATGAAATAGCATGTGTAACAATATTTCGTATTTTGGGTAAAGTATCATTTCAAACATATTTATGGCATTTGACGACTCTAAGAATATTGTTCGGATATTATCGGGAACCTATCTTTATAAATGAGTTTTATGTGGTATGTTTTATTTAATATGAAATAATTTTAAGATAATAACGATTTTTTTTACAAAAATTACCAACTCATTCAATATTTCCTCTATAATTTTTTCCTGTCTAATGCATTTATTTTTTAATAATCTTATTTAGTTTTGTCAAGCACTTTTGGGGTTTGCTTTTTCAAATCTAATTGGATTTATTATGACAATATTTGTTGAATATCCAATTGCTGAATTTATACATAATGTTTCAAAAACTAGTACGTATTTTTGGCATTAACATTTAAAAACATGCAATTAATATATTTTTTAATGCAGGAACTCAAAAGGTTTATAAATCTGATGATATTAAGAGTGGTAGTAGTCATGAAATGGGAATTACATCTATAAAAATGTGAAATCTATGAACAACCTAATCAATTTAAAATATTTGGCAAACAATAAATATTGTGTGTTTTTATATATGGAGGAGTTTAATTAGGGCGGTTTTGAATTTTATATGATTTTGATGTGTAAACATCTATGTGCTCGGGGGGGGGGGGGTAAAATCCAATTTCACTATACAATCACAAAAACATCGTAAGGAAAAATCGGTGTGAGGTATATGTAATTAATTTTCAGAAAATATCAATTGTATTTCAGAAAGTATCAATTGGGTTTCAGAAAGTATCAATTGTATTTCAGAAAACTTCAATTGAATTTCAGAAAATATCAATTGAATTTCAGAAAGTATCAATTGAATTTCAGAAAATATCAATTGTATTTCAGAAAACATCAATTGAATTTCAGAAAGTATCAATTGTGTTTCAGAAAACATTAATTAATTTTCAGAAAGTATCAATTGTATTTCAGAAAACTTCAATTAAATTTCAGAAAGTATCAATTGTGTTTCAGAAAACATTAATTAATTTTCAGAAAATATCAATTGTATTTCAGAAAACATCAATTGAATTTCAGAAAGTGTCAATTGAATTTCAGAAAACTTCAATTGAATTTCAGAAAGTATCAATTGTGTTTCAGAAAACATTAATTAATTTTCAGAAAATATCAATTGTATTTCAGAAAACATTAATTGAATTTCAGAAAGTATCAGTTGTATTTCAGAAAACATCAATTGAATTTCAGAAAATATCAATTGTATTTCAGAAAACATCAATTGAATTTCAGAAAGTATCAATTGTGTTTCAGAAAACATTAATTAATTTTCAGAAAGTATCAATTGTATTTCAGAAAACTTCAATTGAATTTCAGAAAGTATAATTAATTTTCAGAAAATATCAATTGTATTTCAGAAAACATCAATTGAATTTCAGAAAGTGTCAATTGAATTTCAGAAAACTTCAATTGAATTTCAGAAAGTATCAATTGTGTTTCAGAAAACATTAATTAATTTTCAGAAAATATCAATTGTATTTCAGAAAACATTTCAGAAAATATCAATTGTATTTCAGAAAGTATCAATTGTATTTCAAAAAGCATCAACTGATTTTCAGAATGTATCATTTGTGTTTCAGAAAATGTCAATTGAATTTCAGAAAATATCAATTGAGTTTCAGAAATTTTGAAAATAAAAATAAAAATATTTTCAATTAAAACATTAAAATTAAATAATAATTTTAGTAGAGTAGAGTATTTTCCTATTGAAACTATTAATATAAATGATATACATTAGCGTGCTATCATGATTCGAAACTATGAAGGAAAAAGTTGAATATAATAGACTCAATATCAGTTTATTGTACACTTCATTTCCAAATAATTATAAAATGTTTGTTTGTTGTTATATGTAAATCTTTTTTAAAATAACCATGGATGTGTTTTTTCCAAGATATTATAATAATCAATCAGATGAAAATATATGTACATAATATTGGAGGAATATATCAATCACCAAGAATTACACAATATGGAAAAGGTATTGGATCACTTTTTATACCCTATACCACTATGTGGTTTGGGTATAATGACTTTGTGCTGCTGTTTGTAACTACCAAAAATATTTGACCTGAGTCGATTTAGTGATGTCCGTCCGTCTGTCCGTCTGTGTGTCCATGTAAACATTGTAATCAAACTACAGGTCGCAAATATGAATATATTTTGATGAAATTTGGTATATAAGCTTTTACCGGCCATAAGATGAACGCTATTGAAATTGATGAAACTCGGTTAATGTTCAGACCTAGCCCCCATACAAATGACCCCTATGAAATCCACATAAATTGCCATAAGATCCAAATTGTCCAATTGTCTTACTCAAATTGGGTTTGTATGCGTTTATTACATCCATTAATGAGTAGTCCAAAAGTGATCCCTATGGGACAACTCTTAGTCATAGGCCCCATATAGAGCTGCTTCCCGATCTTCACTTAAATCTATCAAAAAAGAAAAATATTGCACTGATTCTTCTCAAATTTTATTTGTATATATTTTTGCAAAATACAAGAGACTTTACCAAACATAGTCAGGATCGGTCCATTTTTGGGCCTAGTCCCCATATAGATATAGCATCCGATATGAACTTTTTCATATCTACAGCCAAAAAAATTTAGCGAAAATCCCACTCAAATTTGGTTTATGCTTATTTTCTATGTCCAGTTAGTTGGTCCTATGAGATAGGGTCTCTAAACGCATGGTATATGGTATCATATAGTCGGTCTAGACCGACTATAATTTTCTTACTTGTTTATCATACATAAAACCTTTATTTAAAACTGGATAAATGTTTTGAAGAATAAGTCTATTGAAATAAGAAAGGATATATTAGAAGATATTGGAACAAAACAATTACAAGATATTTTGCTTAAGCAAGGTAAAAAACTGTTAACCATATTAAAGAAGTTACTTTAGAAAGATTAAATAAATTGCAAAAAGGAGAAGGAAAACGTATAAAAGTTAAACGGTTAAAACATAAACCACATATTAAATGAAAACGTTGTGGAGGAAAAAAAAATTAAAGATATTTTTGAAAACTAAAGATGTTTGAATTTATTGAATGTATGCAAAGCGAACTAGATTATTTGAATCAAACATATGTTATTAAAACTAAAGAAATATCGTATAACCCAATTGTTTCATTAGATAACTCTTCAACTATAGAGTTTATTTCATTAGGAAATGGTGAAACATATAGAGATCTAAATATTATATATCTGAGACTTATTATTGAATTAAAAGGAAGAGGAAGTGTTGTAAACAACTTGCTTCATTCAATATTCAGAAATTGTAAATAATGCAATTCTTCAAATAGTAATAAATTCTTTCTATAGAAGACATGATCATTGTTTTTCATAGCAAGAAATTAGAATAGAAACTGGCCAACAAGATAATCTAATCCATAAAAACAAAGTTTTTATTAAAACTATTTCTTTCCTTATGCATATGAGTTTTGAATCTCTCCGTGACTGTGCGTGACTGTATGTGACTATCTTAAAATTATTCTTTGGCCATAACAAGTCTATGGACAAAGTTTCAGATCGATCGGATGAGTGGAAATGTGGTTTAAATCACTCCGTGAATGTGCGTGTGTGTGGCTATCTTAAAATTAATCTTTTGCCACAACAAGTCTATGGACAAAGTTTCAGATCGATCGGATTAGGTGAGGTTTTAATCTCTCCGTGACTGTGCGTGACTGTGCGTGACTATGTCAAAGTTAATCTTTTTTCACAGCAAGTCTATCGACGAAGTTTCAGATCGATCGGATAAGAGAAATGGGGTTTAAATTACTTCATGACTGTGCGTGACTATGCGTGACTATGTCGAAGTTAATCTTTTTTCACAGCAAGTGTATGGACCAAGCTTCAGATAGATCGGATGAGGGGAAATGACATTTAGAACACTCCGTGACTGTGCGTGATTAAGCGTGACTGTGCGTGACTATGTCAAAGTTAATCTTTTTTCAGAGCAAGTCTATCGACCAAGTTTCAGATCGATCTGATAAGGGAAATGCGTTTTTAATCACTCCGTGACTGTGCGTGACTATGCGTGACTGTGCGTGATTATGTCAAAGTTAATCTTTTTACACAGCAAGTGTATGGACCAAGCTTCAGATAGATCAGATGAGGGGAAATGACATTTAGAACACTCCGTGACTGTGCGTGATTAAGCGTGACTGTGCGTGACTATGTCAAAGTTAATCTTTTTTCAGAGCAAGTCTATCGACCAAGTTTCAGATCGATCGGATAAGGGGAGATGGGGTTTAAATTACTTCGTGACTGTGCGTGACTATGCGTGACTGTGCATGACTATGTCGAAGTTAATCTTTCTTTACAGCAAGTATATTGGCCAAGTTTCAGATTGATTGGATGAGGGGAAATCCGTTTTAAATCTCTCCGTGACTGTGCGTGACCATGCGTGACTGTGCGTGATTATGTCAAATTTAATATTTTTTTCACAGCAAGTGTATGGACCAAGCTTCAGATCGATCGGATGAGGGGAAATGACATTTAGAACACTCCGTGACTGTGCGTGACTGTGCGTGACTACGCCAAAATTAATCTGTAGTCACAACAAGACTATGAGCCAAGTTTCAGATCAATTGGATAAGGGGGAATGGATTTGCCCCACGACAGACAGACAGGCAGACAGAGAGTATGAGTTAAAAGAAAGAGTTTAAAAAGCAATTAACTTTAAATTTAATTGGTATTCGAATTTAAAGTTTCAGTATCCGCAACAGTTTTAAAGTGGTAGCCACACTCAATATTGGTTGCAATATTGAGTTTAAGACGCAGGTGGAGGGTCAAATATTCGGCACAGCCGAATTTAACACCTTTACTTGTTTTTTTTTAAACTAATATGTAATGTTAGGTTTAAGTTAGCTTTAAGTTTATTTTAAGAGATACACTCTTATGCTATGTAAGCTCCAAGAGCAAGGGTGCTGAAATTAAGACATTTTGGTATACAATCTTCACTCTCTATTGAAAGCATGGCTGTAATTTCATAAATACTTTATTTAATATATTACACTTTAGTCTTAAGTTATCATTTTTAATTTCTGCTTTACCATAATAATAAAATAAACTTTAAACTTTAAACTTTTTACAAATTGTAATTATTTATAATTTTAATTTGCTTCTTATTTCACATATACTCGTTCTATCTGTAGAAATTAACAGTTATTTGCCAGTTTAACCCTTTAATGCCTTTATTTAAAAACCATGAAAATGACATTCAAAATTGTTTTAGCTGTTTCGTTTACCTGTTACATGTAAAATATTTGGAATACAATTCAAGATTATGGGCATGAGAAGCTCAAACCTGTAATTAGTTTGCCATGATAGTTTGTTGTTTTTGCATTAAACGTAGCTATTTTTGACATATTTGAGGCTCTTTCGAGATATTAGTTACAAAAATTTCGGAAATTTTACTTTCTAACACGACAATGTTGTTTTTGAAATAAATATAAATACGGTTTGTTAAAATTAAAAAAATATATAAATACAGTAGCGACAATATAAATAGCTCGTTTACTAACGTACATTAAATTATGTAAATATTTGTTGTTTTGTTTTTATCGTGTAATTCTTTTTACAAAGCACTCAAATCCTGAATTTCGAAGATTTTATGTACACTGAAATAACCCACAAAATTAAATATTCCAGACAGAAAGTGTATAATGCTATCAAACACTATGAAAAAAAAAATTAAAAACACAGACAACATTATTAAGAAATGTCGTATAAAGACGACCGAGAGAACCGATCGTGCTATAGTACGAATGTACACCCAGAATTAGTGAACAAGTTATTTATTTATATACAAGCACAATTAAAAACAGACTGCATGAAAATAATTTGTTTAAGCCCATTGTCAGAAAAAAACCCAAGTGTCCAAAAAAAAAAACAACACGAAATGTTTAAAATTAAAAAAAAAAAATTAAAATCGTTGCGAAAAAATTGTATAAGTCTTCGTAGTTAACAAAAATATAAAAGGGTCTAAAAAATTGTGAATATTCAGTTAAGAAGTTATATCAACAAATGTAGGCAGAAAATTTTGCCAGTCTCGAGCGTTCGAGGGTTAACATATACATATAAATATTTACAGTGCATGCTCGGTATGGGCGACTAATTAAAAACCAATGCTGTAGCGGAAACTGTGTAATTATTACAAACAAAAACCTTTTTATTCATATATTTGTGAAAAATTTACATTTTAAATATTTTTAAAAAAGCTGGAGATTTTAAGTTGCTTTTTTGACAAAGTATTTTTTGAAATAACAGCTGAATCACGTACAGTTCATATAATGCTGTTGTCGACTTGCCATTTTCCAAAGCCCATTATAAGCATATGTTAATCCAAGTAATATTATGGTCTATTTTAATTTTGTTTTCTTTATATGAATCCTCCGGTTCCGTTTCTGATAATTCTATTTGCTCCTCATTACTTTCTATGGGAAATTCCTCTTGAATCCAGTTGTTTGTATTCAATATCTGTGAAGTTATGTTCCGGACTAATCTCAGCTATAAATGCGGCATGGTTGAAAGCTCTAAGTTTTCTCCATGGGGCATAAAATCGCAGTGAAAATGAATAACGTCATCCACGCGTTCTTACTGGATTACTGAAAACCTTTAAGATTTTTCGATTTTCCAACCACCAACCATTTCAGTTTCTTTCTTTGTGTGATTTGCAGTTTAACAGGGCAAAAGGTTGATCGCTCTTTACAAATTTTCCTTCCGGGTAACGTTGTCTCCCTACATGTTACAAGAGTGTGATTTAGATACCGGATTCGTCGGAGTTGTAGATTTGATCAAGGGGGTCAACCCAGGCTTATCAACGTAATCTTCAAACTGTTGCACAAATGAATCCAGGAGCTGAGGTTTCGAAGACAATTTGTCGCCGGTTATTTTTAAAAGTCTAATTCCATTTCGACGGTTAAACTTCTTAATTAGTTTGATACATTTTGGAATGCAACTGAATGGCTTTAGAATGCAAAATCTCTGTTGATATTGGGGCATTATTCTCTCTTTGTTTTAAAAACCACTTATACAGCATGTTTTTCCATTCGCGGGTACTTTAAAGCGCAACGTTTGCCAGTGCCACTTTTAGTTGGGCGTATGATTTTTTTTTAATGTGGCAAACTTGAAACTTTCGAAAACCGTTGTTATAGAATCTCCACCTTTGAGTTTTGTTAATTTCTAATAAATAATTCACTGAAAACAGCACAACAGACGAAAATATACTGATAAAATGAAACACCAAAATTCTCCCTTATTACTACTTATGTTGGGACTAAAAATGTGGAAAAGCATTGCTATCAAACCAGGGAAGTAGATATAGAACTTTTTTCAACTGTCATCATTATGGAACCTGTAATACTAAAAATTAAGCTGTCGCAATAACTGATAGTCGCTAATACCGAGCGTGCACTGTGTAAATATGTAAATACTCGTACATTATTGTCTATTAAAGCATGACAATATATTTAAGACCAAACTTAAAGTTCTGAATCTAATGGAAAACAAAAATTATTTTTTAATAGTAATTCAAACGTGAAAAGTAACGCTCCTTTAAATATATAACGGTTAGAATGTATGTGTTAACTGCAATCGGCTTCATAATTTTTACAAAATTTCTCAATACATGTGCTGATGTCAATAGTGAGTTTAGGATATATATATACAAGATATTTATTGGAGATGTTCAAAAAATTATATTTTTTAGTGACAATTTATAAAAACATACCGCCATTATATGAATTTGACAATTACGATCATTGTTTATCGAATAAGTTATCGACATATTGTACGGTTTTTGCTGAAATCGAATCAAACAACAATTCTGAAATTTGGCATAACATTGAAGAACTCTCGAAAGATCCATTGCATAATTTTCAACATGAGCGTTTATTTTTTGGTGTTTGTATAGAACAGTGTAATGAATTAATGCAACAGCTTACACCTTTGCAGTGGGAACAACATTTTCGAAATCGAAGTCTTGACAACGAGGTAACATTTTCAATAGAAAAAAAAAAACAATTGTAAATGTTTTTCTTATACTTAATTTAGATCACCAACTATTTCAAGAAGATTCACAAACGTAAGAATGTTTTTGAAAATCGGTTACTTTATGAAAGTCTTATCAATAAATGTTTAAATTATAAATTTCAACGTAAATATAATTTAACATTACTAACAAGTATTGAATACTGTGAAACAGCTGAGGAGACTTTAAACATAGGTAACAATGATAAGGAAGTGGCTATGCATTTGAAATTTAACTATTAGGTTTTTATTGGTTAGGTTATCCAAGCTTAATGGTAACGTATCGTAAAATTATCACAATGCAGCATTATTCTGCAGTTATAGAAAGACGTATATTTATCATACTTTTTTTTACATTTTGGTACTTCCTAAAAATAATTGGTACAAATACTGTATTGTATATTGCATTTTACAGTTTCCGAAATATGGCGACGCCAAAAAATCGTTTAAAACTTATAAAGATGAGCTTTAAAAGTGGTTTACTTACAAGATCAGTTGAGGTGTCATTTCAAAGGTATTAAAATTATCTTTAACATTACTGATGGATTTTTTTTTGCAAATATTAAAGGTCCTAATCATATAATCTTTAGTTTGTGAAAGTATATCTCAAAAGGTGTTATTTTAATTTTTCTTCAAATATGTTGTTGTTGATAACCTTTTCTTCAAAGAAAATATGATGTTGCTGATAATCTTTTCTTCACCTGTGCTAAACTTTTTAAGTGAGTTTTTATTTTTTCCTAAGCTATAATCAAAGACAAGTATTAAATTTATTACAAAAACTCAAATCTGAAATTTTTATTTAAAAAATTTTTTTTTTTAAATAATGAGCCTGAATAATTTCAGACTCAATCATCATTAAAGTGATAAAGATAGAAAATAAGATTTTTTATTTTTATAAAAAATAAAAAAATTAAAAATACGGAGGGCACGCCGTTAACCAAGCTATCTCACATCACACTGCAAGTTCGAAAAACTCAATACACTCACATTTTTTTTACTAATACACACACATTTTCCGCAGTGGTCACACTAATGGCATCAAATATTTCGTGCGAGTAGTGGCTGACACTAACGATGATTAATGTTCCCTTTTATAAATTTAATGCAAATTTACTGGATTCTACAAAATTGTAATTAAAGTTTTAACTTGTTAAATCTATTATTATGATTTATTTCTTCAAATGCGCATATAAAAACGCAATTTTGTTAATTATAGAGCATAAATATTATTAACTATTATTAAAATAATACTAATAATAATAAATGTAAACATTTTCCCTTAAACATGTGCCTGCATAATAAACTCGGTAACTCTATTTAAAATAAAATAAGAGAGAGAAGTAAACAAATTTTTTCAAGTTTACGCTTCGACAACATTTTAAAAATGAGATTGCAGTCAGATGTGTGAGCATAAAAGTTAATGGCGATGGATTTGACTAATTCGAACAATTTTTCGTTGATAATACGTACACAACGATTTTACAATTGCAGTGTGATGTGAGATAGGGGGGTAAAGCTAAATGTAAGTTTAGCAAAAACAAATTGTTTTCCTTGTTTTTTCAAGGCATAAACAAACATGTATATTGCAGTATGCAATGTGTACTCGTATACAAACATATTTGTTTCAAAGTTGTTCTATATTTTCTGGCAAAAATGTTACACTTTTTTCCCACTTCGCACTTTTCTCTCTTTTTGTGTTCTTTTCTAAAAAAATGTCAACCTTGCGAAAGGGTAACGTGTTATTTTCTAAAAATGTCGCACTATAAATATGTGAAAAAGGTGAATTTTTCGCACTCTAAAAAATCAGAGGGTGAGAATAACACGATAAAACAGCTGACATTTGTGTGAAGAAACAAAAAATAGTGTAATTTTTATTGTTTTGTTTAAAATATGTTTTTTAATTTTTATTTTTCCTTTTTGGTGTCCAAGAATAAAAATGTCATCAAAATCATTAAAAAGTGTCGCATAGTTGTAATTTTAAGTTCTATTCTGACCATTAAAAATGTAACATCTTTAATGTGTGAGGCAAACATTATAAAAATATAACATTATAAAGTGTAAAATTTTTTTTCAGAAAAGAAAACGCCATTAGTATGTTATATTGGAAAAGGCTTAAATAGTATAACTTTTGCTTGAATTCTCATTTGGTTGAATCTAACTTTTTACCAAACAAACTATCTACTGCTTTTGGTTACTGATGAGGGTTGGTGACTCTTCCCAAAACAGCTGTATAACCTGTCATGCAGAATATAGATAAATTTTTTGAAACAAATATGCCAATGTTTTTGCTTTATTTAAAGTAGAAAGATTTGGTCTTGAGCCTAAATAATTATAAACTCCAATCATTAAAGTGATGAACATTGAAAATAAGATTTTTATACCCTATACCACTATGTGGTTTGGGTATAATGACTTTGTGCTGCTGTTTGTAACAACGAAAAATATTTGACCTAGACCCATCTTTAATTATACCGATCGAATCAGAATCACTTTCTGAGTTGATTTAACAATGTCCGTCCGTCCGTCCGTCCGTCCGTCTGTGTGTCCATGTAAACCTTGTAATCAAACTGCAGGTCGCAAATATGAATATATTTTCATGAAATTTGGTATATAAGCTTTTATCGGCCATGGGATGAACGCTATTGAAATTGGTGAGAATCGGTCCATGTTCAGACCTAGCCCCCATACAAATTACCCATATGAAATTGACATAAATTGCCATAAGATCCAAATTGTCATATAGATCTTACTCAAATTGGGTTTGTATGCGTTCATTACATCCATTAATGAGCAGTCCAAAAATGATCCTTTTGACCCCATGCAGAGCTGCTTCCCGATCTTCACTTAAATCTATTAAAAAACAAAAATATTGCACTGATTCTTCTCAAATTTTGTTTGTATATATTTTTGCAAAATACAAGAGACTTTATCAAACATGATCAGGATCGGTCCATTTTTGGAACTAGTCCCTATATAGATATAGCATCCGATATGAACTTTTTCATATCTGCAGCCAAAAAAATTAATAAAAATCCCACTCAAATTTGGTTTTTGCTTATTTTCTATGTCCAGTTAATTGGGCATAAGAGATAGGGTTTCTAAACGCATGGTATAGGGTATCGTATAGTCGGTCTAGACCGACTATAATTTTCTTACTTGTTTATTTTTATAAAAAATAAAAAAATTAAAAAAATTTACGTTAATTCATTCATATATGAAAAATAGTTGTTGATATATTTAGCAACACGAAAATTTTAACCAAATACAAAAAAAAAAATTCAATATATCAATTTTTAAGATATTCGATCACATAATGTTGATGATGTGATAATGACCTTTGGCCTTTCGCAAATAAAATATAAACACATTTTATTATAAAGGATTCTTAATTAAGACCTAGAATAGGGTTATATTCAGATACCGAAAATATCAATTATTTTGAAATTTATGAACAAAAAAAAGCATATAGAAAGAAGTAAATGGCGAAGTATACAATTTTTATCCTTTGAACAAGTTTTTCAGAAAACACTTTTAGTTTTATATTTTTTATTTTTATTTTTTCAAGCAGAAAATAATAGTAAATTTTTGATTTTTATTTTTTGGAGAAATACTGGGGCCAATACTGGGAAATACTGGGAAATACTTTGGAAATACTGGGGCCAAATCACCACATTCAATACCGAGTAAAATCAATCGAAATTCCATATTTTTGTTTATTATTTGAAGAAGACGGACAAATGCTCGACCACGATTCGCTTTTCTTCCCAATCAGAGGCCATAATTCTTCAAAAAGAAAAATTATTCTCAGCATTTTATTTTGGGAAATAAAAAAAATGATTTCGATCGAAAAATTTCGATAACGAATGCGGTGATTTGGCTCCTGAATTTTAAATTTAAAGATTCGAATTTTATTAAATCTATTCTACTTTTAACCGATTTATTATACTTGATCATAATTGTATAGGTTTGTAAGGATATGTTCTTTTAGGATATTTTATCTGATGATGAAAGAGACCAATATATTTGTATGATATCCAATTTGCAATAATAATAAGAACAAGTAAGAAAATTATAGTCGGTCTAGACCGACTATACGATACCCTATACCATGCGTTTTGAGACCCTATTTCTCAGGCCCAACTAACTGGATATAGAAAATAAGCATAAACCAAATTTGAGTGGCTGCAGATATGAAAAAGTTCATATCGGCTGCTGTATCTATATGGGGACTAGGCCCAAAAATGGACCGATCCTGACCATGTTTGGTAAAGTCACTTGTATTTTGCAAAAATATATACAAACAAAATTTGAGAAGAATCAGTGCAATATTTTTGTTTTTTGATAGATTTAAGTGAAGATCGGATGCTGCTCTATATGGGGCCTACGACTAAGAGTTGTCCAATAGGGATCATTTTCGGACTACTGATTAATGGATATAATATATACATACAAACCCAATTTGACTAAGATTTGTATGATAATTTGGATCTTATGGCAATATATGTTGATTTCATAGGGGTCATTTGTATGGGGGCTAGGTCTGAACATGGACCGATTCTCACCAATTTCAATAGCGTTCATCCCATGGCCGATAAAAGATTAAATACCAAATTTCGTCAAAATATATTCATATTTGCGACCTGCAGTTTGATTACAAGCTTTACATGGACCCACAGACGGACGGACAACGTTAAATCGAATCAGATAGTGATTCTGATTCGATCGGTATAATTAAAGATGGGTGTAGGTCAAATATTTCTGGTTGTTACAAACAGCAGCACAAAGTCATTATACCCAAACCACATAGTGGTATAGGGTATAAAAACACCTTTTATTTACATTATAAATATATAGGCCTTACTAGCTTAATTGAAATACATATAAAAAACCTAGAGATATTTTTAATCATTTTCGGAACATATAACATTAGATTTTTTTTTAAGTTCTAATTATTATTTTGTTTTCGTTTGTTTTTACTCCCTTTATATTAACTCATAGTGTCTGCGTGTCCAATCGAGCTGAAACTTTGCAGGCAGACTCGTGGCAACGACAAATGTGAACTAACAAAATTTTCAAAAAATTAAAAACAATTTTTTTTTTGGAGTATAATATGAGTTGGTTTTTTTGATGTGTAAACATCTATACGCGCAGGGGGGTAAATTTCTAATTCACAATACAATCACAAAAACAGTGTAAACGTAATAGGTGAGAGCTGTCACATAACGCTGTGTGACTTATAATTGTATTGGTGAAAAAATTATGATATAACCTTGTTTTTTTATGCTGGACTCACATGATTTTTTTATCTATAAACTATATTTTATCAATTTAATAATTCTTGACAAAATTTTCAATTGACATTATACAAAGTAAAAGTAAGTGATTATTTAAGACATGAAGTTATGTGGGGTTAGCGTTATCCTAACAATTAAATATTTCTTATACACTGTGAGCATCAAAAAAAGTAAACAGCAATTTTTAATCTTTAAATTGTCTTATAACAAAGTTTTTATTGACTTACGATAAAAAGTAATATTGTAGAGTTTACTTACTAAAGGGTCCGCCAAATAACTTTTTTTTTTTTTTTTTGAAAATGCTATAAAAAAAACTACTGAATATTATCTCAAATTTCTTTTTTTATTTGAAAGTACAATCCTTCCGGTTAATAATGGAAAATAATTTCATTCAATTCAATTTTTAAGCAATTTTTAAGCACATTATCGATTGTGTGCAGCTGTATTTTACCAATGGCTTCACGAATATTGTCCTTTAAAGCTACAATTGTCTCTGGCTTGTTGGTGTAACACTTATCTTTGAGGGCACCCCACAAATAATAGTCCAACGGTGTCAAATCACAGCTCCGAGGTGGCCAAACGACATCAGCTCTGCGGCTGATAATGCGATCATCAAAAACAGGACGCAAAACATCGAGTGTAGCTTCGGCTGTGTGGCACGTAGCGCCGTCCTGTCGAAATCAAATGTTGCCAATATCCTCCTCTTCAATTTTTGTGAACAAAAATTCGTTCAACATGGCCCGATAACGATCGCCATTGACTGTAACGGCCACTCCTTGCTTATTTTCGAAGAAAAATGGCCCAATTATGCCTCTGGAGCAAAATCCGCACCAAACAGGGACTCATTTTGGATGTATCGGCTTTTCAATGTATGCGTGCGGGTTTTCTGTGCCACAAATGCGACAATTTTACTTGTTTACATACCCGCCAAGATCAAAATGAGCTTCATCTGAAAAGATGATTTTTTTTTGGCAAAATCGGCATCTTCTATAAGTCGATCGCAGGCCCACTTAGCGAAGCGAAAACGCATTGGATGGTCAGTTGGCTTCAACTCCTGAACCAATTGGACTTTGTATGGCGTCATACCAAGGTCTTTATGCAAAATACGTCTCAATGATGCCTACGAAATGTTCAATTCTTGAGAACGTCGCGACGGTGAATTGATGTTGATGGCGCTTCACGCACACTTTCTGCCACAGCAGCAATATTCTCGGGTGTACGCACTGTTTTTGGCTTTTCACGCTTTGGTTTATCGATAAGGATGCCAGTTTCTTTCACTTTTTTCACAAGATAACGAAAATACGGAGCTAACGGTGCTTCTCTTCTTCCAAAATCCGTACGCAATTTTCGCACACATTCTGCAACATTACCATGATTTTCAAAGTAATGTCGCAATATTTCCCAGCGTTGTTCAAGCGTATACACAACCATATTCGTTCAGCGGAAGGATAAAACTAATTATCTATCAAGTGGCTTAGTGGTACTGAAGTTGGAGCCGTACTAATAGAAGTAAAGATATATCCAGCCTAAAGTGCAGTTAAATTATCAGACAAAAATGGCATATACCATGCAAAAAGTCATACATATCGCACCTGTAAACCAAATGGATTACTTAGCCATTTTGAGGACAATGTTTGCCCTAGCGTCGAGAAATAAGTCATGGCTAGAAAGTGGATCTTCCAACAGAACAACGATCTAAATCATACATCTAAAATTGTGAAAGAGTGACTACTGTGCCGGACTTCTAAGACACTTGATTAGCCGCCGCAGTCCCCGGACCTTAACCCAATCGAGCATCTGTGGGAAAATCTTCACAGAAAAATAGGTCGAAGAGTTTTTCAAGCAAGGCAAACTTAAAGAAGCCTCAAAGGGAAGACTGGATCATAATCTCCCCCGATATAAAAAAACTTGTCGAGTCGCTGCCTAGAAGACTATATGAAGTGCTTAAGACCAAATGAAAATAATCCAAATATAAAAAAAATTTAAAAGTTTACTTTTTGTATGGAAGTTCTGTTGCATTTTCTTTGCTGTTTACTTTTTTGACGCGTAAAATTTGGTCATTTTCTAAATAAAGTGCACTTATTTCTGTGTTATATTACTTTTTATACGCTCCAACCCAGTGTGCAGAGGGTATATATAAGTTTGTCATTCCGTTTGTAATAATTAGAAAAAAAATTAATCAAAAAAATTAATTAAAAAAATGTAATCCTTAGAACAAGCGGAGTTGATATAGCGATGCCCGTCTTTCCGTCTGTGGAACTAAATAAGTCTTGAAAAAATATGATTTTCTATGTTGTTCTTGTCACGATCACGCCCTCAATAGGACAGCTCGGGTGATTATGATTTCACTATGATTAGTGAAAATGATTCACCAAGATCATGGGAAGATTTCTGTTTCAAAAATCATTAAAATAGGTGGAACAGGTCCAGGGAAATCTCTGAAAAAGTAAAAAAAAATGAAAAATATGATGTTTCTATATTGCTCTTGTTGTTATTCTAAATGTTGTATTGTTGTCATAGCTGGACTTGTTGTTTTTGTAGTCGTTGTGGTAATAATATAATAAAAACGAACCCTTTGTACATTTTTTTTATCAACTCTGGTAGAAAAATTTAAAAGTTTCCGTTGGTTTGGCATCATTAAAAAATTTATTAGATAATTTTTTCCATCGCCACGAGCCTGTTTGCAAAGTTTCAGATCAATTGGGTCACGGGAAAGGGGTTAAAAATCGATCCAAAATTTTATCGACAAGCAGAGAATAATATAAAGGGAGTAAAAATTCATCAACATCTAAAGCAAATAATGCTAAACAAAATATTAGAATTAAATTTTTCTATACTTTATTTTATATAAGCAGAAGTGGACCATTTTCAATGTGACATGAATTATTAATTTATTTTCTTTAATGTTAATTTTTGTGCAAAATGTTATTGCATTAGAAAACTTTTTTATGTATTTATTATTTAAATACATTAAACTAAGTAATTTTGCTATTTTTTTTTTATATATTTATATTAATTTCTTAGACTTTTTACACTTTGTAGTATTTGGTCACAGGTGGACCATTTTCACTGTGACCCACTGAGTTGTTAATAAACAAGTAAGAGTGTTAAATTCGGCTGTGCCGAATCTTTGATACCCTCCACCTCGGTTTGAGTATTGATAATAAATGTAAACAAAATATTGGAATAAGTAAACAATTTGTTAAACTTAATACCAAATTATTTCAGAAAATTCTTGGGGTTGGTTTTCGTCTTTTCTATTATTTCGGATTTATTTCGGTGTTTGCTTTTAAGTCATCGTGGTTGCTGATCGCCATGCATTTAGGTTATATACCTATACGCATGCGTTTCCGGTTATATGACATAACTTCTCGTTTAATTTATTTTTTGCTAATTAAATAACTCGCCCTAACCTACATTGCAAAGGTTGTGTAGGGTGGCTATATGCATTAAATCGTGCTAATTGGAGATGGCTGCATAGTTTCTTTTAACTGGCCAAATATTTCTTCATTGTAGCCATATAGGTCGGATGGAGTAACAAAATAATAACCAAAAAAAAAAAGCTCTCTCAACTTTTTTATTAAAATATTGCCATATTTTGAAAACATAGAGAATAAATTTATAATAATAAATAATCAAATTAGGTATGCCAAACGCAAAAAACCAAAAGTCCCAAACATTTTAAATAAAATAATTTGTTATCTTTATTTTCTGAAAAACTTCAAATTTTCATCCACAAAAAATTGTGAAAATTTATATATAAATAACATCCTCATCAAATTGCGTTCATTTATGTAACAATTTTTATGTTAGCAATTATTAAATATCATTTGAGGTTTTCTAAAATTCATTGAATTTAAATTAATGTTTTCTGTAGTGCGATTCTGTAAATTTCAACGATCCGACAATCGCAAAATATATCGACAACTATTGTTGTTTGCACTAAGGATTAAGTGATTCACTAAGTACATACATCTTAACGACAGTCGACAAATCTATTTTTCAATTTATTTAAATTATAAACGAGTGGCATCTCTGTCAAAATAATCGAAAAACACAAAGAATAGAAAAAAACAAATTACTTCGTGTTTGACAAGATGTTTTTATGTTTATGTTTAATATCTTTATTTTGTTTACTAATATTGCTGTTTATTTATTTGAAAATGAAATAGTGAATTGAATATGCTACTTAATTTTTTTATTTATATAAAAACGTTTTTTAATAAAAGCAAAATATTTTCACTATTTTATGATTTTTATTTATGTATGACGACATTTTAACCTAAAAATTTAAGTTTTTATCGATTGAATAAACAACATAAAAATGGTTGTCGTTTAGATAACAACAACAGCTGACTTTAACAATAGCGAATATCGTTTAAAAATTTTACTGATAATTTTGCTTTTCTTTTTAAACGATTCGACAATCGTTAAAAGAAGTTACTGAAAAGCTATTAATTTCTCCTAAATGCCAATATTTTTTTTAATGTAAACATTTTTTAAATGTTAACATATTTGGTGTTTTTTTTGGAATATCAATTTCTGTTTAACGAATAAAATTTATATATTAAAGATGCAATTGATGTCTTCTAAATTATTATTTCCGACGTTTTGATATGATTTTCTGAAATTCAGTTAATATTTTCTAATTTATAATTGGAAATTTTAATTCCAGTTTTTGGAATTGATATTTTCTTAAATTTGAATGGAAAATTTAAAAAGTGCAATTTTGTATATATGTGAATAATAATGCTTTAGTAATTACAAACAATTTTTAAAAATTAGATGTAATCGCAATCAGATATTTTGTAGGTAAAGCAGAATAATAATTCTATATAACTATGTAGAACAGTTTTGAAAGCAAAAAAATCATTGATGAACTCGGTAACTCTATTTTATAAAGACAACAAAAAGTTAACATGCCAAACTTATGTTCATATTTGTAGAAGAATAATGAAAAAACGTATTTAATAAAAGACCAGCCCGGGTATACTCTTAACATTGTTCTGTATGATATCTAGTTGAAAATATTGACATTCATGTTAAAATAGAAATAACTATTGCAAAGCTAATTAGAACAAAAATTGTGGCGCCATCTACTGCGGCATAGTCACGCTGAGCAAAATTAAGTGACACTGTTAATGCAAAAGAAATGTATTTCCCCACAACAAAATATTGCAGAATTTTATGTAAATAAAATAATACACCCTACTTTTCTAAAAATGCTGCTTCCCTTCCTTTTGCCGTATATCACGCACATTTTTAATAAAATAATTACGGTGAGTGATTTTCCCCAACGATGGAAACAAGCTAAGATCTTACCTGTACCAAAGTCGGCAACTGAATATCGGCCCATAGCTATATTACCATATCTGTCGAAGGCATTTGAACGGCTCCTTCATTGTCAAATAACGTCCTTCATAAATGATAATAACCTGCTTACCGACCGTCAATCTGGGTTTCGTGCCAAACACAGCTGTATTACAGCTTTAGCTGATGTAACAGAAGATATAAGGAGAGATATTGATGATGGCCGCGTGGTAATATTAGTGCTGTTAGACCATTCAAAAGCTTTCGATACGGTGGATCACACAGTTTTGCTACAAAAGCTTAAGAACATGATGCACTTTTCACCAACTTCTATTGCACTTATGAAGTCTTACCTAGTAAATCGTTCGCAATGCATAGAAACTAATAAAATTGCATCGACGTTCCTTCCTGTGGTAAGAGGTGTACCACAGGGTTCTATTCTTGGTCCCCTCCTTTTCTCAATTTATGCTTCTGATCTACCTAAACAGTTAATTCACTGCAATATAAGAATGTATGCTGATGACGTACAGCTATATATTAGCAGCAAGAAAGAAAAAATTGAAGATTGCAGTAGAAATTTGAATGATGACTTAGAACGTGTTTCTCGTTGGGCAGCTGCAAATGGACTGAGTCTCAATCCACAAAAAACAAAGTGTATTTTGGTGCGTAACAGATTGACAAGAATCTCAGACAATCTAAACATATATATAAATGATCAACAAATCGAAATCGTTGAACGAGCAAAAAATTTGGGTGTTATCTTTAATAAAACATTGACTTGGTCAGACCATGTCGCTGCTGCCTGTGGTAAAACGTATTCGATGTTACGAACACTTTGGCCTACCCAATATTGTACACCAATTAATATACGCTTGCTACTTGTAAAGACATACTTAATACCAACACTACTATATGCATGTGAAATATTTGCAAGTTGCGATACTAAAAGTAAGTCCAGGCTAAATATAACGTTTAACAATATCGCAAGATACGTTTACGGGCTCAGAAGGTTCGATCAAATTTCATCTTATTCAAAGCAAATTTTCGGTGTCAATTTTGATGACTTATTAAAAATAAGATGTCTTACTTTTTTACACAAAATAATTAGTAACCAGAGCCCAGAATATCTTTATAACCGATTGCGTTTTAGTAGGCTTCGGAGAAATAACAATTTAATTCAATTTCGGCACCATACGTTGGTATCTGAATGGCAGTTTTTCATACATGCAGCACGTCTTTGGAATGGTTTACCTTCTACAATTAAAGGAATCAGCAACGGCTCAATTTTCAAAAAGAAAATTTTACAACATTAGATTTAGAAAATTTTTATTTTTTTTTTACAATGCACATATACTAACTTGTGTTAACAAATATATATTGAAAATTTTTACTGTATACTTTTTATTTGTTTTTTAAATTATATATGTCACTTATAAATATCTATTATTTGTATATAAATCAATATTTTATTTTTTGTTATTAATATTTAATATTGTCACACTAATGTTAAGTTGTATTGTAAATCAAACTCCAACTAACATATTTAAACCTGTTCTGTTTTGAAGATTTCATGTCTTGTTGAACAGGATACCAAATTTAAATAAATAAATAAATAAATAAATAAATATTTCTAACATGCAGTTACTATGGATATACATACATACATAGTATATTATTTGTATTATTTAATATGTGTATGTATGTATATGTAAATATTACACACACAAAATACAACATCAAATGTTATTTTTGTGTTTTTTTCTTTAAATAAATTAATACATAAATTTTTTTTGCTAAATTTACATTGTTTTTTTTTATTAGCAACTAGGTGTTTTAGCATTATTTGCTTTAGATGCTGGTGAATTTTTACTCCCTTTATATTAACTCGTAGTGTCTGCTTGTCGAAACAATTTTGGATCGATTTTAACCCCTTTCCCGTAACCCAATCGATCTGAAACTTTGCAGGCAGGCTCATGGCAATGACAGAAATGATCTAGTAAATTTTTTTAGTGATGCCAAAACAATGGAAACTTTTAAATTTTTCTACCAGAGTTGATAAAAAAAATGTACAAAGTCCAGCTATGACAACAATACAACATTTAGAATAACAACAAGAACAAAATAGAAACATCATTTTTTTTACTTTTTCAGAGATTTCCCTGGACCTGTTCCACCGATTTTAATGATTTTTGAAATTGAAATCTTCCGATGAATTTGGTGAATCATTCTCACTAAAAATGATCACCATAGCTGTCCTATTGAGGGCGCGATCGTGACAAGAACAACATAGAAAATTATATTTTTTCAAGACTTTTTTTAGTTCTTCATTCAAATCTCGGGCCCTAATCGACCGATTTGGACGATTTTAAATAGCAAACTTCTCAGGATATCAGTGAATAATTTTTTATGTCAACGAGCACCCTAGCTGCCCGATTGACGCAGTCATCGTGATTTCCACAGACGGACAGACGGACATCGCTATATCTACTCCGGTTTTTATAAGGATCACAAATATATATATTTTATGGGGTCCAAATTTTTTTTCTAATTATTACAAACGGAATGACAAACTTATATATACCCTCTGCACACTGGAGTGGAGGGTATATAAATCAATGTAAATTTACAAAAAAAAATTATGTATTAATTTATTTAAAGAAAAACACAACAATAACTTTTGATGTTGTATTTTTTGTGTGTAATATTTACCAATACATAGGTACATATATTAAATAAAAACAAGTAAGAAAATTATAGTCGGTCTAGACCGACTATACGATACCCTATACCATGCGTTTAGAGACCCTATCTCTCAGGCCCAACTAACTGGATATAGAAAATAAGCATAAACCAAATTTGAGTGGGATTTTTATTAATTTTTTCGGCTGCAGATATGAAAAACTTCATATCGGATGCTATATCTATATGGGGACTAGGCTCAAAAATGGACCGATCCTGACCATGTTTGGTAAAGTCTCTTGTATTTTGCAAAAATATATACAAACAAAATTTGAGAAAAATCAGTGCAATATTTTTGTTTATTGATAGATTTAAGTGAAGATGGGGAAGCAGCTCTATAATGGGCCTATGACTAAGAGTTGTCCAATAAGGATCATTTTTGGCCTACTGATTAATGGATGTAATATATACAAACCCAATTTGGCTAAGATTTGTATGATAATTTGGACCTTATGGCAATATATGTTGATTTCATAGGGGTCATTTGTATGGGGGCTATGTCTGAACATGGACCGATTCTCACCAATTTCAATAGCGTTCATCCCATGGCCGACACACAGACAGACGGACGGACATCGTTAAATCGAATCACATAGTGATTCTGAATCGATCGGTATAATTAAAGATGGGTGTGGGTCAAATATTTTTGGTTGTTACAAACAGCATCACAAAGTCATTATACCCAAACCACATAGTGGTATAGGGTATAAAAATATATATAATATATATAATATTCTGGGATTTTTATAACACGATGTCTCGGCTATGCATATAGGTATATAACCTAAATGCATGCCGACCAGCAACCACGATGACCAAAAAGCAAACACCGAAACGTGTTTTCTTTTATCCGAAATAATAGAAAAGATGAAAACGATCTTTCCTCGTTGGAGCGCGAATTACTAATGTGAGAAAGCTTTATAGAACAACTCTTGAAATAAACAAAAATCATCTGTTAAGCGGATCAACCTAAGGAATTTGCTGAAATAATTTGGTATTAAGTTTAACAAATTGTTTTTTTTTTCAAATATATTGTTTACATTTATTATCAATACCCAAACCGAGGTGGAGGGTATCAAAGATTCGGCACAGCCGAATTTAACACTCTTACTTGTTTTTTATGTTTTTATTGAGTTCAGCTATTATTAAATTCTTTATATTTATTTTTGATTTTGTGCTAATTAATTAATTTTAATAAAACTTTTAATATTTATGAAAAACTAAGGTGTTTATTTTTTTTTTACGCTCACAGTATATAATTGTGATGGATGCAATCATTTTAAAAAGATAGTTGATTACATAAAATTTTGAATTCTGATGATTTTTTAAAATTATATTTTTTAAAATGTTCAATGGCTGCGGTGACCCTGGGGATGAACTCCAATCAGCCTAAGATTTCACATATAATATTTTTACATTCATTTTAATCGAGCCCACGTAGAGCCAAAGTTAAGTTGGAAAGAAAAAATTCCGTATAATTTCACTCGACCCTAATATACGCGCCAAAATGTCAGCTGTTTTTCTCTCTCGCGTAGAAGCGATACGTTGCCTTGAGCTTACTTGTGTGCGTTTTCAATCAAGTTTGAATCACACATTTTGAAACAGCGGCGTTACCATTTCGCTTGTATAACCCAGCTATAATAATTTGTTTGGTTATTTAAGATTTATTAATTTTCGATATATTAACTTAAACCAATGCATTTATATAATTGAATTTAATGCTGGCTTAAATTTAATATATATTTGGAGTAAGTTGCAATTAGTTTTTCTTCAAAATAAACTTACTAAAAACTAAAATTGTATATTAAAAAAATTAAAAATTAATTGTAGTTGAATTTTAAATTAAATATCTCTAAAAAGAATCCAAACCAAAAACAACAAGCTAAATAAATTATAATTTTCCTTTTAGATACATTAGATATAATATTTTATGCCATAATAGTGATCTTAGTGTTACTTAATATATTTTCATCTATATACGATTATCGTTTAAAATGTGGACAGCCATTAAGTTATCCAAACAATGAACATTATAAGCAAAAATTAAAAGATCCAGGTATTAAACAAATTGATACTCATTCCAATTAATAATTATGTTAATTATTATGGTCTTTTTTAGGTTCCCTACTTTTAACATCATTTTCCGTATGTCGTAACTACTATCGCATAACGAGTTTACCGCCAAATGAAAATTTAATAAATTCTGATTTGAAATTTACCTATGCATTTCGTGCTTTCATCACATTCATCGTTATATTCGGCCATACTTCAATGGCTCTTTTGTCTGTACAAATACAAAATTCCGATTTTATTGAAACAATGTACAAACAAACCTCATCGATAATTTATATAAATGGTACAGCTTGTATACAAATATTTTTTATATTGTCTGGTTTTTTATTAAAATTAAAAATTGAAGAACATAAAATAACACCCGATTCCAGTTATAAGATGGGATTGTTTGTTTATATACAAGGAATTTTAAACCGTTATTTAAGGTTGAATGGAATGTGTTGCTTTTGTTGCATGTTTGAAAATATATTTTTTGTTTTATTTCAGATTTTTACCCTCTTTGGTACTGGTTATTCTTTTCAATGCAACACTATTAATTCGTGTGGAAGGTGGACCCTTTTGGAGACATATTACTGAAGCCGAATATGTATTTTGTCGTGAATATTGGTGGAAAAATGTGTTTTTTCTCAATAATTTTATGCTGCAAGACAGTGTTAGTGCATTGAGTATTTTATTAATTTCATTATTGGTGTGCTAAAGAAATGGATTGGTTATTGCTAACGAGAGTTGCAGAAATTGAGACCAAAATTAATTTATTTTTGGTAAATTTTGGAACTTACCCATTGGAATTTAAAAATTGGTAACAGTATGAAACCTGTGTCAAATTCGGCTGTGCCGGATCTTTGATGTGGAGGGATCTGCGTACAAACTCAATATTACAACAAATGTTGGGTACGATACTGAAACTTTAAATTCGAATACCAATTAAATTTAAAGTTAATTGCTTTTCTTTCTAGAAAGTTTCTAATATAATTTCTTGTTATAAAAAACAATGACCGTGTCTTCTCTAGAAAGAATTAATTACCATTTGAAAAATTTCTTTATTTTTCTTTAACTAGAGTGGAAAACCTATAAGTTCCCTAAGTACTTTAAAGAATACCAATGAAATTCATTGTTTTACGCAGCCGGCTTTATAATATAAGAATGTTTTAGACCCTAGAAGTCATACGATAATTAAAAAAAAAAAAAAAAATTTTCAAATATTTTTATCTGAATTAGCTTGTAATATGTTAATTTAAGGATACATTTAACACAAAAAAAAACAAAAACAATGAAAACAAATAAGAAATTAAAGCCACAGATAAAAAAATATACGCTATAAATATTGGCTAAGAAAGGGATTGATTAAATTGGCTAAGAAAGTGATTTAGAGTCTATTGAGTACAAGAGGTGTTCCGTGTAAAATATTATTGATAGTCACAAACATGATAGAACACAAACTTATTAAATATTTTATGTCAAAAATTTTCTCTTAACATGCTAAGATGAATACATATTTTAAATTCTTTTTGAACTCACCTAACAGAAATAAATATAAAAACAATTAAATGCAAACACTGATGTACGTACGTATGTACATATGATGTACATAAAATTGATACAAAATTAAAAAATTAAAATGGAAATTTATATGAATTTTTATGTTTAAAACCATTTTATAAAATAAAAATCAATTGTCAATTGAAATTTTTTAGATTCACAAGTTATCCGTAAAATAATTGAACATATCACCAACAATAACATGAAAGTGGATGCAAAATTAGTATAAACTTTTTTATTGCGATTCACAATAACCAACAATTATAGAATAAAGTCTTTATATTTAAAAGGCGTGTTAAATATAATTGATATAATAGATATAATTCGATTGGTACATATTTCTAACAGAAATTCTAACCATATCAGAAGGTAGTGTCAACTACATACATATCGCACCTTAAATACAAAAGTGACACAACTCAAAATTTTCTAAAATTGACTTTTTTCCATAAATTAATTCACAGTACACATTTCTAACTACTGCAAAAATGTATTTCTCATAACTATCTTCTTTAACAGGAAAAATGCCGTTATATCTGGGGCACAACTTGAGATAATATCACTAGTCAAATGAAAAAATTTCAGTCAGAGAGTCATAACTCAAAATTATATTTTATTTCCACAAACACAATATATATTAAAAAAAAAAAAAGTATATCAAAACTTTCCTCAAAATGGACATTTTTCATAATAAAACTACATTTTTTTAAATAATACAATTATTTTTACATATACAGTTTTTTGCCTCTCCTGAATATTTGAAAATTTTGAGTTGTGTCACTTTTGTATTTAAGGTGCGATATATAAAAATAACAATAATCTATTATAAAAACAAAGAAAACCACACTTTTAACATTTTTTGATTTCAGTTCTGATTAATAATGTTTCCGTTTCTCTCAGATACAGTTTGAAGGAGATATCCTTTTATCAATGTGTAATCAATCTCAAGATATATTATTTAAAAATAATATAAATATTCCAAACATATTTATGTTTACTAGCAGATTCCAGCGCTCGAAATTCGAGTGCAATTTCTAGGCAACTTTATTTCTTAACTTAGCCAATTCACAAGCCAACACTTTTTTGGTTTATTATTGTGCATGAAGATAACAAACTCATTAACAAATTTAATAAACACACGCATAGCATTTGTATAATTTTATGTATGTGTTAGTAGCAACTCTAAATGCAATTTATTCAAAGCAAAGGAAAAAGTTTAAAATATCTTTAAATCTGGTGAACAGCTAAAAAAAAAATACCTTTCAAATAATTTACGTTTGGTCAAAATCGGGATAAAACGGTAGAAAGAAAACACCGGTAAGAAATCGCCTAGCGTATTAATGTTATACTAGCAGATTCCAGCCCTCGAAATTCGAGTGCAAGTTCTAGGAAATTTTATTCTTTCAATAAATAAAGACATGCTAATCAATTATATATAGCCAATTTACAGATCAACATAAAAACAAACTCACACATTAACAAATTTAATAAACACACGCATAGCATTGTATAATTTAATGTATGTGTTAGTAGCAACTTTAAATGCAATTTACTCAAAATAAAGGAAAAAATTAAAAAATCTGTAAATCTGCAAAACCACTAAATAGAAATACCTTTCAAATAATATACATTTGGTCATAATCGGGATAAAACGGTAGAACAAAACATCGGTTACAAGAAATCGCTTAGCCTATTAATATTATAGATGCAGATATAAGCACACACTTTTTAAAAAACTTTTTAACAATTTGATTTAAAGCAATAATATTTCTGTATGTTTAATTCTAGATATTGTAAAATGTGAAATGATATACATACATAGTTGAGATCACAGTTTGTAATTATATATTGCCTTAAATAATGGGTTACCAAGTTTAGTAAATTATTCTTCCGAATGGCAGTTTCAATTTCTAAACTCTTTCTTTTAACTCATACTCTCTGTCTGTCTGTCTGCCATGTGGTAACCCCATTCCCCCTCATCCAATTGATCTGTAACTTGGCCCATGGTCTTGTTGTGACAATAGATTAATTTTGGGGTAGTCACGCACAGTCACGCATAGTCACGCTTAGTCACACACAGTCACGGAGTGCTTCAAAACCCATTTCTTCTTATCCGGTCGATCTGAAACTAGCTCGATAGACTTGCCGTGAAAAAACATTAACTTTGACATAGTCAAGTACAGTCACGCACGGTCACGGGTTAATTTAAACCCCATTTTCCCTTATCCGATTGATCTGAAACTTTGTCCATAGACTTACTGTGGCCAAAGATTAATTCTAACATAGTCACACACAGTCACGCATAGTCAATTTTAAATTTTAAAATTTTAAATTTTTAATTTTTTTATTTTTAATTTTTAATTTTTAACTTTTAATTTTTAACTTTTAATTTTTAATTTTTAATTTTTAATTTTTTTATAGTTAATTTTTAATTTTTAATTCTTAATTTTTAATTTTTAATTTTTAATTTTTAATTTTTAATTTTTAATTTTTAATTTTTAATTTTTAATTTTTAATTTTTAATTTTTAATTTTTAATTTTTAATTTTTAATTTTTAATTTTTAATTTTTAATTTTTAATTTTTAATTTTTAATTTTTAATTTTTAATTTTTAATTTTTAATTTTTAATTTTTAATTTTTAATTTTTAATTTTTAATTTTTAATTTTTAATTTTTAATTTTTAATTTTTAATTTTTAATTTTTAATTTTTAATTTTTAATTTTTAATTTATAATTTTTAATTTTTAATTTTTAATTTTTAATTTTTAATTTTTAATTTTCAATTTTTAATTTTTAATTTTTAATTTTTAATTTTTAATTTTTAATTTTTAATATTTAATTTTTAATTTTTAATTTTTAATTTTTAATTTTTAATTTTTAATTTTTAATTTTTAATTTTTAATTTTTAATTTTTAATTTTTAATTTTAAATTTTTAATTTTTAATTTTTAATATTTAATTTTTAATTTTTAATTTTTAATTTTTAATTTTTAATTTTTAATTTTTAATTTTTAATTTTTAATTTTTAATTTTTAATTTTAATTTTTAATTTTTAATTTCTAATTTTTAATTTAATTTTTAATTTTTAATTTTTAATTTTTAATTTTTAATTTTTAGTTTTTAATTTTTAATTTTTAATTTTTAATTTTTAATTTTTAATTTTTAATTTTTAATTTTTAATTTTTAATTTTTAATTTTTAATTTTTAATTTTAAATTTTTAGTTTTTAATTTTTAATTTTTAATTTTTAATTTTTAATTTTTAATTTTTAATTTTTAATTTTTAATTTTTAATTTTTAATTTTTAATTTTTAATTTTTAATTTTTAATTTTTAATTTTTAATTTTTAATTTTTAATTTTTAATTTTTAATTTTTAATTTTTAATTTTTAATTTTTAATTTTTAATATTTAATTTTTAATTTTTAATTTTTAATTTTTAATTTTTAATTTTTAATTTTTAATTTTTAATTTTTAATTTTTAATTTTTAATTTTTAATTTTTAATTTTTAATTTTTAATTTTTAATTTTTAATTTTTAATTTTTAATTTTTAATTTTTAATTTTTAATTTTTAATTTTTAATTTTTAATTTTTAATTTTTAATTTTTAATTTTTAATTTTTAATTTTTAATTTTTAATTTTTAATTTTTAATTTTTAATTTTTAATTTTTAATTTTTAATTTTTAATTTTTAATTTTTAATTTTTAATTTTTTATTTTTATTTTTAATTTTTAATTTTTAATTTTTAATTTATAATTTTTAATTTTTAATTTTTAATTTTTAATTTTTAATTTTTAATTTTTAATTTTTAATTTTTAATTTCTAATTTTTAATTTTGAATTTTTAATATTTGATTTTTAATTTTTAGTTTTTAATATTTAATTTTTAATTTTTAATTTTTAATTTTTAATTTTTAATTTTTAATTTTTAATTTTTAATTTTTAATTTTTAATTTTTAATTTTTAATTTTTAATTTTTAATTTTTAATTTTTAATTTTTAATTTTTAATTTTTAATTTTTAATTTTTAATTTTTAATTTTTAATTTTTAATTTTTAATTTTTAATTTTTAATTTTTAATTTTTAATTTTTAATTTTTAATTTTTAATTTTTAATTTTTAATTTTTAATTTTTAATTTTTAATTTTTAATTTTTAATTTTTAATGTTTAATTTTTAATTTTTAATTTTTAATTTTTAATTTTTAATTTTTAATTTTTAATTTTTAATTTTTAATTTTTAATTTTTAATTTTTAATTTTTAATTTTTAATTTTTAATTTTTAATTTTTAATTTTTAATTTTTAATTTTTAATTTTTAATTTTTAATTTTTAATTTTTAATTTTTAATTTTTAATTTTTAATTTTTAATTTTTAATTTTTAATTTTTAATTTTTAATTTTTAATTTTTAATTTTTAATTTTTAATTTTTAATTTTTAATTTTTAATTTTTAATTTTTAATTTTTAATTTTTAATTTTTAATTTTTAATTTTTAATTTTTAATTTTTAATTTTTAATTTTTAATTTTTAATTTTTAATTTTTAATTTTTAATTTTTAATTTTTAATTTTTAATTTTTAATTTTTAATTTTTAATTTTTAATTTTTAATTTTTAATTTTTAATTTTTAATTTTTAATTTTTAATTTCTAATTTTTAATTTTTAATTTTTAATTTTTAATTTTAATTTTTAATTTTTAATTTTTAATTTTTGATTTTTGATTTTTAATTTTTAATTTTTAATTTTTTATTTTTTAATTTTTAAATTTTAATTTTAAATTTTGATTTTAATGTTAATTTTAATTTTAATTTTTAATGGTTTTTTTTTAATAAGGCAATCTTTTTAAAAAAGGGATTATATCTTTTTTTCTTTCATATTGGCGATTTTCCTTATTATGGCTTGATAATTATAAAAAAAATATGTGGCAGTATTTGCTTAGGAAATGTGACACGTGCAGTATAAATATACACACAACTACAATGACTACAAGAATGAGAATTACAACATATCCATATCATAAGAAAAAAAAACAAACACAATGAAAATTTTTTTTCAAGACTTTTTAAGTTTTCTTTCATATCTCGTGACCTTTTGGCCCGATGTTAATGATTTTAAATTGCAACTCCTTTGGGATGTTAACAAACGATTTTATGCAAAAACAAAGAATCTGGTCTTAGTTAGTGAGGCTGTGATCAAGATTTCAACTTACAGGCGGACAGACGGTCATCGATAAATTAACTTTCCATGTTGTAAGGATCAAGAAAATATAAGGTTTAGGGGTTTCCGGAATTTAGTTCGCTGCGTTGCAAACAAATGACAAACCTATATATACCCTCTGCACAGTGGTGTGGACGGTATTTAAAAAAATTCGTCTATTCTTAGTTTTTGTGGAAAAACATTACCAGAAATATTTGCATTAAATGTAGTACGAAAGACATAAATCCAAAAAAAAAATTTATTGTTATCCAACACAAACCTGGATCAGTCAATACATAATTTTAAATTTAAATTTAATGAAATTAATGATTAAAAAGCGAGATAATATAAATATGGCTGGTCAGATGAAGTTTTGCTTTTTTATTATTACGTGAAACCGGTGGTAGTGCCAAGAATTAAGAAAGAAAATTTTAAAAAATCATGAAGCTATTAGTAAGAGTTGTTCAATTCAAAACTTATCTAAACTTATATAAATCTTGAGTATTTTTTTCGCTTTCAGTGTGCCAATTATACCTGGTATTTAGCTGCGGATATGCAGTTATATGAACTATTTTTTTTAATACTTATTGTAACGGCAAAGTAAGTATTCCACATGTTACTGTAATATATGATAACATTGTAGTTCTTTCGAATCTTTAAAAAATATAAACAGATTTCCATCTTTGAAGAAACCTCTTTATATATTAATTGCAATTTTGGCATTTTTGGTACCAGGCTTTATAACATATTTTTATAAATTGGATGCTATACATTATGTCAGTCCAGAGTAAGTGGTACTTTAATTCAGAATATTAATTATTAAAATCTTGTTTGATTGAAATTAAAAATTCTATTTTATTAAAATTTTTTCCTATATTTTTAGAGTTCATCGTTATATATTTTACAAAGATATTGATACATTTTATCTTACTTATATACAATTTTATTGCAATCTTGGTGGCTACTTAGCCGGTGTTATATGTGCTGAAATCTACATGAAATATATCCAGCAACGTAACCCGATTATAGACAAATATTTTAAATACCGAGGAGTTATTAAATTCGAGATGACAATGTTGACAATTGCACTGTTAATTACAATTGGTCTTCTAACATCGGGTATTTTGGTGGTTAATAGAAATATAGAAAAACCTTCATTATGGTTTGCATTATATGCCAGTTTATATCGTAATTTGTGGGTACTTTTAGGTGGATTCATTCTATTGATTATGCTATTAAAATTTGGATGTAGGTATTTGGAACTTATTGAAAAAAACGTATACAGCAGTACTTTTAATTAAATTTATACATCTACTTATCTATTTTTTGAATATCAAGGGATTGTTTATGAAATAGCATGTACAGCTATATTTAGTATCTTGGGTAAAATATCATTTCAGACATATTTATGGCATGCGGTGATTATAAGAATTTTGTTCGGATATTATCGGGAACCTATCTTTATAAACGATTTTTATGTGGTATGTTTTATTTAATATAAAATCATTTTAAGATATTTACCCCCTTTTTGTAAATTTACCAACTCATCTAACATTTCCTCTATAATTTTTTTCTGTCTTTTAGATTTGTCAAACACTTTTGGGGTTTGTTTTTTCAAATCTAATTGGATTTATCATGACGCTATTTGTGGAATATCCATTTGCTGAATTTATACATAATGTTTTAAGAAAAAGTACGTATTTTTTGCATTAATATTTAAAAGCATGCAATTAATATATTTTTTAATGCAGGAACTCAAATGGTTTATAAATCTGATGATAGGAATGGTAGTTCCCATGAAATGAAACCTAATATAAAGTAATGAAAACTTAAATTACATTAAGGCACAAAGCATGTTTTCCGTAAAAATATGAAATTTATGAAAAACGATTTAAAATTTTTGGCAAATAATAAATAAAAGATTGTAAGAGTTAAAACTCATAATACTTAGCTTAAAACGCAACATTCAGAAAAGAAAATAACTGAATTTGGACCATATATAATTTTTATACCCTATATCACTATGTGGTCAGGGTATAATGACTTTATGCTGTTGTTTGCAACTACCAAAAATATTTGAACTAGACCGAGATCTTTTATTATATCGATCGACTGAAAATCTCTTTCTGAGTCGATTTAACGATGTCCGTCCGACCGTCTGTCCGTCCGTCTGTGTGTCCATGTAGACCGACCATATAATCAAACTACAAGTCGCATCTATGAATATATTTTGATGAAATTTGGTATATAAGCTTCTATCGGCCATTGGACGAACGCTATTGTAATTGGTGAAAATCGATGCATGCTCAGACTTAGTCCCCATACAAATGACGCCTATGAGATCGACTTAAATTGCGATAAGATCCAAATTATTATAAAGATCTCAGTCAAATTGGGTTTGTATGTGTTTATCAGTAGTCTAAAAATAAATCCTATAGGGCAATTCATAGTCTAGCCCCCATATAGAGCTGCTTCCCGATCTTCACTTAAACCTATAAAAAAAAATTGCACAGATTTTTGTCAACTTTGGTTTGCATATGTTTTTGCAAAAAATATGTGACTTTAAATATATAGCATCCGATATAAACTTTTTCATATCTGAATGCAAAAAAATAATAAAAATTCCACTCAGATTTGGTTTATGCTTATATTCTTTAAGATCATGTATAGGGTATCGCATAATCGATCTAGACCAACTATAATTTTCTTACTTGTTTTCAATTGCATATAACTTTGATCTTAAAACCGTTATTTTAGTGAGTGCTTCCTCAAATGAGTTGTCCAAAACTATATCCGCTATTGTAGATGAAAGTGGATTGTCCATTGGCATGCCAAAAAACAAAAATATTGTTGCCACTTAGGCAGACTTGAAGTACGTGTAAACTTTTTGATTTATTGTAGGTATTTCTGTAAATTCTTTAAAGACATTCCACTTGTTCATTATATTTTTAAACTCTTTCTTTTAACTCATACTCTCTGTCTGTCTGTCTGTCGTGGGTCAACCCCATTCCCCCTTATCCAATTGATTTGAAACTTGGCCCATAGTCTTGTTGTGACTACAGATTCATTTTGGGGTAGTCACGCATAGTCACGCACAGTCACGGAGTGATCTAAATGTCATTTCCCCTCATCCGATCGATCTGATACTTGGTCCATACACTTGCTGTGAAAAAAAAAATTAACTTTGACTTAGTCACGCACAGTCACGCATGGTCACGCACCTTCACGGAGAGATTTAAAACGGATTTCCCCTCATCCAATCAATCTGAAACTTGGTCGATATAAATGCTGTAAAGAAAGATTAACTTCGACATAGTCACGCACAGTCACGCATAGTCACGCACAGTCACGAAGTAACTTAAACCCCATCTCCCCTATCCGATCGATCTGAAACTTGGTATATAGACTTGCTCTGAAAAAAGATTAACTTTGACATAGTCACGCACAGTCACGCATAGTCACGCACAGTCACGGAGTGATCTAAATGTCATTTCCCCTCATCCGATCGATCTGATACTTGGTCCATACACTTGCTGTGAAAAAAAATTAACTTTGAATTAGTCACGCACAGTCACGCATGGTCACGCACCTTCACGGAGGGATTTAAAACGGATTTCCCCTCATCCAATCAATCCGAAAATTGGTCGATATACTTGCTGTAAAGAAAGATTGACTTCGATATAGTCACGCATAGTCACGCACACTCACGGAGTGATTTAAAACCTATTTCTCCTTATCCGATCGATCTGAAACTTGGTCGATAGACATGCTGTGAAAAAAGATTAACTTCGACATAGTCACGCACAGTCACGCATAGTCACGCACAGTCACGGAAAGATTAAAACATCACTTCCCTTCATCCGATCGATCTGAAACATTGTCCATAGATTTGTTGTGGCCAAAGATGAATTTTAAGATAGTCACACACAGTCATGCACAGTCACGGAGTGATTTAAAGCCCATTTCCCCTCATCCGATCGATCTGAAACTTTCTCCATAGACTTGTTGTGACCAAAGATTAATTTTAAAATTGACAAGCAAAGTCACGCACAGTCACGGAGAGATTCAAAACTCATATGCATAAGCAAAGAAAATGTTTTAATAAATTTTTTGTTTTTATTGGTTAGATTATTTTTGTATTTAATTTTTTATTTTTAAGCTGTTTTTTATGTTGTAGTTTTTAGGTATTATATGTTGTAAACTAAATCCTACATATTTTGATAATTCATAACATGGTGTCACTTCTTTGCGTATTTTCGGTAATGTATAGATTCTAGGTGCGATGGAAGCAGTTTTCTTCTATGCCATGCGTCTATAAGGCCGTTTTTGTAAAGATCCGATACAATATTATTATTTTCTTTTTGAAGTTTCGTGGTTGGGTTTGTCCTCAGTGTTCGGTGAGTATTTTTGTCCTTTAATAATTTATCCATTTTACTCTTATACTCGGTTTCATACATAGCCGCCGTTTTTTGCCTTTATCTGCTTCTGTAATTGTTATGTCTTCATTTTCACTGACAAATAGTAACCCCCCGTATTCATAATGAAAAGTTAGCTGCTGCTTACATGTCGCGCTCAACTAGGTTCTTACTAGTCAACCGATTAGCCGTAGTTTTTAGTTAGCACATATTTTATTCATAATCAATTTTTTGTTGTCATCTAATAGCTTTAAAAACAACTCTGAGATTTGTAATGCCACCATATTTTTTGCATTAATGCCACCTGATATAGTGAAAATCAACTCTGTTTACATATCAATTTGTGTGATTTCACTCCTTCCTATAGTATCTATACCCCTTTTTGGGTTTCAAGCAAATTGAAGGTATAAGCGATCAAATAATTAAAACGTATACATTTATTAAAATTTTGTTGAAGTATTTTTACTATAATTATATATAAAAGTGCTGACTTAACTAAATATTGTTAAATTAGAATATATTGTACAATAACAAAACAAACTGCAAATAAGGTGTGAATGTAATTTGATATATTAATACTCTAAAACCTCGCTTTGCGTCGTTTCGTCTTGCGTTTTTCCGAAGTTGCGTCGTTACTCTATTAAGACTAATTTTCTCAAATGAAATTTTTGGGATTTTTTTTTTATTTTCTAAAACATAGTTGCGATTTTTGTAAAAATCATACTTTTTGGATTTTCGGGGACTCACGGTTATTCAGTTTACTTTCAATTGTTAGTTGATTGCTCGATTTTGCAGTGGAAGGTTTTTCTTTGTGACTATACATTTTTAGGTGAGTAAATAGAAACTGCAACACTTAAAAGGCTTTAAATTATTGGGGGGAATTATTTTAAAGTAGGTATGTATAATGTTATACATATTTAAATAAAAATTTTCAGTTTTTATACCCTCCACCCCAGTGTGCAGAGGGTATATATAAGTTTGTCATTCCGTTTGTAATAATTATAAAAAAATTTTGGACCCCATAAAATATATATAATTTGTAACAAGAGGAGTTGATATAGCGATGCGCGTCTGTTCGTCTGTGGAAATCACGATGACGGCTTCAATCGGGCAGCTAGGGTGCTCGTTGGCATAAAAAAATGATTCATTAACATCCTGAGAAGTTTGTTATTTAAAATCGCCCAAATCGGTTGATTAGGTCCCGAGAATTTATTGAAGAAGTAAAAAAAGTCTTGAAAAAATATCATTTGTCTATGTTTTACTTGTCACGATCAGGCCCTCAATAGGATAAATGGGGGTGCTCGTTTTTAGTGAGAATGATTGACTAACATCATTAGAAGGTTTCTGTTTGAAAAATCATGAAAATCGGTTTAATAGGTCCCGAGAAATCATTGAAGAAGTAAAAAAAAATTTAAAAATATATATACATATTTCTGTACTGTTCTTGTTATTATTCTAAATGTTGTATTGTTGTCATAGCTGGACTTGTTGTTTTTGTGGTCGTTGTGGTAATAATATAATAAAAACTAACCCTTTGTACATTTTTTTTAATCAACTCTGGTAGAAAAATTTTAATGTTTCCATTGTTTTGGCATCACCACGAGCCTGCCTGCAAAGTTTTAGATCGATTGGGTCGATTGGGGGGTTAAAAATCGATCCATTACGAGTTAATATAAAGGGAGTAAAAATTCACCAACATCTAAAGCAAATAATGCTAAACTACCTATTTGGTAATAATAAAAAAAAAACAATGTTAATTTACCAAAAACAAAAACAAGTAAGAGTGTTAAATTCGGCTGGGCCGAAACTTTGATACCCTCCACCTTTTTCATTTTCAATTTTAATTTTTTTTATCATTTTCCATTTTTCACTTTTCAATTTTCATCTTCCGTTTTTCATTTTTAGTTTTTCATTTTTAATTTCTCATTTTCCATTTTCCACTTTTCATTTTTCATTTTCCATTTTCGATTTTTTATTTTTCAATTTTCATTTTTCAATTTTCATTTCCCATTTTCCATTTTCCTTTTTTAATTTTTCATTTTTCATTTTCCGTTTTCCATTTTTCTTTCATATTTCATTTTCCATTTTTCATTTTTCATTTTTCATTTTTCATTTTTATATTTTCATTTTTCATTTTTCATTTTCAATATTCCGCTTTCCATTTTTAATTTTAAATCTTTCATTTTCCATTTGCCATTTTTAATTTTAAGTGTTTCATTTTCCATTTTTCATTTTCCATTTTCCTTTTTTCATTTTTCATTTTTCCTTTTTCCTTTTTCATTTTTCACTTTCCATTTTCCATTTTTCCTTTTCCATTTATCATTTTTCATTTTCCAATTTTCATTTTTCATTTTAATTTTTCCATTTTCCATTTTTAATTCTTCGTTTTCAGTTTTCCACTTTTCATTTTTCAATTTCCATTTTTCATTTTCCATTTTTCAATTTTAATTTGTCATTTTTCATTTTCCATTTTTCAATTTTCATTTTTCATTTTTCATGTTCCATTTTCCATTTTTCATTTTCCATTTTCCATTTTTAATTTTTCATTTTCCATTTTTAATTTTTCATTTTTCATTTTACACTTTTAATTTTCTTCTTTTCATTTTCCATTTTTCATGTTCCATTTTTCATTTTCCATTTTTCATTTTCCATTTTTCAGTTTTAATTTTTCATTTTCCATTTTTCATTTTTCAATTTTCTTTTTTCCATTTTTAATTTTTCATTTTTCTTTTTTCGTGTTCCATTTTCCATTTCTCATTTTCAATTTCATTTTCCATTTTTCATTTTTCATTTTTAATTTTTAATTTTCATTTTTCAATTTTCATTTTCCATTTTCCATTTTCCGTTTTTCATTTTCCATTTTTCATTTTCCATTTTCCATTTTTCATTTTTTATTTTGATTAATGTTTAATTTTTAATATTTAATTTTAATGATAAAAATATATGTGGTAAAACTTGCTTAGGCCAATGTGACACGTGCAGTATTAATATACACACAACTGTAATGACTTCAACAATACGAAGAATTACAACATATAAACATATCTTAAGAAAAACAACAAACACACTGAAAAATTTTATTTTTTCAAGAGTTTTTTTCAAAGTTTCACTCATAGCTCGTGAACCCTTTGACCGATTTTGACGATTTTAAACAGTACCTCATTGGGATGTTAATAAACGATTTTATATAAAAACGAACGGTCTAGCTTAGATATTGACGGCGTGATCGTGATTTCCACAGACAGACGGACAGACGGACTGACGGTCATCGGTAAATCAACTTCCCTTGTTATAAGGATCAAGAAAATATATTTTTTTGGGGTCTCAGGAATTTATTTCGATGCGTTACAAACGGAATGACAAACCTATATATACTCTCTGCCACTGTTTTGTGGAGGGTATAAAAATTGTATGTATTAATTTTATTTAAAGAAAAACACAACAATAACTTTGGATGTTGTATTTTTTGTGTGTAATATTTACTTATACATACATACATATATTAAATAATAAAATAAGATACATATATTCTATAATGTATATCCATAATAACCGCATGTTAGAAATAAATCGGTATATTATATTATTTATATAATATTCTGCAATATTTTGTTTTAGGGAAAATGCATTTCTTTTGCAGTAACAAACAGAGATGGCGCCACATTTTTTGTTCTAATTAGCTTTGCAATAGTTATTTCTATTTTAACATGAATGTCAACATTTTCAATTAGATATTAATGTTAAGTGTATACACACGTCTGGTCTTTTATTTCATACGTTCTTCCATTCTTTTACAAATATGACCATAAATTTGGCATTTTAAATTTTTGTTGTGCTTACAAAATAGAGTTACCGAGTTCATCAATGAGTTTTTTGCTTTCAAAACAGTTCTACATAGTTATATAAAATTATTATTCTGCTTTACAAATTATCTGATTGCGATTACATATATTTTTAAAAATTGTTTATAATTACTAAAGCATTACTATTGACATAAATACAAAATGACATCTTTTAAATTTTTCATTAAAATTTAAGAAAATATCAATTCTAAAAATTGGAATTCAGATTTCCAATTATAAATTAGAAAATATCAATTGAATTTCAGAAAATCATATTAAAACGTCGGAAATAACTTGAAATTTATAAGACATCAATTGAATTTTTAAAATATAAATTTTATTCTTTAAACACAAATTGAAATTCAAAAAACATCAAATGACTTCAAAATTTGACTTCATGGTATGCAAAGTAAAACCCAAAAAATTTAAGTTCGATAATAATTCCCAGGTAGTAGTATTTGGAGTCAATAAATGAATATATATTTTATTAACATGATTTTATTCAAAATCAAAAGTTGGCATCACTGGGTTAGATTTTGTAATGTATTGTGTTATTTTGTGTTATCACAAAATCTAATACTGAAAACTCCCTTTTAATATGTAAAAAAAAATTTAATTTTTCCAAATATGACAATATTTTAACAAAAAAATTGAGAGAGCTTTATAGACCAACTCTTGAAATAAACAAAAATCATCTGTTAAGTGGATCAACCAAAAGACAATCTAAAAAATTTTAAAAAAATATCGAAGCAAAAGAACGCAGTGTAAGCAGATCTTAAATGTACATCGTTGGCAAGCACCTAACATAATATATATGTATATATACGACATATTTTATTTGAATCATTAAATTGGAAGAGAACGTAATTATTCAAAATTCGGTCTAGACCGACTATACGATACCCTATACCATGTGTTTAGAGACACTATCTCTCAGGCCCAACTAACTGGATATAGAAAAGAAGCATAAACCAAATTTGAGTGGGATTTTTATTAATTTTTTCGGCTGCAGATATGAAAAAGTTCATATCGGCTGCTATATCTATATGGGGACGAGGCCCAAAAATGGACCGATCCTGACCATGTTTGGTAAAGTCTCTTGTATTTTGCAAAAATATATACAAACAAAATTTGAGAAGAATCAGTGCAATATTTTCGTTTTTTGATAGATTTAAGTGAAGATCGGGAAGCAGCTCTATATGGGGCCTATGACTAAGAGTTGTCCAATAGGGATCATTTTTGGACTACTGATTAATTGATGTAATATATACATACAAACCCAATTTGACTAAGATTTGTATGATAATTTGGATCTTATGGAAATATATGTTGATTTCATAGGGGTCATTTGTATGGAGGCTAGGTCTGAACATGGACCGATTCTCACCAATTTCAATAGCGTTCATCCCATGGCCGATAAAAGGTCAAATACCAAATTTCGTCAAAATATATTCATATTTGCGACCTGCAGTTTGATTATAAGCTTTACATGGACACACAGACGGACGGACGGACGGACATCGTTAAATCGAATCAGATAGTGATTCTGATTCGATCGGTATAATTAAAGATGGGTATAGGTCAATTATTTTTGGTTGTTACAAACAGCAGCACAAAGTCATTATACCCAAACCACATAGTGGTATAGGGTATAAAAAATACACAAAAGATTGTCTTACTGATTGTGTTACTCGAGCTTGTGGAAGATTGCACATGAATTGGTGGCACAGTTGTGGTCGTGCCTTGGCACATTTGATACATTTTTTAACTGTTGATCATGCCATTATTTTTCCTTTTATGGGACAAAATCTTTGTCGTATTATATTAAGTAGCGCCTGTGTTCCGGAATGTTTGGTTTCTTCGTGAACCATTGTGAATAAGAGTTTTTTGAGTAGATCATTGTATGGAATCAGCATTTGGTGTTTCGTGTCATATGATAATGATGAAGCCTCTAATCGAACCCTAACTCTTAAGATTTTTCTTTTGCCGAGAATGGGGCTAAGCTGATGGTAGGACTTTTCTTGTCAATTTCGTTATTTTTCTGACTGTGTTTAATTTCTGAGGAGAATTCTGAATTGTCCTCACAGTAATTGTACAATAACTCTTTTATCTTTAAGAATTGCTCGGATGTAAGCAACAGCAGCAAAAGCCTTTTCAGGACCATCTACAAATATATGTTATTGTGTTCTTGTTGGAAGTTCCCCGTCAGAAACATGTCGGGATATTCAAATTATTTAAGCAGTCCAAGTCTTTTCTGAATTTTGCCCAGATTGCATGGAGACTTCAGGCAATGATTCATCCCAGTCTAATTTGTATTGCCATAATATGAATGAATGAATGAACATATTTGCCTTTAAAACTACGGGTACTAATATTCCAAGAGGGTCGTATAATTTTGCCAGATCCGATGTTGCTGTACGTTTTAAAATGATCTGAAGATAATTCAATTAAATCTGACGCAAGGCCATAACAATCCCAATGTTTTTAGTGTGTTCGTGTTGTCACTGTTGAAATCTAAATCCACTTCCTGATCGCCGACTGGGATATTCTTTAGTAATTATGATTCGCACACCATTGATTCGCACACCATATTGATTTCCAATTTCTTCATTTTTTTTACCAATCGTCGTTCGAAACCCATAAACCTATTATAAGCCATTGCTTATGATTCTTCCAATAGCCATCATCCATGATATGCACATGTTGAGTAATATGTGACTCATATTGCCTTTCTGATGGCGAACTAGATTTCATCTAGTATCCAGAGCTGTACTATAGCTTCTTCTAATGATAATGTGTTGTCAAATACTGCACATATTAGAGCATATAACGAGTTGGGAGTCGAATTTTGTCCGATTGCACCACCCACAATCCAGCCAAGTGAAGGGTTTTTAAAGTGTTCGAAGGACGTCAGAGAGTTGTACTATTCCCTGGCGGCTGAAATTGAGATCTTCTAATTGTATGTGGCTTCGAATTTCCCATGTAGATATATCAATGTTTGGAAGTATATATGCTTCTAAGTTTGTAGAGAAGCTGAGATCTCTGCACGTCATTTCGACATTATTGCGATAATTTGACCTTTTTTGAACGTTGACAACATCGTCTATGCGGAGTGAAGCTTTCGTTCGGAAAGTAGACAATTTTTGGCTAGGTGGGTTGGAGACAAGATTCACTTGAGAACCAGAATCTAATACTGCTCTAAATTTATTTGAAACATTATTTTGGGCAGTAATAATTACTCTTGCTGTTGCTAGCAAAACATAGCCCTTGCCTCCTACGGCTGCATTTGTAGCTGGAGATGTAAATGTGACAGCGGTAGATGATGACTGATTATCTTTGATTATTTCAATGAGTAGTTTAATTGATTCTAGAAGACTGTATTGATGACTAAGTCTTTGTTTATATTGTACTGCTTATTTTCTAAAATTCATTTTTGCGTATAGCGATCAACCACTACCCGAACTCGAAAGGGTATCTTGTACTATCCCTAAAATATTCTTTCGAGCACGTGCAGTTAAAAAGTTTCTTTCGGATTTCAACATTAATCAGTCTCCGGAACCGGATGGTATACCAGCACTGGTGCTGAAACAGTACTCTTCGACGCTAGCTAGTCAACTGGCTAACCTTTTCAGCCTTTGGTACCATGCGGGAGTCCTTTCCCTCTTGATGGAAGGTTGCTAATGTCCAACCCATCCTTAAAAAGGGTGCGGCTAATAACCCTGAAAATTACCGTCCAATTACAATCTGCTCTGCGCTCTCAAAGGTGATGGAGAGCATGATCAATTTCCATCTTGTGAACTACCTAGAGTCCAACTCACTTCTTAATGATCGACAGTATGGCTTCCGTAGAAATCGTTCCACGGGAGACCTGTGAGCTCTACTTTACAAGGCATTCGATCGTATGTGACACGGTGCATTGATATCAAAGCTTATTTAATTTGGGGTCGGTATATGTCGGTCTCGATTTATATCGAGTTTTCTCAGATACCGAATAATACGTGTTGTTATAGCTAGGGTCTCGTCTAATGCGTTTCAGCTTAATTCGGGGGTACCCCAGGGTTCCGTTCTTTCTCCTTCTCTTTTCCTTATCTTTCTGAACGACCGTCTTGTCCTCTTTCGCAGAGGACAGCAGATTTTGTCATTAATTTTCCCTTAATTGTAGGCCAATCCTCTTGGAGGTTGGGGGCAAAAGGCGGACAATGAATGACACACTCAATCGAGATCTGTTAACAAACCCCGAGTAGGCTAAAGCGAATAGGGTTAATTTTAATGCGCTGAAGACTCAATGTTGTATGTTGACCCATAAGGCCATGGATTCAACAATGTCATCTGTATATATGGGTGGGATAGGTATTGAGCAATCGGATACTCTTGATGTTCTAAGCATGAGAATTCAATGTGATGTTCGTTGTGTCTTGGTTTTCTAAAACGGTGCAAAAATTACCTCACTCCTTCTGATCTCCTTAGAATCTATACCACTTACATCCGACCGAAAATGGAATACAACTCCCATATATGGGCAGGAGCTTCAAAGTCAATTTTGGAGCTACTGGTCCGTGTGCACAGGAGGGCGTTGGCGCTCATCAATGATAGTAGTTTATTCAACTCTATTGACTCATTGGAACATCTTCGGAACATGGGTTGTGTAGCACTGTTCTATACATACTTCCATGGGAAATACTCTTCTGAGATTAGCGAACTTATTCCAAGTTTCGAGTTTCGGTTCGCTCTATCCGCTTCTCTAGTAGATCACATCCGTTTGTAGTCTATTGTCCAGTTGACCGCACAACGCATTGCAGAGAGAATTCATTTATCAGTCCAACTAGCCATATGAGGATTAAACTCCACACACAGGTCTTTCCTGACAGTTATAATCTAATAAAATTTAAGTCAAATATCCACAAACATTACTCCCTCTTTCCTCCTTCTCATAACCTATTTTCTGAGATCAACACAATGCACTTCATCTGTATGGGGGCATCCCCTGAGTGTTGGTCACTAATTTAAAAAAAAGTGCACCATCGTATTGTGTTTCTTTGGACATTTTCTAAAGCATCCTGAGGTGCAAGTTTGACCCTGTTTGGAATACACTGTAGCTGTTCTGGTTCTGATAATTTTAGGAATCTGTTGCAGTCATACAGTTTATGAATTCCATCGTTACAAAAACTATATATACTGTGGGTTTCACTGATCGCTACAACTGACAGAACAGCTTTATTTTTAGGTCTTTCCTTCTGACGGATTGCTTCCATTGATTAGAATTGAAGTTGCAGAAATGATAAAAATTCAGTTATGATTAGCACGTCCCTTGGGCTAGAATCTTCCTGATATGAGTATTCTTGTCGAGTGTTTTTATTAATAAGTACATACATGCGTATTGCATCCAATAGATTGTTACAATACCCAAATTGTTTCATGCAAGTTCTTGAGGGCATCATGCAGAGCTTTGATAGAAGGTGCAATTGACATCAATGCTGGTTGGTTAATAATAGGAGTCGTTTGTTATTATAGTGTTCTTGTAGCGTTTTCCATGCAGTATTATAATTTTGATCCGTTAACGTGAATTGGCTGATTAGATGTCCTGCCTCTCCAGTTAAGTTGGTTTTTAAGAACTGGATCCATTTTAAATAATCTCCGTCAAATTTTGGAATTGTTACCTTTGTTAAAGGTAATGAAATTTGTGTTAATGACATTTGTTTTAGGGTACAGTGATGGATGTATTGTTATTTACCATTGTAGCATTAACTAATGTTTTCGTCTCCGAAAACAAATCATGGAACTGATCCATTTTGAATAATCTCCGTCAAATTTTGGAATTGTTACCTTTGTTAAAGGTAATGAAATTTGTGTTAATGACATATGTTAGGGTACAGTGATGGATGTATTGTTATTTACCATTGTAGCATTAACTAATGACAGATTAACTAAATGATTTTGAAATATCTCATTTAATGCCAAAGATTATTGGTATTATTAATTCTGACGTGTTAACCCATTTAATAGTCTCTTTAACGCTTTCATTCGACGTTTTGTCTTTTGAATCAGGCCTTGACTATCATCGTTTTACATAGTTAATGTTTTACATAGTTAATATTTGGGCATCGTTATTTTCAATTTCTAATGTCCTTTGTTTTTTCGAATGATAATTGTAGCCGCTTAGCCTCTAAATGAATGTTTCCACATATGAGACTGCTTTCTCGATCTTTGAATAGTAATCTTCCGCAAGCCTCTTGTATTCGCCCTATACGTTTCGGTTGTTTTTCTGTCCGCAGAATCCTTTTTGACGTTTCGGATGATCGCTTGAATGGATTCACCGGTTTTTAGAATCCAATAATTGTCTTGATGTTTCCATAGCGTATCTTAACTAATAAGTTTGATGTAGATTAATACGCTTATTGTAGCTGGATCACTGATATGTACAATGTCCTGATGATATCGTACTGGAATCTGATGAACCAAGGCTGCTGTGGGCAATATATGTCCTGATGATTTCGTCATGGTATCTGATAAACCAAAACTGCTGTGGACAATGTATGTCCTGAATAATTCATCCTGGTATCTGATCAACCAAGGCTGATGTGGACAATATATGTTTTGGTCCTGGTATCTTGCCCATTACGTTCTATTTGTCTTGAGAAATTCTCACTGAAGTATTTCCAAATGTTAGCAATATCATTTAAAACAACAATAATAACCGCAATGGTATTAATAGATTTAATAACAATGTTACATACGCTAGTCAAGTGAGATCGACTAATGCACTCTTTAGCGTTGATGAGCTTTTTGACATTTTTACTACAGCAATGGATTTGCATAAATGTACATCAAAAATTCAACACATAAAAATGGTTATGTCTATGGTAAAATACGCTCATTAGAATGCTAGTTGTATTTCAAACATTTATAAATTAATTCAATTTTAATTTCTTCTCGAAAGAGAAAATATAAAAATTACATAAACCATATATAAAAAATTATTTTCTATATCAATATATAAAACTCAAGCAATTGAAAACATATCTATTGAAGTAACAATAAATAACCAGCCTATTGTAATTACGAGTACTTCAGCATATTCCCCACGTTATAAAACCAGTTTTTGAAATGAAGTTCGAGAATTAACACCTACCATTAATAAATGTAGTACCAAAGACAAAAATATATCCTCGTATTCTAATACAAACCTGGATCAGTCAAAATATATAAATATACAATTTTGTTTTTGATGTGTAAACATCTATACGCGCAGGGGGGTAAATTTCTATTTCACAATACAATCACAAAAACAGCGTAACTCATATCGGTGTGAGCTGAAGCAGATAACGCTGTGTGACTTATGATTGTATTGGTGAAAAAATTATGATATGTTCTTTTCTAAACATTTTCCAATTGTCTTTCAAAAAACATCAATTGTATTTCAGAAACCATCAATATAATTTCAGAAAACATCATTTGAATTTCAAAAACATAAATAGAATTTCAGAAAACATCAATATAATTTCAGAAAACATCATTTGAATTTCAGAAAACATAAATAGAATTTCAGAAAACATCAATATAATTTCAGAAAACATCATTCGAGTTTCAGAAAACATCAATTGAATTTCAGAAAGCATCAATAGAATTTCAGAAAACATCAATATAATTTTAGCAAACATCATTCGAGTTTCAGAAAACATCAATTGAATTGCAGAAAACATAAATAGAATTTCAGAAATCATCAATATAATTTCAGAAAACATCAATTGTATTTCAGAAACCATCAATATAATTTCAGAAAACATCATTCGAGTTTCAGAAAACATCAATTGAATTGCAGAAAACATAAATAGAATTTCAGAAAACATCAATATAATTTCAGAAAACATCATTTGAATTTCAGAAAACATAAATAGAATTTCAGAAAACATCAATATAATTTCAGAAAACATAATTTCAATTTCAGAAAACATAAATAGAATTTCAGAAAACATCAATATAATTTCAGAAAACATCATTCGAGTTTCAGAAAACATCAATTGAATTTCAGAAAGCATCAATAGAATTTCAGAAAACATCAATTGTATTTCAGAAACCATCAATATAATTTCAGAAAACATAATTTGAATTTCAGAAAACATAAATAGAATTTCAGAAAACATCAATATAATTTCAGAAAACATCATTTGAATTTCAGAAAACATAAATAGAATTTCAGAAAGCATCAATATAATTTCAGAAAACATCAATTGTATTTCAGAAACCATAAATATAATTTCAGAAAACATCATTTGAATTTCAGAAAACATAAATAGAATTTCAGAAAACATCAATATAATTTCAGAAAACATCATTTGAATTTCAGAAAACATAAATAGAATTTCAGAAAGTATCAATATAATTTCAGAAAACATCATTTGAATTTCAGAAACCATCAATATAATTTCAGAAAACATCATTTGAATTTCAGAAAACATAAATAGAATTTCAGAAAACATCAATATAATTTCAGAAAACATCATTTGAATTTCAGAAAACATAAATAGAATTTCAGAAAACATCAATATAATTTCAGAAAACATCATTTGAATTTCAGAAAACATAAATAGAATTTCAGAAAGCATCAATATAATATCAGAAAACATCATTCGAGTTTCAGAAAACATCAATTGAATTTCAGAAAGCATCAATAGAATTTCAGAAAACATCAATTGTATTTCAGAAACCATCAATATAATTTCAGAAAACATCATTTAAATTTCAGAAAACATAAATAGAATTTCAGAAAACATCAATACAATTTTAGAAAACATCATTCGAGTTTCAGAAAACATCAATTGAATTTCAGAAAACATCAATAGAATTTCAGAAGACATCAATATAATTTCAGAAAACATCATTCGAATTTCAGAAAACATCATTTGAATTTCAGAAAACATAAATAGAATTTAAGAAAACATCAATACAATTTCAGAAAACATCATTCGAGTTTCAGAAAACATCAATTGAATTTCAGAAAACATCAATAGAATTTCAGAAGACATCAATATAATTTCAGACAACATCATTCGAATTTCAGAAAACATCATTTGAATTTCAGAAAACAAAAATAGAATTTAAGAAAACATCCATATAATTTCAGAAAACATTATTCGAGTTTCAGAAAACATCAATTGAATTTCAGAAAACATCAATAGAATTTCAGAAAACATCAATTGTATTTCAGAAAACATCAATTGTATTTCAGAAAACATCATTTGAATTTCAGAAAATATAAGTAGAATTTCAGAAAACATCAATAGAATTTCAGAAAACATCAATTGTATTTCAGAAAACATCAATTGTATTTCAGAAAACATCAATTGAATTTCAGAAAACATAAATAGAATTTCAGAAAACATCAATATAATATCAGACAACATCATTCGAGTTTCAGAAAACATCAATTGAATTTCAGAAAACATCAATAGAATTTCAATATAATTTCAGAAAACATCATTTGAATTTCAGAAAACATAAATAGAATTTCAGAAAACATCAATAAAATTTCAGAAAACATCATTTGAATTTCAGAAAACATTGTATTTCAGAAACCATCAAATAATTTCAGAAAACATCAATTGTATTTCAGAAACCATAAATATAATTTCAGAAAACATCATTTGAATTTCAGAAAACATAAATAGAATTTCAGAAAACATCAATATAATTTCAGAAAACATCAATTGTATTTCAGAAACCATAAATATAATTTCAGAAAACATCATTTGAATTTCAGAAAACATAAATAGAATTTCAGAAAACATCAATATAATTTCAGAAAACATCACTCGAGTTTCAGAAAACATCAATTGAGTTTCAGAAAACATCAATAGAATTTCAATATAATTTCAGAAAACATCATTTGAATTTCAGAAAACATAAATAGAATTTCAGAAAACATCAATAAAATTTCAGAAAACATCATTTGAATTTCAGAAAACATTGTATTTCAGAACCCATCAATATAATTTCAGAAAACATCATTTGAATTTCAGAAAACATAAATAGAATTTCAGAAAACATCCATATAATTTAAGAAAACATCATTTGAATTTCAGAAAACATAAATAGAATTTCAGAAAACATCCATATAATTTCAGAAAACATTATTCGAGTTTCAGAAAACATCAATTGAATTTCAGAAAACATCAATAGAATTTCAGAAAACATCAATTGTATTTCAGAAAACATCAATTGTATTTCAGAAAACATCATTTGAATTTCAGAAAATATAAATAGAATTTCAGAAAACATCAATAGAATTTCAGAAAATATCAATTGTATTTCAGAAAACATCAATTGTATTTCAGAAAACATCAATTGAATTTCAGAAAACATAAATAGAATTTCAGAAAACATCAATATAATATCAGAAAACATCATTCGAGTTTCAGAAAACATTAATTGAATTTCAGAAAGCATCAATAGAATTTCAGAAAACATCAATTGTATTTCAGAAACCATCAATATAATTTCAGAAAACATCATTTTAATTTCAGAAAACATAAATAGAATTTCAGAAAGCATCAATATAATTTCAGAAAACATCACTCGAGTTTCAGAAAACATCAATTGAATTTCAGAAAACATCAATAGAATTTCAATATAATTTCAGAAAACATCATTTGAATTTCAGAAAACATAAATAGAATTTCAGAAAACATCAATAAAATTTCAGAAAACATCATTTGAATTTCAGAAAACATTGTATTTCAGAAACCATCAATATAATTTCAGAAAACATCATTTGAATTTCAGAAAACATAAATAGAATTTCAGAAAACATCAATATAATTTCAGAAAACATCATTTGAATTTCAGAAAACATAAATAGAATTTCAGAAAACATCAATATAATTTCAGAAAACATCATTCGAGTTTCAGAAAACATCAATTGAATTTCAGAAAGCATCAATAGAATTTCAGAAAACATCAATATAATTTTAGAAAACATCATTCGAGTTTCAGAAAACATCAATTGAATTGCTGAAAACATAAATAGAATTTCAGAAAACATCAATATAATTTCAGAAAACATCAATTGTATTTCAGAAACCATCAATATAATTTCAGAAAACATCATTTGAATTTCAGAAAACATTTCAGAAAACATCATTTGAATTTCAGAAAACATAAATAGAATTTCAGAAAACATCAATATAATTTCAGAAAACATCATTTGAATTTCAGAAAACATAAATAGAATTTCAGAAAGCATCAATATAATATCAGAAAACATCATTCGAGTTTCAGAAAACATCAATTGAATTTCAGAAAGCATCAATAGAATTTCAGAAAACATCAATTGTATTTCAGAAACCATCAATATAATTTCAGAAAACATCATTTGAATTTCAGAAAACATAAATAGAATTTCAGTAAACATCAATATAATTTCAGAAAACATCACTCGAGTTTCAGAAAACATCAATTGAATTTCAGAAAACATCAATAGAATTTCAGAAAACATCACTTGAATTTCAGAAAACATAAATAGAATTTCAGAAAACATCAATATAATTTCAGAAAACATCATTCGAGTTTCAGGAAACATCAATTGAATTTCAGAAAACATCAATAGAATTTCAGAAAATATCAATTGTATTTCAGAAACCATCAATATAATTTCAGAAAACATCATTTGAATTTCAGAAAACATAAATAGAATTTCAGAAAACATCAATAAAATTTCAGAAAACATCATTTGAATTTCAGAAAACATAAATAGAATTTCAGAAAACATCAATATAATTTCAGAAAACATCATTCGAGTTTCAGAAAACATCAATTGAATTTCAGAAAGCATCAATAGAATTTCAGAAAACATCAATTGTATTTCAGAAACCATAAATATAATTTCAGAAAACATCATTTGAATTTCAGAAAACATAAATAGAATTTCAGAAAACATCAATATAATTTCAGAAAACATCATTTGAATTTCAGAAAACATAAATAGAATTTCAGAAAGCATCAATATAATTTCAGAAAACATCATTTGAATTTCAGAAAACATAAATAGAATTTCAGAAAACATCAATATAATTTCAGAAAACATCAGTCGAGTTTCAGAAAACATCAATTGAATTTCAGAAAGCATCAATAAAATTTCAGAAAACATCAATATAATTTTAGAAAACATCATTCGAGTTTCAGAAAACATCAATTGAATTGCAGAAAACATAAATAGAATTTCAGAAAACATCAATATAATTTCAGAAAACATCAATTGTATTTCAGAAACCATCAATATAATTTCAGAAAACATCATTTGAATTTCAGAAAACAAATAGAATTTCAGAAAACATCAATATAATATCAGAAAACATCATTCGAGTTTCAGAAAACATCAATTGAATTCCAGAAAACATCATTAGAATTTCAGAAAACATCACTTGAATTTCAGAAAACATAAATAGAATTTCAGAAAGCACCAATATAATTTCAGAAAACATCATTCGAGTTTCAGAAAACATCAATTGAATTTCAGAAAACATCAATATAATTTCAGAAAACATCATTTGAATTTCAGAAAACATAAATAGAATTTCAGAAAACATCAATATAATTTCAGAAAACATCAGTCGAGTTTCAGAAAACATCAATTGAATTTCAGAAAGCATCAATAAAATTTCAGAAAACATCAATATAATTTTAGAAAACATCATTCGAGTTTCAGAAAACATCAATTGAATTGCAGAAAACATAAATAGAATTTCAGAAAACATCAATATAATTTCAGAAAACACCAATTGTATTTCAGAAACCATCAATATAATTTCAGAAAACATCATTTGAATTTCAGAAAACATAAATAGAATTTCAGAAAACATCAATTGAATTTCAGAAAGCATCAATAGAATTTCAGAAAACATCAATATAATTTCAGAAACCATCAATATACTTTCAGAAAACATCATTTGAATTTCAGAAAACATCAATTGTATTTCAGAAACCATCAATATAATTTTAGAAAACATCATTCGAGTTTCAGAAAACATCAATTGAATTGCAGAAAACATAAATAGAATTTCAGAAAACATCAATATAATTTCAGAAAACACCAATTGTATTTCAGAAACCATCAATATAATTTCAGAAAACATCATTTGAATTTCAGAAAACATAAATAGAATTTCAGAAAACATCAATATAATTTCAGAAAACATCAATTGTATTTCAGAAACCATCAATATAATTTCAGAAAACATCATTTGAATTTCAGAAAACAAATAGAATTTCAGAAAACATCAATATAATATCAGAAAACATCAATTGTATTTCAGAAACCATCAATATAATTTCAGAAAACATCATTTGAATTTCAGAAAGCATCAATAGAATTTCAGAAAACATCAATATAATTTCAGAAACCATCAATATACTTTCAGAAAACATCATTTGAATTTCAGAAAACATCAATTGTATTTCAGAAACCATCAATATAATTTCAGAAAACATCAATTGTATTTCAGAAACCATCAATATAATTTCAGAAAACATCAATTGTATTTCAGAAAACATCAATAGAATTTCAGAAAACATAAACTGTATTTCAGAAAACATCAATAAAATTTCAGAAAACATATCAATATAATTTCAGAAAACATCAATTGTATTTCAGAAAACATCAATTGTATTTCAGAAAACATCATTTGAATTTCAGAAAACATAAATAGAATTTCAGAAAACATCAATTGTATTTCAGAAACCATCAATATAATTTCAGAAAACATCATTTGAATTTCAGAAAACATAAATAGAATTTCAGAAAACATCAATATAATTTCAGAAAACATCATTCGAGTTTCAGAAAACAGCATTTGAATTTCAGAAAACATAAATAGAATTTCAGAAAACATCAATACAATTTCAGAAAACATCATTCGGGTTTCAGAAAACATCAATTGAATTTCAGAAAACATCAATAGAATTTCAGAAGACATCAATATAATTTCAGAAAACATCATTCGAATTTCAGAAAACATCATTTGAATTTCAGAAAACATAAATAGAATTTAAGAAAACATCAATATAATTTCAGAAAACATTATTCGAGTTTCAGAAAACATCAATTGAATTTCAGAAAACATCAATTGAATTTCAGAAAACATAAATAGAATTTCAGAAAACATCAATATAATATCAGAAAACATCATTCGAGTTTCAGAAAACATCAATTGAATTTCAGAAAGCATCAATAGAATTTCAGAAAACATCAATTGTATTTCAGAAACCATAAATATAATTTCAGAAAACATCATTTGAATTTCAGAAAACATAAATAGAATTTCAGAAAACATCAATATAATTTCAGAAAACATCATTTGAATTTCAGAAAACATAAATAGAATTTCAGAAAGCATCAATATAATTTCAGAAAACATCATTTGAATTTCAGAAAACATAAATAGAATTTCAGAAAACATCAATATAATTTCAGAAAACATCATTCGAGTTTCAGAAAACATCAATTGAATTTCAGAAGGCATCAATAAAATTTCAGAAAACATCAATATAATTTTAGAAAACATCATTCGAGTTTCAGAAAACATCAATTGAATTGCAGAAAACATAAATAGAATTTCAGAAAACATCAATATAATTTCAGAAAACATCAATTGTATTTCAGAAACCATCAATATAATTTCAGAAAACATCATTTGAATTTCAGAAAACAAATAGAATTTCAGAAAACATCAATATAATATCAGAAAACATCATTCGAGTTTCAGAAAACATCAATTGAATTCCAGAAAACATCATTAGAATTTCAGAAAACATCACTTGAATTTCAGAAAACATAAATAGAATTTCAGAAAGCACCAATATAATTTCAGAAAACATCATTCGAGTTTCAGAAAACATCAATTGAATTTCAGAAAACATCAATGGAATTTCAATATAATTTCAGAAAACATCATTTGAATTTCAGAAAACATAAATAGAATTTCAGAAAACATCAATTGAATTGCAGAAAACATAAATAGAATTTCAGAAAACATCAATATAATTTCAGAAAACATCAATTGTATTTCAGAAACCATCAATATAATTTCAGAAAACATCATTTGAATTTCAGAAAACAAATAGAATTTCAGAAAACATCAATATAATATCAGAAAACATCAATTGTATTTCAGAAACCATCAATATAATTTCAGAAAACATCATTTGAATTTCAGAAAGCATCAATAGAATTTCAGAAAACATCAATATAATTTCAGAAACCATCAATATAATTTCAGAAAACATCATTTGAATTTCAGAAAACATAAATAGAATTTCAGAAAACATTAATATAATTTCAGAAAACATCAATTGTATTTCAGAAACCATCAATATAATTTCAGAAAACATCAATTGTATTTCAGAAACCATCAATATAATTTCAGAAAACATCAATTGTATTTCAGAAAACATCAATAGAATTTCAGAAAACATAAACTGTATTTCAGAAAACATCAATAAAATTTCAGAAAACATATCAATATAATTTCAGAAAACATCAATTGTATTTCAGAAAACATCAATTGTATTTCAGAAAACATCATTTGAATTTCAGAAAACATAAATAGAATTTCAGAAAACATCAATTGTATTTCAGAAACCATCAATATAATTTCAGAAAACATCATTTGAATTTCAGAAAACATAAATAGAATTTCAGAAAACATCAATATAATTTCAGAAAACATCATTCGAGTTTCAGAAAACAGCATTTGAATTTCAGAAAACATAAATAGAATTTCAGAAAACATCAATACAATTTCAGAAAACATCATTCGAGTTTCAGAAAACATCAATTGAATTTCAGAAAACATCAATAGAATTTCAGAAGACATCAATATAATTTCAGAAAACATCATTCGAATTTCAGAAAACATCATTTGAATTTCAGAAAACATAAATAGAATTTAAGAAAACATCAATAATAATTTCAGAAAACATTATTCGAGTTTCAGAAAACATCAATTGAATTTCAGAAAACATCAATAGAATTTCAGAAAACATCAATTGTATTTCAGAAAACATCAATTGTATTTCAGAAAACATCATTTGAATTTCAGAAAATATAAATAGAATTTCAGAAAACATCAATAGAATTTCAGAAAACATCAATGTATTTCAGAAAACATCAATTGTATTTCAGAAAACATCAATTGAATTTCAGAAAACATAAATAGAATTTCAGAAAACATCAATATAATTTCAGAACACATCATTCGAGTTTTAGAAAACATCAATTGAATTTCAGAAAACATCAATAGAATTTCCGAAAACATCAATTGTATTTCAGAAAACATCATTTGAATTTCAGAAAACATAATTAGAATTTCAGAAAACATCAATTGAATTTCAAAAAGCATTATTTGAATTGCTGAGAACATTAGTTGTATTTCAGAAAACATCAATAGAATTTCAAAAAGCATCATTTGAATTGCTGAAAACATTAATTGTATTTCAGAAAACATCAATTGAATTTCAGAAAACATCAATTGCATTTCAGAAAACATCAATTGAATTTCAGAAAACAGAATAATCGACTTATTCTTTATGCACTGGAAAATATGATGTTGATGTTTTCTTTAATTATTATATGTTTACACATCTCCCTTGTGATCGGACTCACATGATTTTTTTTTATACACTATCATAATAGTCCAACCCTATTCCCCCATCAACACAATCGCGAAGCATCCACAGTCGATATTATTTTAAGCAATACCGCTTTAAATATAGACGTAAAGACAATGGATTACGAAATACCATCAGACCATCGCCCCATTATGTGTACACTTAAAAGATCAGTGGCCTCGCAGGTTGACCTCAACTATTATGATTATAGTGCAACCAATTGGAACATTTATATGAATTTTTTAGAAAATAAAATCACGTTAAATTCGGATATATACAATACCAAGGTAGTAATTGATCAGGAAATACAAAAATTTATAAATGTAGTCTTCGAAGCAAGGGATGCGTCGACACCTAAAATAACTCAACAAAATAATTACACATTACCAGAAAGAACTGTGAAATATATTAAACTAAGAAGAAGCTTTAAAAGAAAAAGCCAACGATCTTCAAATATAGCCGAGCAAACTTTTTATAATCAATGTACTAAGTTTCTAATTAACATGATTGATAAAAGTATTAATTCGGAAAGCAATAAGAAATGGTGTCAATTATTATCCAATTTAAAACCAGGTGATAAATCATTTTGGAGAATAAGCAGGAACTTGCGAGGAAAAGGAAAAAATCAAATCTCTCACCTTGAGGTTGGAAATACAAGGATAACATCTGATAAGGACAAGGCTGAAGTCCTGGCAAATACATTTGTCAAAGCAAATAACCTCACTTCGAATTACAACCACTCAGCGGATATAGTAATAAATACAACAGTAAATAATTTTAAGAAGGAAAATCCCAGTTCTGAGTCAGCAATTTATACATCTCTAGAAGAAGTAATGAATATTGTCTCATTAATAAAACCCTCAAAATCTCCTGGTTTTGACAATGTTCCCAACCTGCTCTTAAAGAAACTACCACTCAAAGCTCTAAAATTACTGGTTATAATATTTAACAGCTGCATCAAACTCAACTATTTCCCAAACCATTTCAAAAACGCTAAGGTTATAGCTATCAACAAATCTAGTAAGCCAAAAAATAACCCAAATAGCTATAGACCTATTAGTTTATTAAGTAACTTAGGTAAAATATTTGAAAAAATACTACATTCTCGTCTTAGTGATTTTGTAACGACCAATTCTATTGTTGCTAAAGAACAATTTGGATTTAAAAAAGGGCATAGCACTACTCACCAAGTAAACAAAATTAAAAATCAAATAATCAGCAATAAAAACAGTAAACGTTCAACGGTTCTAATACTGTTGGATATCGAAAAAGCGTTTGACACCGTTTGGCATAATGGCCTAGTATTTAAACTTCTTGATGCAAATGTACCAAAATATTTATGCAAACTTATTTCAGATTTCATTCACGGCAGAAGCTTTAAAGTTGCGATTAATAATGAAACATCATCTCCAAAAACCATCACCACAGGGTTACCTCAAGGATCAGTGTTGTCGCCATTGCTTTACTCGATATATACATCCGATTTCAAAGTTCCGAAATATATGAAAATTGCTTACTACGCAGATGATACTGCGTTAATTTCTTCAAACAAACTTAAAGTGCACTCCTGAAGAAAATGGAAAAGGGACTTGTAAATTGCAGTAAATATTTTCACAAATGAAAATCAAAATTAATCCAAACAAGACCCAAGCAATTATTTTTCCGTTCAACAAATCTCCCAAAAGATTGCCAAGACGCCATCTTCATATTGGAAATAATTCCATAAATGTAGTTAATCATGTCAAATATCTCGGAGTTGTCTTGGACAAAAAGCTTACTTTTACACAACATATTATGGCTACGTGCCAAAAAGCTATAAAATCATTTAAAGTATTATGGCCACTTCTAAATAGAAGGTCCTTTCTAAACCCCAAAAACAAATATCTCCTATTCAAAAGTGTTATAAGGGCAATATTAACATATGCGTGTCCTATTTGGAGTGACGCTGCCAACTGCCACCTAAAACGCTTACAAATTATACAAAACAAATGTCTTAAAATGATTAATAAAAAGCCCTGGAGGTATCCTACAAATCTTCTTCATGAAGAAACAGGTTATGAAAAAATTATCGATTTCATAACAAGGATTAACAACAATTATTTTGCCAAAATTGAAAATTCCTCTTACCCACTGATAAGAGAATGTAGAGAAGTAACGTAGAATTAAAAAGAAATCACCAAATTGAAAATTATATGCTTATAGAGGTCTATTATTTCTAATAAACCTTCTATAAGCATATAAATATTTTCAGATAGTATTTGAATTTATTAAATCATATAAAGGTTTTTTCCCTCCCATTTTCCTTTAAAAATCATTAAAAAATAAAATAAAAACTATTTAATGTCTTTAGATCCTATATATTATTTGTTGCAATATCTATGTTAAGATAAGATCTCATATGTTAATATCAAATTTGTTAAAATATGTAAATGAAGAAAGAATATATAATTGAAAAAAAAAAAAATTGTTAAAGAGGAATATGAAAAAATCTTAAGATTGGCAGATAATTCCAAATTTGATAAACACGTGTAACGACACGTTTTCCGCACTATGCTGGGGCAACCTCAGCGTGCCCAGGGTTCGTTACCTTTATTTATTTTCGACTAAAATAAGAATAAAAAAACACAACACTTCGTTTTCAACGACTTTATAAACCGCACTTTATTTATACACAAACTATACACCGATTCTGATACTACTGGGACTTGTTAGCCGACGTCGTGAGTCTGGGTTGATGTCAATGTATGACCGTCAACTATTCCTGTCGAACTGATGGTGGCGTTACACTCTGTCAGTTCAGGGTGAGCTCAGGTCGTTATACTTTAACAGGGGGTAGAGATCACCTGGTTGATGTTGGTATAACAATCTTTCAACCGGTGATGGCCCCGTTGTATGACAGTATGTCTGGTCTAATCAGAGAAGGAAACCCTAAACCACCGATTGATCCAGCTGTTACTGTGTGATAACGACGCTCTCCGTCAGACTCTCACAAAGGGATAGAGATCACCGGGTTGATGTTGATAGAACAATCTTTCAACCGGTGATGGCCCCGTGGTATGACAGTAGTCTGGTCTAATCGGGGAAGGAAACCCTATACCACCGATTGATCCAGTCGTTACTGCGAGTCAATCCCGTCCGTTTGTCGGGTTCAAGTTAAGGCTAGAGATCACCTGGTTGATGTTGGTATAACAATCTTTCAACCAGTGATCGTCCCAGTTGGTTGCCAGTAAGTTCGATCTAATCGGCGAAGGAAACCCTATGACACCGATTGATCCAATGGTTACTGGGGTCAGTGTAGTCTAAGTCGTTATTCTGTGTATAGCCCACTGGAGTGATGTTGGTATAACAATCTTTCACTCTAAGTGACTGCACTCAGGTCTTCAGGTGGTTGTATTCTACTGATGATGGAAACCCAATATGTCAGTAGACTACGACCTTACCTTCTGGCCGTCCACTGGCTAATTAAAAATTCTGTTTACTGCATCGCCTTTTATACTGTTCGGCTACAGTAAATAAAGCTTTCACCATCGCGTGGTGGGATATTAACAGTGTGTAAACTGTTAACATTATTGAAGCTTTTCTCTTTACATTATCTTAATTAACTTAACATCATTAATGTATAATGCCCTAGCTTTAAGCTCTAATGTTATATCAATAATATTTTAATTCATTTAATTCTAAATCATCTTAATATAATATAATATAATGCTATGTTTATAATAACATAAAAGGTCATTTAATTCAAGTTGCCTTTATCCCAACAAGATTTGTATAATACTGTGTGTAAGCTAACATAAGTTTCTTTAATTCATTTTCTTTTTTTAGTTTACATGAGAACTTAGTATAATAAAATAATATAAAAAATATAAAAAAAATATAAATAATATAAACAGCTGACTTCTTGTGTGGTAAAAACAAGCCAAGCGCCTTTTACTCGTCACACGGCCCCTCCTCTCGATCGAGTATGGACCTTACCCGATAGGTGCCATTGCGGGCTATCTGGATATGATAGGTGACGCCATCGATAGTTCGTTTAAATCGTTGGATGCAGAATGGCTTGGTTTGGATCGCTTCTTCGATCACACGTTGAACTTGGTCGGGTACCCCTGTGGCCTTGGTTGGTGGTGTTGACTTACCATTAGAATTGGTTTCGTCAACTCGGTGGCTAGAACTGGTACTACTGACGTCTGGAATGGTCGTAAATGCCATTGGTACTGAAAGTGCCGCGGTGGTATCTGAGGTTGATGCTAGTGGCGCAGATGAGGCCGTAGAGGATGATGATGAAGATGATGACGAGGAGGATGATGGGGATGAAGAAGCTGATGAAGATGACGTGGAAGATGGGATGACGGTGACAAACGCCTGGTAGATGTGGGCGTGGTGTCGTCAAGACCCGTTTCTCTATGGGTAGGTTCGAGTGTAGTATTATCAAGACGTGGTTGAGCCCAGTGGGTGGTGAAAGTTGGTGATCCCCAAGCTGTCGTGGTGTGATCATCCCTAGGTGGGGTGGCCTCGAGGATGAGAGTGTCCGATGTGGATGATGGGGATGTCGGATGTCTCCATGTTTCGTGGTCTGATCGGCGTGACACATTCTTCACTGTTGGCAATTCCCTCATCAGTGGTTACAATACTGCTGGTAACCGTGTCATCCCTGGAAGTCGTGAGTGGGGCTGGGTTGTCGTCACTCATGGTTATCCCGTTGTCGTGGTCTGTCACTGGCGGTGTTGTTGTTCGTGTATCGCCATAACTTAAGGCCCCTATGGTTGGCATGGGCTTGACAAGGGGTACAATAACTTGTACTGTCATTGTTCGCTCGAAGCAATGGTATCCGAGGTATGGATAGGACCTAGTGTGCTGGGTCATGTTGCAGAAACCTTTTCTGCTGGGCGGTGTCGGTGGGCAATACTCTTCGTTATCACTGTCTAGTGACGGTGGCGAGCGAGATGGTAAGGGTGACGGTGGTGTGTTTGACCTAAATGCCATGGTTCGGTCATAGAATCCGTATAGGGCACGGTTTAGTTCAACTTCAATCGGATCGAGGAAATCGTCCGTTATATTATCTCTTTCTTCTGGTTCATCCGGTAGTTGGTTTGGTTGTGGCCGTTCGGTTGGGGCCTGTGGTCGCCTCTGAGCAGATGGACTCCAGGAAGCGTACCGCGGGGTACCGGGGTTCTGGCTGTCGACTGTTACATCAGCTGACCGGGATGGCTGTGGTGTCGTGGTCAGCCTGTAAAATGTGGCTTCACCTGGTGTGAAGACTGGTGGTGGACCAGGGGTAGCTGGTCGTCTACGACGGTAACCCTGTTGTCTGGTTTTGCTGGTGCTAGGCATCGGGACAGGATCTACGTACATGGTCCGGTGCCTCTTAGTTTGTTCTCATTCGAGGTTGGCCCGGAACCGTTTCCTGGCTCGTTCGAACTTGTCAGACATGTGTTTTGTTTGTTTATGCTCGGGGTTGAAGGAACTAGTGAGAAAAGTAAACAGAGAAGATCAATGGTATTAGTGAGGGAAATGAAATAAATTATTCTTATATCCCTGACTGTGGGTGGTAATCTTTCAAGTCTCCTATGTGAGCAGACCGGGTGTCCCTTGTGTCGGTGCCCTGTAGTTTGACTATTACGGGTGATATAAAATCAATAACGGCATAAGGCCCATCAAATTTGGGAGCAAGTTTTGCCGTGAATTTATCATGTGCTTTCGAAAGTGGTTGTTGTCGCACCAACACTTTGTCGCCTACATTTGGTTTCCAGACTCGTCGTCGAAGATTGTAATGACGTTTCTGGTCCTGACTAGTTTTACTGAGGTTCACCTTCACGATCTTGAAGACTTCTTGAAGAGCGTGGGCCCGTTCGGTTGGGCTAGGATTATGTGCTCCGGTTCCGATGGTGACCTCTTCGTACAGTGCCTTAGGTAAGCGAGGTTCTCGGCCCTGTGTAAGGTATGCCGGGAAATATCCTGTGGATTCAGCTGAACTAGTATTTATTGCCAGCATAATTTCGGGAATGAATTCATCCCATGTGTTATGGCTATGGCTGGAGAACTGTGCAATTATGGTTTTTATTGTACGATTAGCCCGCTCAGTTGGATTCTCTTGGGGGGTATGGGGTGCGGTGAATTGTTGTTCGGTACCAATCTCCTTAAGATACCGCTGGAAAATCCGCGACGTGAATTGTACGCCATTGTCAGTGATGATCATCTTAGGTACCCCATATCGACTGACGATACGCTCGCGAAAGCTTTTAGTTAGGCTGATGGCCGTAGCTTTACGCAGGGGTATTAGTTCACACCATTTGGAGAATCTATCAAATAAAACCAGCAACATTGTATTTCCATGCTTCGATCGGGGAAGTGGTCCTACAAAGTCTGCGCATACAGTGGCCCATGGTTCTTCTGGTACTCGACTTAACATTTCAGCAGCGGGCCGTCGTTGCGAGACCTTATGACGTTGACATGATTGGCATCGACGGATATATTGGGCAATATTCCGAAACATGCCTGGCCAATAGTACCGGCTCGCAATTCGTTGCATGGTTTTCCGTGTCCCGAGGTGTCCCGCCGTAACGTCATCATGGTTTTCTTTTAATACTCTTGATCTGAGTTCACTAGCCACACATAGTTTCCATGGTGTCCCATCTTCATCGTTCGGGTGACGAGGGAAGTGTCGATACAACTGTTGTCCGACGATTGCGTAGTCCGCATACTTACTGGGGTGTTCTTGTACTTCTCGCATTCGTTGCGTGAGCCAAGCGCATTTACTGGGTGTTGCTGCTATATGGGAAGGACCGTTGACGTATTGGAACTTGGGTAACTCGGTTTCTGGGAACTGCTTGATGAGTTGCTGGTCATCAGGTCCGTGTTCCGAGATGAGTGTAGGTTCCTCTGTGGTTGTAGTCTCAATTGGTGACTCGTGGTTGTGTGTTATCGTGATATTTGGTGGTATGGTTGCCTGTATCATACCACAGGGTTCGGTTGGTGTTGCTACGTGCGTGCACTTGACTGTCAGGCCCGCGCAATTTAGTGTGGTGTGGAATTTCCGTAGGAAATCCAGTCCCAAGATAATATCTTCATTAAAGTCCGGCATGATGAGGAAAGTACAAGTAGTGGTCCGGTGGCCGAGGATAATGGTGTAATCGACCGCGGTCGTGATGAGCTTCCTCGAGCCGTCGGCTAAGACGATATTTAAACCGTCCGTGAGTGTGATGGGGCATTTGCCTATAGATTTGACGAATTCGTTGTTGATAAAATTTCGAGAGGCCCCTGTATCGATGGTAGCTGTGACCAGGTGCTTTTCAATTAAAACCGTGGCCGTGATACGGGTCTCTGCGCACTTCAAGCTGGTGGGATTTATTGAGGGTTGGTTTTTTGGTAAGTCGTCCGCCCTCAGTCGTGGCGACCTACACTGTCGTTTCCCGACTTTTGGTTTACTTAAGCTTTTATTCTTGGTGGTGTTTTGGCAGTAGACATAGCGTAGTGTTTCTCGATTCGGTGGACCTCGGGGAGAATTATGCTTTGATACTCCGTTGGTTGTTCGTGGAGACTCCACCGGTGTGCTGGGCGTGTTTCGGGGTATGCTCTCTAGGTCATTAGCTAATGACGTCAATTCCTGTAGGGTGGTGAAGTCTTTTCGCCTGATATACCACTGGTAATCCGGGTGTGCATTCCGGAAAATATGTGTCAGTTTTTCAGCCTCCGTAAGTTTAGAGTGGCGCATCAGATTTTGTAAAACGAGGACATAGTCCTTGAATGATTCGCGTGGCCGCTGTGTGCGCTTTCGTATTTCGTCCTCCAATCTCTCAAAATAGCGCGGTGGGAGGAAGAATTCCAAGAAATCGGCTTTAAATGCATGCCAAGTCGGCCAATGTTGATTGTTGTTCCGGTACCAGATGCTGGCTTTGTCACGGAAAAACTCGGGCATTGTCTTGGGTACTCGGTCTAGGGGAACACCGTACATATCGGCGAGCTCTTCTACCCGTTCGACAAAACCGAGCGGGTCTTAATCACCTTTATATTCCACGCTCCATTTACGTATCTGATCGATGACCGCAATGGTAGATATTGGCGAAATTTGTGCGACGCTGTATGGTGCATTCCAACTAGCCTCGTCTTTGCCGGGTAAGGGACAGTGCCGTGTTTCCCTTCCGTCCGGTGTGGTTAGCACCTCGTGATTATGCCTAGTTGTCGTTGGTACAGTGAGAGTTGAGGGCTTGGCAGGCTCTTCATATTTGAATTGTAGTTCTAACAGCCGTTGTTTTCGCGTCTCATCGTGGTCGGCAGCGATAAATTTAGCCAGCCGCTTGCTGAGTTCCTCCACGTTGCCGGCGGGGTCCAAATTAAATTCTGCTGCGCAGGCAAGTAGTTCTTCCCGTTTGAGCGAATAAGCCCACGTCGTTCTCAACATGATTTTGCACTTAATTTGGGTTTATGTATTAAAATATTGACACTTTTAGCTTACCTCTGTGTGCGGTTTACTAAATGGATATTTAGGGTTATCGCTGGTCTTTTTTTTTTTTTTTTTTTGCTTAAATATTTACTTGTAATTGGCTGCTTTCTTTAGGATTTTCTTTAAACTGTAGGTTTGTCCTATGTTTGTTTTTTTTTTCTATGCCACTCAAAAATGTCGCGTTACCAACATTGTCGTTGGACCACTACGTAATAAGGGTTACCGAGATGTGCTCCTTATTTAAAATAATATGTTTAATTGATCGTATAGTATATCTGTTCTATTATTGCTATTTTTTTCTTATGTGATTGCTTTATTTATGTTTTTTTTTTTTTTTTTTTTTATAGTGTGATTATATAGTTTACATTTGAAATTAGTCACCAAACTTTTCATTTTTTTATTGTTCGCGCACAATTATGTATGTTAATATTATTTATCACACTTGTTGTCTCTTGGATATTATTCTTAATTTATTTTCGTCGTGGACAGTTTTCCGACTGTCCCTGCTCGGGCGCCATTGTAACGACACGTTTTCCGCACTATGCTGGGGCAACCTCAGCGTGCCCAGGGTTCGTTACCTTTATTTATTTTCGACTAAAATAAGAATAAAAAAAACACAACACTTCGTTTTCAACGACTTTATAAACCGCACTTTATTTATACACAAACTATACACCGATTCTGATACTACTGGGACTTGTTAGCCGACGTCGTGAGTCTGGGTTGATGTCAATGTATGACCGTCAACTATTCCTGTCGAACTGATGGTGGCGTTACACTCTGTCAGTTCAGGGTGAGCTCAGGTCGTTATACTTTAACAGGGGGTAGAGATCACCTGGTTGATGTTGGTATAACAATCTTTCAACCGGTGATGGCCCCGTTGTATGACAGTATGTCTGGTCTAATCAGAGAAGGAAACCCTAAACCACCGATTGATCCAGCTGTTACTGTGTGATAACGACGCTCTCCGTCAGACTCTCACAAAGGGATAGAGATCACCGGGTTGATGTTGATAGAACAATCTTTCAACCGGTGATGGCCCCTTGGTATGACAGTAGTCTGGTCTAATCGGGGAAGGAAACCCTATACCACCGATTGATCCAGTCGTTACTGCGAGTCAATCCCGTCCGTTTGTCGGGTTCAAGTTAAGGCTAGAGATCACCTGGTTGATGTTGGTATAACAATCTTTCAACCAGTGATCGTCCCAGTTGGTTGCCAGTAAGTTCGATCTAATCGGCGAAGGAAACCCTATGACACCGATTGATCCAATGGTTACTGGGGTCAGTGTAGTCTAAGTCGTTATTCTGTGTATAGCCCACTGGAGTGATTTTGGTATAACAATCTTTCACTCTAAGTGACTGCACTCAGGTCTTCAGGTGGTTGTATTCTACAGATGATGGAAACCCAATATGTCAGTAGACTACGACCTTACCTTCTGGCCGTCCGCTGGCTAATTAAAAATTCTGTTTACTGCATCGCCTTTTATACTGTTCGGCTACAGTAAATAAAGCTTTCACCATCGCGTGGTGGGATATTAACAGTGTGTAAACTGTTAACATTATTGAAGCTTTTCTCTTTACATTATCTTAATTAACTTAACATCATTAATGTATAATGCCCTAGCTTTAAGCTCTAATGTTATATCAATAATATTGTAATTCATTTAATTCTAAATCATCTTAATATAATATAATGCTATGTTTATAATAACATAAAAGGTCATTTAATTCAAGTTGCCTTTATCCCAACAAGATTTGTATAATACTGTGTGTAAGCTAACATAAGTTTCTTTAATTCATTTTCTTTTTTTAGTTTACATGAGAACTTAGTATAATAAAATAATATAAAAAATATAAAAAAATATAAATAATATAAACAGCTGACTTCTTGTGTGGTAAAAACAAGCCAAGCGCCTTTTACTCGTCACACACGTACTACAAAATAACGATCATATATTGAAAGATGTCCAATAGGCACATTTATCTGTATATTTCGAGTTAAATTAATAAAAGAAAAGTCATTAACTAGAAGCTCCGGTTGCTGTATTCCATATGTTACTAAAGTATATGATAATATTGTAGTTCTATAAAGTTTTTAATGAATATAAACAGATTTCCATCTTTGAAGAAACCTATTTATATATTAATTGCAATTTTGCTACCAGGCTTTATTACATATCGCACTTGTACCTCTAAAGTGAGTCAACTCAAAATTTTTAAACTTTCACTTTTTGCAAGAAAACGCTACACAGTGGTCATATCTATCCACTGTAAAAATCTTACATCGATTTTTCTAGTCTTTCGCTGGAAAAAAAAATACAGTTGTAACCCTATTTGTGTTATAAGAGTAGCTTTTTTAGGATCCACTAAATTTTATTGTAATCTTGGTGGCTACTTAGTCGGTTTTATGTGTGCTGAAACCTACATTAAATATATCCACCAACCGAGGAGTTATTTAATTCGGTATGATACTGTTGATAATTGCACTGTTAATTGTAATTGGTTTTCTAGTATCGGGTATTCTGGTAGTTAATAGAAATATAGAAAAACCTACATTATGGTAAGCATTATATGCCAGTTTTACTGCATTCATTTTATTAAGTATGCTAATTAAATTTGGCATTTATTTAAAATAAAACGTATACAGCAATTCTTTTAATTAAATTCATATTTCTACTTATGTACTTTTGAATGAATATGTAGTAATATTTCGTATATTGGGTAATATATAATTTCAGACATATTTATGACATTTGAAATAAATAATTAAATAATATGAAATATTAATAATATGAAATAAATAATTAAATAATTACCAACTCATCCTCTAGAATTTGTTTCTGTCTAATGTATATGTTTTTATTTTTATTTTAATGATAGTTCTGCCAGGCACTTTTGGGGCTTATTTCTTCAAATCTTGTTGGATTTATCATGAGGATATTTGTGCAATATCCAATTGGTGAATTTACACATTATGTATTAAGAACTAGTACGTATTTTTGGTATTAAAATTTAAAAACATGATAATAATAATGGTAATTCCTATGAAATGGAACCAAATATGAAATATATGAAAAAACTAATAAATTAAAGAAAAACATAAAAATAAAAACAATACACAAAAAATTTGTTAGAGTTAAAACACATAATACTTAGCTTAATACGCTACGTTCAAAATAGAAAATAAATTGCATTTAACCGTTAGTTTTATTTATGTTTTCATTGAATCACACGGTTTTGTGTTTAAATTTATTTCTTTTAGTGTATTATTGTGTAATAATTTTTTGAAACTTGGCAACTCCAGTTGTCGGGCAAAATGGCCACGTTTTCAGTTACACACGAAACGTCAAACTTTGTTGACGTTGACATTAAGAGCATTTAATACTTGGACGTCGGTAATATCGGTTGTGTGCGGCATTTGTTATTGCAATTTAAAGAAAAGAAATTTTTCATTAACAATTTAAATAAATATATCAAATTCTTCAGTGATATTTTTTTAAATATACGTTGGTATTATAATATTGACTACCTAAGTAAAGAAATTACACAAATTAACAAGTGCTTAAGAAAAAAGATTAAAAGAAAAAATCAGGTCGTACTACGACGTAGCAGAGCAGACAGAATAACCAAATGCGAGCAGCAAAGACAAAAAGAATAAGAAAAAATCTCAAATTTTTAATGAGTTTTAAATATATAAAGACATTTTAGATGTCTTTTTTTTCATTTGAACAATAGTTAAAGATTTTTCTTAAAAATATTTACAAGTTTTGGAAATATTGATATGAAGTCAATTCTGCTTTCGTTCCTTTTGTTGGCTCTCTCTGTCAACGCCGCAGTCGTCGCAGTCATATTATCACCGTTTTCTACTGCTTTCTACTTTCGCGGCGCTCGAAAAACACAGTGACTGTGTGTTTGTGACTAAAAGTCCAATTACGTTAAAAAAGAAAAACACGTTTTTTCTAGTTCATTTTTACTTGCGCTCAATATATGAACCTAAAAATCTTTCAAATGAAAAGAAAAAAATCAAATATCAAATTATTTTGCGATATGTATATTTCTTTTGGCATTTGTAAATTACTAGCATACACATGCATTTAAAATATCAATTTCGAATTAAATGATCTTGTGATATAAACTGCAGGTTTCAATATGTTAAATAATTTTTGTGTTTTATTGTTACCCTGGGCCACCATCATTATCAACACTGTCCACCAGTTGTGGTGTTAAAAAAATTTTTTTTCTGTACTTTCCACTTTCATCAATGATCGCATTTTTTTAGGTTTCTTGTATTTTCTTTTATTTGTGGCATTTCCTATTTATTTTTATTTTCGATCGTTGTCTCCATACATATTCTCCTCTTTGGTAATCAGTCAGTCAGTCATACAGTCACTTTCAGTCGTCGATTACTTATCTGTTTTTGTTTCTTTTCGAGTTGTAAACGATCGCAACGACAACTCATACAGTTAAACAGAGAATGTATAGGTATGTATGTGAATTGGTGTTTCGTGTTATTGTGATGAATGGTTCGCTGGTTTAGTTATCTACATCATAGTCCAAGTTTGTTGTTAAAATATCATAAAATAGCATCAGTGAGGTTTTTGAAAAGTTTAATTGATTCACCATTAAAAGTAAAATTTAATTAAAAAGATTCCAAATATAAACCTCGTTTAAATTTTAAAAAGATGAAAGAGATTGGTTGAGCGAGAATCTAAGCAACCGATTTTTTTTTAATTGTACCTATGCTCCAGTATAAGATTTTTGAATTATTGTGCGATCTCCATTAATGCTACTATATTGATAACGAGGCAGTTGCAAGAGCCGTAGTAGTTGCAAAATTCATATTAAAAAATTTTCAGGCCTACACGGCACTGTTTGGAAGTGATCAGAAAAAATCATAAAAATAACGAGTTTATTTAATAGAAAGTTGTGTAACAGTTGTGTAAATTTTAATACCTACTTTGTAAATAATATTTTATTTATTAATGTTTATCATAGAACTTTAAATTTTCATAAAAGAAAAAAGTTTACAGTCATAATTCATAATAAAGTAATATATTTCTTTAAATTTGTTCAGAACTACAAATCCAATATAAGGTTACGCAAATTAAGCTGTTATAACATGATGAAAACAGTCGGTTTGAAATCTAGTGATTTTTTCAAAATTTCTTCATAATATAGTATCTTTTAAACTTCCAATTATTAGATCTGGTTTGAAACACTGCTGGTATTAACATTCAATTTATGTAAACAAAAAATTTTAAAACATGAAAATATTAAAAATTTTAATTTTTTTTATATTTCTTGAACAAAAACATGCATGCTACAAGAAAAAGTGCCAGTATTTATTTCTCGTTATATTAAATGATGGAGTTAAAAAGTTATCAGGTTTTATTTTATTATAAAAAAAATTAAAAAATGTAACGAAACATTCACAGAGCATTGCAAGAATTTGTAGATTAGTTATAGAAAAATATTAAAATATTCAACTAATGCCGTTTTCTTTTCTAACAAAAAATGTCGCATTTTATTTGCACTTTTTTTGTTGAAAAGTGTATTTTTATACCCTCCACTCCAGTGTGCATTTTTTTATATATTCTGAATGAAGAGCAACCTTATATTATACATCAACCGAAAGGTTTCAAATTATTATCCTCTTTGGAGTCATAGGCTGAAAATATTCAAAAAAAGGGGAACAATGGGGAAATATTCTAGCACTACAACCTGAAAGAAGTCAAAGACTTCAAATTTTTGCGATTTGCGAGGACTTGAATTTGAGACCTTTCGATTGATGTATAAGATAAGGTTGCTTTTAATTCAGAATATATAAATAATCTTACCGCTAAAAACAAAGTTTTTATTAAAACTATTTCTTTCCTTATGCATATGAGTTTTGAATCTCTCCGTGACTTTGCTTGACAACTTTAAAATTAATCTTTGGTCACAACAAGTCTATGGACCAAGAATCAGATTAATTGGATGAGGGTAAATGGGGTTTAAATCATGGCGTGAATACATCAAAGTTAATCTTTTTTCACAGCAAATCTATCGACCAAGTTTCAGATCGATCAGATAAGGGTAAATGGGATTTAAATCACTCCGTGACTGTGCGTGACTATGTCAAAGTTAATATTTTATTCGCAGCAAGTGTATGGGCAAAGTTTTAGATCGATCGGATAAGGGGAAGTGAGGTTTTAATCTCTCCGAGACTGTGCGTGACTATGCGTGCCTGTGCGTGATTATGTCAGAGTTAATCTTTTTTCACAGCAAGTCTATGGACCAAGTTTCAGATCGATCGGATGAGGGGAAATGACATTTAGGTCACTCCGTGACTGTGCGTGACTACCCCAAAAATAATCTATAGTCACAAGACTATGGGCCAAGTTTCAAATCCATTTGATGAAGGAGAATGGGGTTGACCCACGACAACAGACAGACAGAGAGTATGAGTTAAAAGAAAGAGTTTAAAAATACACTTTTCGAAAAATTGGCTTCAATTGTTTGCGATTTTCGAGGGCTTGACTTTGTGAACTTTCGATTGATGTATAAGATAAGATTGTTCTTAATTCAGAATATATAAAAAAATACACTTTTCGAAAAAAGTGCAAAAAAAATGTGACATTTTTTTATCGGAAAAGAAACCGGCATAAATATTTTAAAAAACTTTTTCAAAAAAATGTGAAAACTTTATTGTGAAATCTTTATTGATGATACTTTATTTAATATTGCTGTTGAGTTTTATGCATTAAATAATAAAAAGTCTATAAAAGTCTATATCCTATGAAGGCCTTTGAGTTTTTAGTTGTAATTTTTAATAATTGTTTAAATATTTTTGTAATAATTTGAAAACTGCAAAGATAATTCGTATCAATAAGATAACAAATTCTTCCGATATCAACCTCTTAAGGCCTATTTGTTTTAGGAGAAAATTATTCGTGAAAAATGGATATCGGATGGAATAACACTTATATTTCGAATTTGGGGCCCTTATTATGAGTTGCCAGCACGGTCAAAAATTTCGTTGTACAACGAATTTTCAATCGAACACAATTTTGCTTTCGATGCTGGATGGCAGTTTGTAAAATTTATTGAAAATATAAGTTTTAAATTATTTTAATTTCACGAGATTGATCTGCCTTGTGTGCATTGCCGCAGCAGTTCGTCTGTAGTAGACAGCAATTCCATAAACGCCTCCTTGCAGTCGAAAATTTGCTATAAATCTGCAAACAAATGGTGCCCTTGTTAAAACCTCGCATACTTACGTAGTGGAATCTATTTCCAAATTATTGGAAGCATCTCTCATGACGAAGCATTCATCTTCATCAGACGATCATATAACCATAATTCCATGTTAATAAATAAATAATTATTTTTTTTCTTTAATAAATTTGTAAACAATGTTTATAATAGTGCCAGCTGATAAATCTTATATATTAAAATAATTTATGAATAAACTTTGCATTCAAGATTTTTTTCAATATTTTTCTTCTCCCAAACCTCTATAACTAGAGTTCCAATTAACGTAGGCTGTTGACATAGGTCTAAGAACACTCAGTGGATTCGTTGGGTTTGAGGAAAGTTATGCGTGGAGAATCAACTTTACTTTTACTGTACGTCAACTTATCTTGGCATATTTTGGCATTACTGCGCGTTAACTTCTCTTGGCAAATTCGTTGGGTTTGAGGAAAGTTAACTTCTCTTGGCATATTTTGGCATTACTGTACGTTAACTTCTCTTGGCAAATTTTGGTATTATATTATAAAAATTAATATAATATAATGCTGCGGAGCAGCAGGGGTCCTCTAGTATGTACTATTGTGAATAATCCAACTGAGTGAAATTCACAATAGCGCTATTTTATCGAATATGCGCCATAATACCAAATGAAAATTAGTTCGATCAGTTAGTTCGACCACAATTGAAAATCTAAAGTTGCTCATATTAGGCACTTGGATTTAAGAATGGACATTCTACTGTAGACGCCAATTCAAAATAAGTACCTACAATTGGTATTGACTTACGTGTTATTAAATTAAAACTTAGTTTTTTTTTATGGCAATATCTATTGCCAAATTAATTCTTTTTCTGATTTTGGTATTGTCTCATGTGAAGTTCCGCAGGGCTTAATTTGTATAACATTTTTATTTATGAATTTCCTCTCGTATACTTTATGCGAATGATTAACTTCTCTTCGCCCATCATGAATCTCTTACTCTATCTTAGGTATTAAAATTAATGTCTCTAGAAATGCGTCGGGGAAGTGTTTTAAATGGTATTGAAATTTCTTTTAAAAATATTTTTAAATATCTTGGCATTATTTTGAAAAAGCTTTTTAAATTTAAATTCTTAAATAAAGTTTGCAGAATGAAGGGAATGGATGTTTTGACAGAGTTTTATCTAACAAAGTTTTACAAAATTACAGCTTTATAAAGCAATGGGTGAGATAAGTTTTTTATGAATTTCCTGTTTGGTTTTCCATTTCACCGACATTAAAGAATAAATTTTAAATTTTGTGAGAAAGGTTTTAAGGTTTTCTATTGGAAAAAAGGACAAAAAGGTTTTCTGGCTATATATTTCAGACTAAAATTTTCTTTATTTAATGTATTCCAATTTCGGTTATTATTTGCGAAAAAGGCTCCATAAATATTATCGCAACTTAACCTACTAGTAGTTTAATTAATAAGGTTTAATTAAGCTGCGTTCACACTACGTGTTTTGCTCGTGTTTTTCTTATTTTTTAGCACGTGTAATTTGTACACATAGTGTGAACCCTTTCAAACATTGTTTATGTACAACACATTTTGCAAGACATATGTAAAATTTTCAATTAGAGCAGGTTCTATTTTGGCAAGATAAACATATGAAAATACAACACTGCTTGTGGCGAAAGAAAAACAGAGTAAATTATAAAGATTAATATTGAGAGAAAAATAAATTGTTTAATATTAATTAACAATTAAAAAATATATAAAATATATAACTTTATTTTTAACAATAATTTTTTGTAAATTCACAAATTAAATCAGCTGTTGTTTACATTTAGAGGTTATGCCATACGGAAATACATATGTATGTTTGAACGCAAAAATTATGAATTGTATGTAAAACGGCAATTTTGACACACACACGGAATTGCGTATGGATCGTAAAACTGAATTTACACATGGAAAATACACATAGTGTAAACACGCCTTTAATTTTCTAATTATTTAAGTTTTATATTTTTATACCCTATACCACTATGTGGTTTGGGTATAATGACTTTGTGCTGCTGTTTGTAACAACCAAAAATATTTGACCTAGACACATCTTTAATTATACCGATCGAATCAGAATCACTTTCTGAGTTGATTTAACAATGTCCGTCCGTCTGTCCGTCCGTCTGTCTGTGTGTCCATGTAAAGCTTGTAATCAAACTGCAGGTCGCAAATATGAATATATTTTGATGAAATTTGGTATATAAGCTTTTGTCGGCCATGGGATGAACGCTATTGAAATTGGTGGGAATCGGTCCATGTTCAGACCTAGCCCCCATACAAATTACCCATATGAAATCGACATAAATTGCCATAAGATCCAAATTGTCATATAGATCTTACTCAAATTGGGTTTGTATGCGTTCATTACATCCACTAATGAGTAGTCCAAAAATGATCCCTTTGACCCCATATAGAGCTGCTTCCCGATCTTCACTTAAATCTATTAAAAAACAAAAATATTGCACTGATTCTTCTCAAATTTTGTTTGTACATATTTTTGCAAAATACAAGAGACTTTACCAAACATGATCAGGATCGGTCCATTTTTGGACCTAGTCCCTTTATAGATATAGCATCCGACATGAACTTTTTCATATCTGCAGCCAAAAAAATTAATAAAAATCCCACTCAAATTTGGTTTTTGCTTATTTTCAATGTCCAGTTAGTTGGGCCTAAGAGATAGGGTTTCTAAACGCATGGTATAGGGTATCGTATAGTCGGTCTAGACCGACTATAATTTTCTTACTTGTTTTCTTTAACTTTATTTACACTTTTTTTAATGTGACTTTTTAAACGTTAAATTTAATCTCTAAATGTGGCTTCGAATCGCGAGATTTTGGTTAGATTTCGTGAAAATCTCAGCAATTGTCGAGATATAAACTTGTTTGGGATATTTCGAGATTTTCAATTGAATTCTTTCTTTATTCGTATAACCTAACCCAGAGGGTTATATATGATTAAAAATACTACTATTTAATGAGGCCTTCATCGAAATATCATTTTCTAAACTTCAAACGTGCGAAATTTCAATAGAAGCATATAGTTTTTGTAAGTTATGGGCTAAAATGAAATAAATTGATTTGCCTATTACCAAATAAATACCAAATAAACACATTAAAAAATGATGCAAAATTTAAATAGATGCACCTCCTAAAAACTTAAAACTATTTTATATGAATTGCTCCTTCATTTTGTATGACACCGAACAATCGCCACTAGTTCTTAAAAATCGTTCTTCTAAATCGTTTACGGTATTGTATTGCTTTCCGTTTCCGTAAACAGTTCTTGATAACATTTCTTACACATTTTCAATGGTATTATAGATGGAAATTCGAGAATTGGTATTGAAGCAGATGAAAGAAAGATTTTTGTGGCCTTGCACAGATGGATACTTGCGTTCTCCTGTTGAAAGTCAACATTTTCTCCATATTTTCCTCCAAATAATCGAAAAATACGTCCTCTAACATATCTACCTAAATGAATCATAACTAGCTTACTTTATACTTCAGAAAATATATTTTGCGCTCAGTTCATCATGGCGTTATACCTTGCAGTCTTATCTACGCGTTTTATGAACTGTTAATGAAGGCTTCTGTCGATTTTTTTCTACTTAAAGTTTCACAATAAGGTGATTAAATTTTTTTTACCACTTGCGAAGCATATGTTTTTTTAGAGCTTCTTCCTTAACTTTTTCAATAAAACGAATGTGATATTCGTATATATTTTGATTTTATTTTTAGGAAATGAAGCTTTTTTTTATTTTTCAAAAACATGAATTAAATACTATCGGATCTTCCAATTTATCTAGCCATTTCTCAACCCTTGTCCAATTTAAATTTTAATATGATAATTTTCTTCAGATGAAATATGATTTCCTCTATCCATGTTTATCAGTACTTTAAATTAATACTTATTTTTATTGTTTCCCAACACTATAAACACTAAAAACCTTCAAATTTTATCACTACATTAACTCTTATAAATACAAATAAGATTATTTACAGCTTGCGTCTATTTAAATTTCGCTCAGATTTGGCTTTCCAAAATGTTTTTTTTTTATATAAATATTGAAAAGCTAATTGTCTTTATTTTTTTACTAAAGTACAAAAAGAACGAAAATTTAATACTGCAACATTAAAAAAAATTTACAAATATTTAATGCTTCTGTTAAAATTTCTCTTACTGTATTAGTGGTTATTGAACCAAAAATGTGATTTCTGGTACAAGATAAATTAAATTTTTATTCTATCAAAATAAAAAAATCTTATTAAAAATGTTGAAAAAAAAAATTGATAATCTGAGTATAGTCAAATTTATTATTTTTTTCTGAATAAAGTGCTAATATAAGAACTTAAGATAAGTATATAACTAATTGCAACTGTTTTTCAAAAAGTTTAAATTTAAAAAATATCAATTGAAAATTAAAAATAATTTTTTGCTTCAAAATTTTCAAATGACAACAGCAAGTAGTGATAACTTAAGAAATATTTAAACCTGTTCTTGGTGGTTGGGGAGGGGGATAAGGTTTTATAACTTTTTTAATTTTTTTTTTTTAATTTTGTTTTCTGGTAAAACTAATGAAGATACAGAGTTTCAAGCGACCGGCCCTCTTACGGTATATATTTTTGAAGTCCGTGAACGTCATAACTCAAAATCTACTTGATATTTCATACACTATTTCTACTCATAAATCACCAGGAAATCAGGAAGAGTTTTTGTTAGCATTTTTCCCCATTTTATACCAAAAATCGTGTTTTCACTTCAAAATGCTGCCAAAATAAAAACTTCCTGATTACCTCGGGAAACTTGTCACCTTCTAAACGCATTTCGATTATTTTATTTAACATGATATGGTAAAGAGTTATGATGTTCACCGCTAAACAACTTTTTTTCAAGGCGTAGATTCGCTGTCACGAACTTATTTATTAAAATTTTTAATTAACATTTTTTTCAAAGATACTTCAAATGTTATATGTTATATACTCATATCTTAAAAAAAAATTATGTAAATACGCCTTTTTTCGTCTTTAAAACCCCAAAGGAAGAAATGGCACTACGTTAAATAGCACATTTTTTTCGGCCAATTGACATCGGAATTTCTGAAAATGAATGATTCGATCTGGAAATCGTTGTTCCAATAAAACGTTTGCTTTGAGCGCGGTGTGGCAGGTAGTGCCGTCGAGCGGAAACCACATGTGGTTCAGGTCCATACCAGCCACAAGAACTCCATTCTCATGTTCCTGTAACGAATTCCATTCGTGCACCCTTGTTGGGTCACCCTTTATATAAATATTAGCAAAATCAATATAATTTTGCACAAATAAAAAAGAATTTTAAAAAACTTAAATTTACACATATATTTTCATATAAAAAACTGACAAAAAGAAATGCAAAAACACTGTAGTAGTCCGTACAAATTTAATTTTGATCTTGAAGTTCAAAAATGGGATAAAAGTAGAGGAGCAGTTGTCCCTGCTGATAAAAAGGAGATTCTGCATATTTGCAGGAAAAGAGGGTGCAACTCCAACATAATATGTATTGGAAAGGTCAACCTACAGATAACAGAGCAGATTCTTAGGCATAATTTTTATTACCAAAATTTACTTTGACATTCATGTAGGATTTTTAACAACTAAATTTAGTAAAATAAATAATCTACTCAGACTTGTTTGTTCTCGATATGAGGAACCTCATATTGAGACAGCTCTAAATATTTGCCGTTCATTAACTATTAGTGTGATTTTCCATGGCATCGCAGTTTATGATTGGACCTCCAAAAAAGATATTTCTAAACTTAATTCCTCACCTAATAACTGTTTTAGAATTACGATCGGAAGCTAAATTTTCAGACTTCCAGAACCTCTTGGAAGAGCTCTGATGGCCTTCATGGGACATTTTGCAAACACCTTAACAATACTTCACATCAACCTCCTCCTAAGAAATAAAATATTTTTATTGAAAAAGAATAACATTTCTTTACCACAGAAACCAATAACCACTAATAGTGTTGGCGCATTGTTACGGGTGATAACAGCTTCAGAGTACTCAACAAAAAAAAAAAAATAAAAATACCAATCCTGAATGTTTTAAGCAAATGCTGGCGGAGAAAATTGTATCTTTTTCTCCAAAATCAATTTTTAATACTGATGGTTCATTCCACAATGGTGTTACATCTTTTGCAATTGTCAAAAAACATCAGATTCTCAATTTGTTATCATTACTGAAGCTCGTTAACAAGACAACAAATTGCGGCAATAAAGAGTGCCATTGGTTATGCAACTGAACATGGATGAAGATCAATAATTTGCATGGATAGTCTTTAACGAAGAACCTAGGCGGAGCTTATAATGACATGTTATACCTAATCGTGAATGATCAAATTGTTTAAATATAGATTCCTTCGCATATAGGGATCCAAGGTAATGGAAGTACAGAAAATGCCGCTAAAGATTCTCTTAATTTATCCGAAATCACAGTAACACCATGTTTTCCCAAAGTTGTGTCAAATCCTTATAAGTTTATCCAAAGGCAACAAAATCCACCATATAATAGACCTAATTACAACAACAACTTTATTAGGAGCCAAAGTGTCACACTAGCACGCATAAGAGTTGGAAAAGGAATTTTTAATACTATACATTATTATGAGAGGACAGATCCTGCAAAATGTTATTTTTGTGACGTTTTACTTACAATTACTCATATTTTATCCGAATGTTCGAACTCCAGTATTGATCAACCACTGGAAAGTTACTTGATTTTTCCACTGATTGCAATTTATGCAACATAGAAAATAGTCTTCCGCGATGTATAAAGCCAATTTCAAGTTAGTTAGATGATCTTTATTAGTATTATTATACTTTATATTACAAATTAAGGTTTGAAAGTTTTAAGTTAGAAAAATAGAGAAATTTAAAAATTATAAAGTTTCGTTCAATATATCTCGCACCTGTACCTCTAAAGTGAGTCAACTCAAAATTTTTGGTCAGATCCATCGACTGTAAAAATCTCACATCGGTTTTTCTAGTCTTTCGCAAAAAAAATACAGTTGTAACCTCTTTGTGCTATGGGAGTAGCTTTTTTAGAATCCACTAAAAAGACACATTTTGAGTTGCACCCAAAAACTTCTTATTTTTGATGATCACTGAAAAAATCGCAAAAACAACTACTGTTGTATACTTATTATTCGCAATTCTTTACAATGAAACAACTGTTTTTAAATTTTATAGTAAATATTTAAAAAAAAAACCGTTTTTTGCCTCTACTGCAAATTTGTAAATTTTGAGTTGCCTCACTTTAGAGGTACAGGTGCGATATAGCTTTTGCAAATACTTTTAAAAAATCGAATATTTTCTTATTGTTTAACTTCAATAGGTAACCTATTATACATTTTTAAACCCTTGTAAAATAGTGAGTTTTGAGCAGCTGTTGTCATTTGCCTTTGCAGTCTTAAACCAGTAACGTTTCTTAGGTGATAGTTATTATTATTTCTATTGGATTTTTTTTTTTAATTTTTGTTAACCTCTATTAAAATTCTTTTTTTTGTCTTTCTTTGTAAACTCAATATTAAATCATTAAACTTTAAAATCTTATTATTAGTCGAGCACATTTGGTCTAGTTACCCGGCGCCTTGAGTTTATATTTTATAAATTAACTTTGTAAAATATATCGGAAATAAATAAATGATTCATGAGTAATGGCTTTAATTTTTTTTAAGCCTAAAGTATGTGTATATTGAGATCGAGTCGAAAATCGAAACATGGACGATTACTTCAAGACGTTCGTCACTCATGTTTTTTTTTTGTTAGCTGTAGAAATTCATGGACAAAATTTTTCTAAGAGAAACTGTTTGTCACACTTTTGGACAGATATTAAACATTGAATGGAATTAGTGTCGCATATATGTGACATAAAATAATTGATTTTTTAATTTTTATTTATTTATTTTTTTTAATTCAGACAATTTTTTTAATATTACAAAAGTACACTTTGTTCTACAAAAAAACATTACTTTTATCACATAAAACCACTATAAATAATGATGCCCTATACCTCTATGTGGTCAGGGAATAATGAGTTCGTGCTGATGTTTGTAACTACCAAAAATATCTAACCTAGATCCACTATTATACTGATCGACTTAGAATCACTTTCGATGTTCGTCTGGGTGTCTGTGGGTCCATTCAAACCTTGTAATCAAACTAAAGGTTGCAAAATTTGGTATATAAGCAGTTATGGGTCAAAGTACAAACGCTATTGAAATTGCTAAAAATAGGAGCATGTTCAGACCTAGGCCCCACACAAATAATTCCTATCAAACCGACTAAAATTTTCTTAAGATCTATATTATCATATATATATATATATCGATAAAATTTGATGTGTGTGTGTATTATACCTAACCACTAGTCCAAAAATAAACCCTGTAGGAACATTTTTAGTCATAGTCTCCATATAAGGCTTATTCACAATCTTCACTTAAATATATAAAACAAGTAACATGCGTTTAGAGACCCTATCTTATAGGCCCAAATAACTGGACATAGAAAATAATCATAAACCAAATTTGAGTGGGATTTTTATTAATTGTTTTGGCTGCAGATATGAAAAAGTTCATATCGGATGCTATATCTATATGGGGACTAGGCCCAAAAATGGACCGATCCTGATTATGTTTGGTAAAGTCTCTTGTATTTTGCAAAAATATATACAAACAAAATTTGAGAAGAATCAGTGCAATATTTTTGTTTTTTGATAGATTTAAGTGAAGATTGGGAAGCAGCTCTATATGGGGCCTATGACTAAGAGTTGTCCCATAGGGATCATTTTTGGACTACTCATTAATGGATGTAATAAACACATACAAACCCAATTTGAGTAAGATCTATATGACAATTTGGATCTTATGGCAATTTATGTCGATTTATAGGGGTCATTTGTATGGGGGCTAGGTCTGAACATTGACCGATTCTCACCAATTTCAGTAGCGTTCATCCTATGGCCGATAAAAGCTTATATACCAAATTTCATCAAAATATATTCATATTTGCGACCTGCAGTTTGATTACAAGGTAGATAGCGTGCTCGCCTATCATGCGGGGGTCGTGGGTTCGATTCCCACCAGAGGCTTTGGTCTGTGGCTGCAAAAAAAAAAACTACTCAAATTAGAATCTGCAGACAAGCCACTCGGCTTCGCGGAACTAGGCATAAAAAACAGACGGACGGACGGACATCGTTAAATCGATTCAGTTAGTGATTCTGATTCGATCGGTATAATAAAGGATGGGTCTAAGTCAAATATTTTTGGTAGTTACAAACAGCAGCACGAAGTCATTATACCCAAACCACATGGTGGTATAGGGCATAAAAAGTATAAATATTGCATAGATATTTTTTAACAGTTGGTTTATATATGTTTTTGTGAAAGGTGCCTTTACTAGTGTGCATACAAAAATTGCATCCGATATGTGTTTTTACATATGTATATACAAGTTACATATTCATGAAGATGTCATTTAACTTTGGTTCATTGATATTCTACGTCCAATTATGACCAACGTAAAGTTGAATCAGACATTCTTTCTCAAAAAACTTCTGGAAAAGGGTACCGAATAGAAGAAAGAAGAAAGTTATTATTGTTTTTTCATATATTAAGAAAAATTCCAGGAATTACACAAAAAAAATATTTATATAATTATTTAGCTTATGCAGAAACCGCTGCACACAAATAATGGGAAAAAAAAATAAAAGCCTGCACAAACAAATTGTAAAAATAACATTATCGGTTATTCAACTCAAAAATGTTTGCAGGCATTTATTCCATTTGTTTTTTATTAAAAGTTTAATAACGCAGTTAATTTTTACCAGATTTTTTAAACCAAAGCTGAATTATACTCATAAATAAACATACTTTTATAATAAGTATATAAATTATACGGTTCCTAAATAACAAAATTTGTAAAAACATCTCCAAAGTTCATAAATAGAGAATATTTTTAAACAAAATGAGTGTGCTGGAGGAATACGCACAGATGTCTCAATATAACTTAAATATCGTGCTCATATCTTCCAAAGGCCTTAGTTTCCTCTTTCTAAATCCGATGAATAATTCAAAATCGGTTGATATTCAACAAAGTTGCTGGCTTATATGTGCAAAAGGGTCGAAAAACCGGTTTTTTTTTCCGCAACTCAAGATTTTGGAAACGTTTCGCAAATTTCAAAGACATGATCTTGTTTTACTCGGCAAGATCTATCAGAAAAAAAGTATCGCATCCCAGGTATTTCTGTTTCATTCCTTTTTGTATCACTGTGATATTTACCTTTAACTTCCATAAAAAACTTTTTTATTAATTTATGACTTTGTATGTTTTATTTATTTAAAAAAGAAAAAAACTAAAACATAAAAACCAAGTTTTTATTATACTTCCTTTCTTTGTTAATCCAAAATAATACTATAACTACATTTTTAAACGAAAATTTGTTACACAATTTTTATCGTCGCCACCAGTTTACCTGCAAAGTTTCAGCTCGATTGGAGCACGGGAAAAGCTTTAAAAATAGATCCAAAGTTTTTTCGGCAGACAGACAAGCTGACACTACACTACGAGTTAAAATAAAAGGATAAACAAATATTAACATAAAATAGCTTAACTTGCGAAAAAATATAACAAAACTTAAAAGTATTAATTTTTATGCTGTTGACAAAACAATGGAAACCTTTACTATACAATAATTAAAAACTTTCTAATTTTGGTTTCAGTATTTTGTTGGGTATCCATTATTTTTTAATACTGCTTCACAACGCCGAGGCATGTAGTTAATTAAATTGTTGATGATATCCTCTGGGTAAATACTAACAGGATGAATAAAAATTACGGAAAAACATGGTAAAACTTTGTTTGATATTGATAATTTTTAAATTCTCACAAAGAACATTCAAAATTAGTCACTGTGCTTGAAGCATTCAAAAATCCACAAATAAATAAAGTTATTCAAAGTTAAAAATCAAATTATTTACCCAGGTAAATACCAACGGTGTGAGGGTTAATCAACTTTGGCACAGAAGTTTAAAAGTTTCCATTGTTTTGCCATCACTAAAATAAAATAATACTTTTTTTTCGTTCATTTATTTATTTATTTATTTTATTATATTTTTTGTAACAAATTCGTTATTTTTCGATAAAAAAAAACATAATTTTAGGACTTCACGCAAAATTATTTAAAAACAAAATAGACAAATTTAGAATTTTGTAAAAGTTTCCAATGTATTGTCAGCCACTGTTTGTGACTTGAGTTTATACTTAACGTTAATCTTAAAGCAAAATATGCCTATATATCCTAAGCCTAAAATCATTTAATATAATATAAAAAGTTTATTAAACCTTAAAATAAGTAGAAGATTTTTTTTAGCGATACAGTTTATACATTTCATGTAATTAAATTATTTTTTTTATTTAAGTCATCATTAAATTTAATTTATCATCGTATTTTTTATATAAAATATTTTTTGCCGATTTATTAAAAAAATACATGCCGTTATAATGATAATGAATTATTGTTCCAAAACATCATATTTCGGTCAGAAAATATGACTTCTTTCAAGACACTATAATCTGATGATTTAAATCAAAATTATTAGATGGATAGAGTCACGTCAGAAATTTAGTTTTGTAAATTACTAAATATGTAAATAAATTTTATAAACATAACACCACATATATAGAACATTATTTTGCACAGAAGTTGAGAAATTATCTTGGTAAAAGAAATTGCAAAAATATCAGGGTGAAAGGTTTACATAACATGTTTAGTGCAAATTTTTATATCCTTGTCATCTTTTGAAAATATACAAATATTAATGAAAAAAAAAAACAGTTCAAATAAAAAACGTTAAAGTTTGTTTATAAAATTATTTTTCTTCAATAAAAGTTAAAAAAAAAAAAACGAAAGTAAAAATAATAATAATCTAACCCATAAAAACAAAGTTTTTATTAAAACTCTTTCTTAACTTACATATACATATGAGTTTTGAATCTCTCCGTGACTGTGCGTGACTTTGCGTGAATATCTTAAAATTAATCTTTGGCCACAACAAGTCTATGTACAAAGTTTCAGATCGATCCGATGAGGGGAAATGGGGTTTAAATCACTCCGTGACTGTGCGTTACTATGTGTGACTATCTTAAAATTAATCTTTTTTCACAGCAAGTCAATGGACAAAGTTTCAGATCGATCGGATGAGGGGAAGTGAGGTTTTTATCTCTCCGTGACTGTGCGTGACTAAGTCAAAGTTAATCTTTTTTCACAGCATGTGTATGGACCAAGTTTCAGATTGATCGGATGAGGGAAATGACATTTAAGGAATGCGTGTCTATGCGTTACTGTGCTAGACTACTCCAAAATTAATCTGTCGTCACAACAAGACTATTGGCCAAGTTCCGATCTTTTTTAAAAGAAAGAGTTTAAAAAGAAGAAAAAAAGTTTAAAAAAATTGTATTATAAATAAGAAATTAAATATTTGAGCTCGAGGTCTGATTTTGACAAAAGTTATTTATTAAATCCAATATTTCGATATTCTTTGAATATCATATTCAGGGATTGTTTTAAATCATAAACAACAAACTTAAATCTATTGTTCCACCTTCGTCATATAATATTGCACTTCAAGTTTTCTCATACATATATGTTTTTAATTTCCAATAAATACAAATTTTAATTCAAGATTTATTGTTTATTGTTTATTGTTTTATTTTTTAGTATTTGCTAATTTACTTCATTATACTTGCTTTAAAGGGGCGCCCACATCAATGATAATACAAATTCGCAATTTTTACAAGTTTCAAATTTCTGACGTGATTTGACTCTTTTTTTATGAAAATTTCCAAATTGTTGGTTCTTACAAAAACTTTTTTTAATTAAGAGTAAAACCTATAGGAATTGTTTTTAAATTAAGTAAATGCTGATTTTGAAAAATTTCAATATTTTGTTATTGAATTAATATTTTAATATTAACTCATCAATCTTTAAATTTTGCAATAACAATGTGCTCCGTACAATATATAATATGCAATACATATATATATATATATACATATATAAATATGTATATATATTTATATATTGTATTGACTTATTTTAATATCAAAAATTACTGATTTTATGCTGAATTTCTTTTTTTTTATTATTATAGAAAATACGCCAAGTTATCAAACTGGATTTTACTACGGTAGAATATAATTAGCCGGATTTCTTGGATTTTACAGTACAGTAAGTTCAATAAACTTTTCAATTTATTTTTTAAAATGTATTTATTAAAATGTTTTACTTTAGAATTGAACTAAAATGGAAATAGATATAATATCTGTGTCAATGCTGGGGGATATTATCATTCCCTACTTAAACTTAAAAGTAATTTCGCCATGATATACAAAATTTAGATTTATTGTCAAAAAACCTAAAAAAAAATTGTCTTCCTCAAGACACATTATAACTAAATAGTATTTCTGATTCATTAAGGCGGAAATAAAGAAAATCTTCAGATATAACTATTAACCAAGGTCTAAAAAAAAGCTGTTATGAATGCGCTTTATTACGACCTCGGTAATAACTAAAAACCGTTTGAAGCCGGTTTTATGATCTTAAGATGGTGTTTTTTTAATCTTGATTTTAACTAATATTGAATAAAACGGCTATTTCTCTGTCGAAACTAGTTTTTTTTTTCTGTAAGTTTAATTAAATTATTTGCTTCAAAATTATTACTCTCAGCTATATTCTCGATTATTCAATGATATAGTATTAAGATCTTGAAATTGAATCGGATAATACTATAAAAAATAAACAATATCCAAAAAACTCGTTTCAAAAAAATTATTAAACAAAGCATTTTTGATTAATATTTGTACCAAAGTCATACGTGCTCTGAAAAGCTTGACAATTTTGTGTTTAACATTTCGTGTAAGTGAAAGAAAATTTTTGAAAATCGCAATAAATTAAGAAACAAAATTTATTTTTATACGAGCCCTAATATTAATTCGTACACCAAGCATTTTTTTTTTTTTTTTTCACAATACAACATTCCAGACTACATATTTTGCGAAATAATATCGACTACATCACAAACGTTGTACTTTTCTGAAAGTTTGTTTTATATCTTTATATTCATAAAAATATTTGCACATATGACACAATTTTTTAAAAAGTTATAATTAATCGATAGTTCCTTATATTTTATAAAAATAATTTGACCAGTATTAATTCGTAGAGTGGATAATTTATAAATTTTGTTCGCTCTTCAGGGGCTATAGAGTCCCAAGTTTCCTGAATTTTGGGCTTCAAACCACTAACTTAACTTAACTTCCTTTTTATGAGAACCCTCTGGTTTTCAATTGGGTTGAGATCTGGTCTAGATGATGACCAATCCAGAACATCAATTCCAATTTCTTGGAGTCATTTTTTTGTGTTGTGTTTCTGCTATGTGCGAAGATGCACCATGATGTTTGAATACATATTCAACGCAGTCGTCTTTGGTACTGATGGATTGAGATTTTCTTGCAATAATAAGTGAGCAGACCGACACGCTTTGAGGATATGTATCCCCACACTATAAGGCTAGCTGGAAACTTAACAGTGTGCTGTAAGCAGTCTTTATTATATATATATATGTCCTTTATTTAATTAGATATAATATAAATACAAATTGTACATAAAATACTTAAATAAAAAGTTCACGAAGAACATAGGGCGTCAACAGAACATAGGGCGTCAATTTATTATATGCCTTCATGCTATTAGGAATAAAACTTTTTCTGGCATCACCGACGCATATGTCAAACTTAGATTCGTCGTTAAAAGGAATAACGTCCCGTTGTCTATGTAACCAAGATCGTCTTTCTTTTGACCATAAAAATTTTTTTTGTGTTGTTTTGAAGCGCAGTGAGAGTGAAAGTTTTCTTTAATTTATACATAGAGTTATAAAAATTTTTTTCGCAGCAACACCATTTGAGTGTAAAACAAACTTTATTAAAACCATTCATTTGCTTACGCGTTGATTCACGTTTTACTATTTTTCCAATTGTTTCAGACTACTTTGAAGCCGCTAAATCTCTTTTGTCACGACAGCCTCTGAAACGTTTTTGTTATAATTCCCACTTTTTTCATATTTTTGAGCAATACTTTTTACTGTTGATCTGGAAAGCTTCAGATCAATAGATATTTTGCCATAGCTCTTTCCCGACTTGAATTTGTCAATAATTGAAAATAGAATTTGTTCAGAAGCTGATTTTCCATGTGCCATCGTTTAACAAGTAATCAAAGGTACATTTTTATATTTTGTTTATATATTAAATTTTAGAGTTTTTCGAAACCGAATTTATAACGCTGAACGAATTAATTTTATAGAATGAACCCCTTAGACAAAAAAAGGAAAGAGTTAGACAGCGAGCAAAAAAAAAACACTTTTGTTAGCGGATTTTCTAGTGAATCACATTTAAAAAGTTTTTTTTAGTCGTTTTAACGCGGATGGATATTTAAATATCCAAAAATAGAGCAAAAGTTAAGAAAAATCCAGGAGATAGATATTCAGCCCAATTCTATACAAAAATTCCGCATGAAATTAATTACTTCTCCCTTTTTCCCCTATTATGAATAAAAATTCCTTCGGAAAAAATTCGAGGGGAAAAAAGTAGTTATTCTCATTGCACTTGAATTTGGTTTATTTCCTCAAAAAATTTCCCTTGCAAAACAGACGGGAGTTTATATAAAAATGTAAGAAGTATTTTAATAAAAAAAAAATTTAAATAAAATTAATATTTTATTAATCTTGTGGGCTGAAGACCACAAATAAAGCCAAACTTCAACTTTTGTTAAGTTTAATGAGAGCCAATTCAGGCATTGATTGTGTTTTCCATAGATTCAGCCCGCAATTGACTTCTAGCAATCCTTTAGCCATTTCGTTGTTGTTTTTCTACAACACCAATTTCCTCCACGAGTGCTCGCATCATAGCTATGCTATTCATTTTTTATTTAATTTTTCTTTAAAATAAATTTATTTTCGTTTGCACACACAAAAAAAAATAGAAAATTAATTTTCAACTAGCAGATTCCAGCGCTCGAAATTCAAGTGCCATTTCTAGGCAATTTTATATCTCAACTTAGCCAATTCACAAACCAACACTTTTTTGGTTTATTATTATTGTGAATGAAGATAACAAACTCATTGACAAACACATCAACAAATTTAATAAACACACACATAGCATATGTAAAATTTTATATACGTGTTAGTAGCAACTTTAAATGCAATTTACTCAAAATAAAGGAAAAAAATTTTAAAATCTGTAAATCTGCAAAATGGCAAAAAAGAAATACCTTTCAAATAATATACGTTTAGTCAAAATTGGGATAAAGCGGTAGAACAAAACATCGGTAACACGAAATCGCCTAGCCTATTAATATTATAGATAAGCAAAACAACTGGCTTCGAAAGTGGCATCATTGCACTCATTATTTTTTTGTTCACGCGGAATTTATAATTGGAGGACTTTTTTCTCGAGAAAAGTATTTTCCGTGAGAAAGAAATTCCTTGAGAATATTCGTAATTGGGCTGATTTGCGGCTATCATTGTTCTGGGTGTAGTCAGAGGGTCAAACGTGATCAAATTTACAAAGTCGGAAATAATGCACGAAATGGCTCTGAAAAAGTCAACGAGTAGTTTACAAAAGAAAAATATTTATCTGGGTGGGACCATCGCTTGGACCACAGGTGCATTTCATAGTTAAAGTATTCAAAACAGCCATTGAGCTGTAAGATGGTTCTAAAATCGTGCGAAATATTTACGATTTTATATAAAAAGCAATTTAGTTCGAAAATAATCTAACCCATAAAAACAAAGTTTTTATTAAAACTCTTTATTTCCTTATGCATATGAGTTTTGAATCTCTCCGTTACTGTGCGTGACTTTGCGTAACTATTTTAAAATTAATCTTTGGTCACAACAAGTCTATGGACCAAGTTTCAGATTGATTGGATGAGGGGAAATGGGATTTAAATCACTCCGTGACTGTGCGTGACTATGCGTGACAGTGTCTAACTATCTTAAAATTATCTTTGGTCACAACAAGTCTATGGACAAAATTTCAGATCGATCGGATGACCGATCTAGTCCACTTTATTGATTTTTTTAAAATAAATTGGTCTCTTAACGCCGTACAGTGGACCATTTGACGAGAAGGCGGTCAAAAATCTATAACTTTTGATTAGATTGGAATTTTGATATGCGGTTTTTTTGTTTGGTAGGTGAGATTTTAGCCTTTAAGTTTTGCTATAAAACGTAATTCTCGACCGAAAATTAAAAAATTTTCGGAGGTGAAAAGTGAAGTGTTAAAAGGTAAAAAAAGGTTTTTTTTTTTTAATATAATGTTTTTTCACTTCATTTTGCAACTAATACTTTTTAACAATTTTTTAAGTTAATTTTTTCAGAAAATGCCAAACTGTGGCCCCTTCGTCCTAACGTGCACAAGGGCCAAAGGCTGTTTTTATTTTTTGAAAGATCCCGAGTTAAAATATAATTTATTAAGCAGCGAACGTAAAAGTTACCTTATATTGGTTCAAGATAGAGAAGTCTCAATGAAAAACTCGTATGTTTTTGCTTTAGTTAAATTTTTTTTTATTGTCTTTTTAAATATTTCTATAACAATTTTTATGGTAAATTTATGAAATATAGCAATTTTTATTGTAAATTTATAAAATATATAAATTTTTAAATCAAGAAAATTTTTTAACTATATAAAAAAAGTGTAACTTATTGTTAGTGTAATGAAAAAGTACTTTAAATCAACCCATTTTAGTAAAAATTTCTTCTAAATAGCCTTGATTTTCATCTTCTAGAAGTTGTTTAGCTTCTTCGTCTAATTCAATAGAGGTAGTTTTCCATTTTTGCCGAATGTTGGACATATATGGATCTGAAGTGCACAACAAAATAGTGATAAGGTCTTCATTAGTACAACATCTGGACATTTTCCTTGTGTTGTGCTCGCGAAAGAATCTGTAGACTTTGTTCCTTTTTTCTTGCGCTTCTTCAGATAAATCTCCTATTGGTAGCATATTGTTTTGAATTATTTGTTCCCCATGGTACAAAATTTTATGAACTGTGGATGGCATATATCTTCAAGAGTATTTTTCATTATAAAGTATAGCTGTTTTATTGGCGTACTCTCCAAATTTTTTTGCATTTATCTTTCTGCTGCATGCTAGAACTTGTAATATGATTTTGAATCGTCTTATTAATGCACGATCTACACCGTGATAGATGCTGCAGTTTCCGGATCGGAAAAAAAATCTCTTTGCAGTATTTCCATCATTTGTGTTTCCTTCCCCTTGTTTTGGTTGGTCGATTACGAGGCCTAGCTGTAGATATTTTTGTTGAATTTGTTTTTTTTTTTGCTTTCTTTTTTCTCACTGTTTCGCCTAACGGACCAAATTCCAAATCATAACCCAATTTAAGAATATGCTCCATGAAACGTATTCTAGCATGAAGAGGGGACATTCCAAATTCGTAGGCTTCCTTAAAACTATCGTCTTCTGGTGGGGGTTGGCTTAATTGACTTGATGTCTTTTGGCATATAATGCAGCTTGACGTTGACTTTGTTCCAGTTAAAGCTTGTGCAACTTTTCCATCAATCATTGTTAGACACATTTTAAAATGTACTTCAATGTCTTGGTCATCAAATTTAAATATTACTGGTTGAAGTTCCTTAATTTGATCTTTTATTTTTTGAACTTCTTCAGTTATGACATCTTTGGTTTCCTTTTTGATTGCAAATTTTGTTGGTATGCAATACATTGTTGAAGAAGGAATTTCATTTTTCCATATATCAATTTCTGTTGCTCTACTAGTTGACGGCTCTAAGACGCTATACCTTTTTGTTAAGCGCAATGGTACGAAAGATACCATAAATAAATTAGCATCTGATGAATTTTTGGCATTAAATTGCTTGTATTGTTTCTGACCAGAGGATCCATCGCCTTGGGCTCGCTTCTACTATATTTTCAATTATTTCAATTTTATTTTTTTTATTTTGGGTTGATTGAATTTGGTGCAAAAATGAATCCTTAATAATTCTTTGAGAAATTTCTTCATTGAAATTCTCCAGCTTGCGCCTTCGAGATCTTTTACATCCGTCAATTGGTTTTGCTGGTCGACCCTTTTTTCCACTTTCGTTGGCAGTTGTAGATGCACTCTCAAAAATAAGTTCCTTTATTAACCAGTCTTGGTAACGTTTGTACATCTTTGCCTTGCTATGAGAGCATTCAATGTACCGTCTTTTCAAATTCGATGCAAAATTAGTAATTTTTCCTTTGTACATTTCAATGTCTTCTAGGTTACAATTCTTAAAGAAGTCGTTGCTCACTATGTGCAAAATTACATCGTCTACATCATTTCGTTGAAAATAAATATCTGCTAGATCTCTGTAACAGTAATTAGCCATCGCACAAATTGTAATGAATAATAATTGTGGAAACATTAAAAATACTCTTTCTTGCAATTAAGTAAAATAAAAATTTTTATCTTTTATTACCACTTTTAGAAGCATAAAAAACCCACATCCTAACCCCTTTTAAAAGGTGAAGCATACCTGCTCATATCTTAAAGGGCTATGTCGCAATAGTTTTTTTTTACCATTTACCTGTTATTTAAATTGTTTCCCATTTCGTCAGATATTTAAACTATATAACTCTAATTCAGACTATTAATGTTTTTGAAAAATACCTATGTAAATGCACCTGTAACAATTAAGCGCATTATATCTCAACCCTTTTTTATAAGTATATAACAACTCCCGACAACTCTACCGACACGCAAAAAAATACACCGCGGTGCACTGGTACGACCAACTCTTGTATTCATAACACTCAGATGGAGTCGATCCGTATAATAAAAGATGGATAAAGGTCCAATATTTTTGGCAGTTACAAACATCACCTCAAACTTAATATATCCTAACCACATAGTGGACAACTTTTGTATTCATAAATTTTGCAGAAAATATCTAACCTTGGGTCAGAAAAATTGTTCTGGTGCACACGGGCGGAAACTGGCGGGTGAATGATGGGGTATAGGAGTATAGGGGGTTCGGACTATAGAAAAGTGTAAGATTTTTTCTGACTGCTTTTGACTGGCAGGAGTTATGCTCTATTAAGTAGGAGATTTTCGGAAAATTTGGACCTTTTTTTAAAAAATTTTTTTTTTTAAATTTCGGAATGACTCAGTGATTTCACATTTTTAACATTAATAGGATGGAAGTCACAAAATTATACAAAATTTATTTCACTTCAAAATCTTTTAAATCAAAAAAGTTACAGTCATTCAAAAATAAAAATTTACAAAGAAATTTTTAATTTTAGCAAAATACTGAGAAAGCCCATTTTCGAAGACCCTGTTCGCTGTGATATAGTTGAGATAGAGTCGCAATTTTTTGGCTCCCGAGGTTTACTAGTATTTACTATCAAATGAATAACATAACTTTAAAATCGGTAACAAAAAAAAAATGATTTTTGGCCGCCTTCTCAAAATATGGTCCACTGTGCGCCGCCATATTTCAAAAATGTTAGAACTACATAGAGGTCCAAAATTTTAAATATTTCTTAACTTAGTAAGGTAAGATTATTTTCTTTGTTGGCTATAAATAGAACAACTCATATTATTTTTTTACTGTTATTTATATAATTTGGCATCGGGTTTTCTGGTGTATTATAGTATGTAATTTTGAATTATGTTATATGAATTGATAACTAATAAAAACTTTGAAAACATTGTTCAAAATTTATACACCAAACTTTTTCCATATAGGACCAAAAATCCGTTTTAACTTATGAATTCTATAATTTTCCTCTATTTCTAGTTATTTTTATTGTTATACCCTATACCACTATGTGGTTTGGGTATAATGACTTTGTGCTGCTGTTTGTAACACCCAAAAATATTTGACCTAGACCCATCTTTAATTATACCGATCGAATCAGAATCACTTTCTGAGTTGATTTAACAATGTCCGTCCGTCCGTCCGTCCGTCCGTCTGTGTGTCCATGTAAAGCTTGTAATCAAACTGCAGGTCGCAAATATGAATATATTTTGATGAAATTTGGTATATAAGCTTTTATCGGCCATGGGATGAACGCTATTGAAATTGGTGAGAATCGGTCCATGTTCAGACCTAGCCCCCATACAAATTAGCCATATGAAATCGACATAAATTGCCATAAGATCCAAATTGTCATATAGATCTTACGCAAATTGGGTTTGTATGCGTTCATTACATCCACTAATGAGTAGTCCAAAAATGATCCCTTTGACCCCATATAGAGCTGCTTCCCGATCTTCAGTTAAATCTATTAAAAAACAAAAATATTGCACTGATTCTTCTCAAATTCTGTTTGTACATATTTTCGCAAAATACAAGAGACTTTACCAAACATGATCAGGATCGGTCCATTTTTGGACCTAGCTCCTTTATAGATATAGCATCCGATATAAACTTTTTTATATCTGCAGCCAAAAAAATTAATAAAAATCCCACTCAAATTTGGTTTTTGCTTATTTTCTATGTCCAGTTAGTTGGGCCTAAGAGATAAACGCATGGTATAGGGTATCATATAGTCGGTCTAGACCGACTATAATTTTCTTACTTGTTTTATTTTGTAAATTAAAAGCCTATTTAAAAACAAGTAAGAAATTGTGGTCGGTCTAGACCGACTATACCATACCCTACACCATGGTTTAGAGACCCTATCTCTTCGATCCAACTAATTCGATATAGAAAATAAGCATAAATCAAATTTGAGTGGCATTGTTATTAATTTGTTTTGGCTGCAGATATGAAAAAGTCCCTATCGGATGCTACATATATTTATATGGGGACTAGGTCGAAATATGGACCGATCCTGACCATATTTGGTAAAGTCACTTATATTTTGAAAAAATATATACAAACTAAATTTGAGAAAAATCTGTGCAATATTTTTTTTTTTTGATAGATTTAAGTGAAGATCAGGAAGCAGCTCTATATGGGGCCTATGACTAAGAATTGTCCTATTGGGATTATTTTTGGACCACTGATTAATGGATACAATAAACACATACAAACCCAATTTGACTGAGATCTATATGATAATTTGGATCTTGTGGCAATTCATGTCGATTTCAGAGGGGTCATTTGTATGGAAGATGGACCGAATTTCACCAATTCATACGTGCGACCTGTAGTTTGATTACAAGGTTTACATGGATACACAGATGGGCAGACGGACGGACATCGCTAAATCGACTCAGAAAGTGATTCTGAGTCGATCGGTGTAATAAAAGATGGTTCTATGTCAAATATTTTTGGTAGTTACAAACAGCAGCACAAAGTCATTATACCCAAACCACATAGTTGTATAGGGTATAATTAGCATTCTGTGCCGGTATTTTTTCTTCTAAATCCTATCCGGTTTTGTTATTTGCCGTTTTATTTACTTTTTCTACTTTTGCAAGACGTATACTTGAGACTCCCAGTAGTTTCTCATTTCTTAATTTCACCAAAGAACAAATTATATTTGAGTGTTGCTACAGTAACTCTCAATATTATATTATTAGCAATAAATGGAAAGAGAAATACCGCAAATATTTTGTAATAGAATTGATAACATTATTTGTACTGAATTATGAATTGTAATTCTAAAGTTTTTAAGTCATTACGTCCATGTGTGCATCCATGTAAACCTTTTAATCAAACTACATAGTCCCGTCAATCTAGATATTTGAAGGGACATAAATTCGCAGCAAGCTGAAAGTGCGTGTAATTGTTTAAAACATACTTAAAAATAACACCTGAAAGTTCCTCATCATTCCGGTCCTGGAAAAAATTTATTCGAGGTCAAAGGTCAAAAATCTTGAAAAAAAAATTAGTTTTTCGCGATTTTCAGCAAAACGGTAAGTTTTATCATGAAATCATCTCAGACACAAATTGTAGATCATAAAATTCTCTATAAAATTCTCTTAGAACCACCGTTTCTGAGATATAACGAGTCAAATAATTGTAAAAGTTGTAATCGTCTTAATATGCACACGTTTCCACGCCACCTATGAGGTAGTGTACTTAGCGCGTTTTTTAACGTGGTTTCCCCAGTAGGCCTATTCCACATGTCTGTTGTGATTCTGTTTAATTGAAAACTTGCATAATAAAATATATTAGCAAGGGTTGGAAATGATAAAAGCGATTGAAATTAAAAAAATGTAGAAATTTATTCATCTGAAGTTCCACAACTTAATTTGTCTGACCGTCTAACAGTAAAAAATCCTTCAGAAAAATTTTCGTAAGCTTCAGGATCTATTAAATTTTGTAATTGTTGCATATCCTGCAAGTAAAGGTGTGCAGACTTAGCAAAAGGAAAATGTTCAGACGAGTGAAAATAAGGAAGCATTTCTTTAACGCAGTTTAAATGAGCTTTCCAATCCCCCATACGCTCAGCTCTTAAAAACTCATATTCTTTTAGTTTTGCATTAAATTCATCAAATAAAGCTCCAGGTACTTCATAATTTTCAATATCATTGTATGAAAGCGTGTTATCTAATATATGGTCCATATAAATTATTAGATCTGCTTCCATGATGTCATTAATATCAACTTCTTTTAGTATTATAATTGCTAAAGCAAGCTGAAGTAGAGTACCACGTTCAACAGTTAAAATTTTACCTTCAGTTAAAAGTTTCTTACAAATAAAACAATATAGGTTATATTAAACAAGTGTTTTCACTACGGCGTGGCGCTCAAGACTAGCGGTATTTCATTTATTGGGCATTCTGACACAAAGCAGATGTACGACCGTAGCATCGCACACAATTGAACAGGGAGACAGATGTTTTCTCAAGGTTACACTGGCGAATAAATTAAGGGACTAGATTTCATTATACCTAATATTCTCATCGTTATTCTTATGTATACCGATTGAAAAATATTTTTAGTTATATCACAGCTTCAGAGATGTATCTACGTGGCGTACTTATGCATATTATGACGATTACAACTTTTACAATTATTTGACTCGTTATATCTCAGAAACGGTGGTTCTAAGAAAAAAAATTATTGGCACATTTTTTATAGAGAAGATGATTTCATGATAAAACTTACCGTTTTGCTGAAAATCGCGAAAAGCTAATTTTTTTTTTCAAGATTTTTGACCTTTGACCTCGAATAAATTTTTTTGCAGGCACCGGAATGATGAGGAACTTTCAGGTGTTATTTTTAAGTATGTTTCAAACAATTCCACGCACTTTCAGCTTGCTGTAAATTTATGTACCTTTACTCTTCTTTTTTGGTCTAATTTGACCGGACTAACAGGTGGCAAATATAAATATATTTTGATGAAATTTGGTACATAAGCTTTTATCGGCCTAGTCTCCCCTATAAGATAACTGTAGCACAACTCTTAGTCATAGCCCCCTTATAAAGCTGCTTCACGATCTTCACTTAAATCTATCAAGAAACAAAAATATTGCACAAATTTTTCTAAAATTTCGTTTGTGTTTTTGTAAAAAATAAGTGACTACCAAATAAGGTCAGGATCGGTCCATTATTTTAGTCCCCATATAAATATAGCATCCGAAATGAATTATGCAAAACTTGGGTTGCTCTAAACGGATTTGTTATGGCTTTTGGGACACAGAGGTTTTCTGTTATCTGGGGTAAACTCAGTGCCCTTTTAGCACCATAATCAGCTCTTCCAATGTGCGAGGGAATCCATGGTATTAAAATTGGGGAGTTACATTCTCCAACTGTAATATATCATCATAAACACCGATGTGATTTTTGATTATATCCTGATTGCTGAGTGGCAAGATCGTTGGCTGTTGTTTTTATAGCTGCAATCTCCGCCGTGTAAATTCCCGTACGATCTGCTAATCGAGACTCTTTAATAGTTTCATATTGTGTGGTTGAAAGTTGTCTAACTATGGCATAAGATCTTATACAATTGTGAAAGGATCCTTCTGTATAGTAAATCATATTTGGAGAAAAATGGCTATACCTTGCAAAATTGTTCCGATTGTTAAAGAACGATTCCTTGAACAAATGAGCTTTAGCAAGTTATTAATTTTACTCAGTTTATAAGTTAACTGTTTGGCATGGCTGTTCCAAAGAAGATTTCTGGTAAAAGGCAAACCCAGTATTCGTATTTGATCCGAAAGTTGAATATTAACATCTCTAATTGAAATTGTGTTGGCCTTGCTGTCCCCTTTTTTGTACAAAGAAATTTTAATGTATTTATGAGATTTGTTAGTCTTTAATTTAAAGGAGATTTTTTAGTTAGACTTTATTTCATGTTAAATACACTTTTTTATTCTTTATCTAAACAATTATAATTCCAAATATCACTACAACAATTTTGGGACTGTTGCACAGTGCAATTAAGCTTTAAATTCAATACGTTTTAAATTTAAAGATAATTGATTTTATTATAACTAGCAGATTCCAGCGCTCGAAATTCGAGTGCAATTTCTAGGTAATTTTAATTTTATCCAATCCACAAACCAACACTTTTTTGGTTTATTATTATTGTGAATGAAGATAACAAACTCATTAACAAACACATTAACAAATTAAATAAACACACACATAGCATATGTATAGTTTTATGTATGTGTTAGTAGCAATTTTAAATGCAATTTACTCAAAACAAGGTAAAAAATTTAAAAATCAGTAAATCTGGTGAACAGTCAAAAAGAAATACCTTTCAAATAATATACGTTTGGTCAAAATCGGGATAAAACGGTAGAACAAAACATCGGTAACAAAAAATCGGCTAGTCTATTAATATTATAGATTTCTTAATTATTATGTTTATATAAAAAAGAATGATGGTTTATTTTTTATAGAAAGAATTAATTTCTAACTAAAAAAATTTCGAATTGTAGTACAGGGTGTTAGTAGTGAAAAAACAAAAAATTTGCGGGAACTGAAAAGTGTACTCGTCACATGTTAACTCAATTAAGTGATTAACTGTATATACTCGTATGTGAATTTGTACGTTCGTTCTTATATAAAAACATGTTTTGGTATTTTGCGATCAGTTTATTCAACCAGTAGTACGAGTAGTTTCTCAACCACACTTGCATTGCGATCCACGAAACCAACAACAACAGCAACAGTAAAAATTGTTGAATTTATTTCAACCAGTTCCTTGTTAAAGAACTTGCTTTTTAGCTCCGATCGTTGGATTTGGTTTGGTTGGTTGGTGGTTGGTATGTCGTCTCTTACATTTTAAAAGACACGATTATTATTCTTATTATTTTTATTTTTTTTTTTTTTTTTTTTTTGAAAGCACACATGAATGTGTGTCACACAAACGATGATGAGAATAGTACACTAAAATACAATGAAACGAAATGTTATAGTGGTGGAAAAAGTAGAATAAAGGTTAAAAATATTTTATACAGTTCAGTTTTAGACCAACCACATGATCGCTTTTAATGATTTTCAATGAACACAATTTGTAAAAAATTTAAAGAGTCATATGAAGAGATTTCCATATGAGGATAATAACAGCAGCTTTTAAAAATACATTGCGCATGTTAACTTTCTTGCAAAAGAATAAAAGTTGCTACGTCTACATTTCCTTATCAATTTGATATCAATGTATGCACCACATCCATAGTATGTATGTAGTGCCGTGGCTTACCCAGATCTCACCATAAAAAACTAATTATTTGTTGCATGATAAGTGGACAGCTACAAGTCAAATGTTATATATGTATATAAATACATTCATATATGTATATCAATATGTGTATACAAACAGATATCAATGCGTTATCAGTTAAAAATAAACATGTACCTAGACTAAGAATAAAATGAAAAAAGCACATGTTTAAAAAAAAAAATAAAGAAAAAATATATACAGTGAGTCACTGTGAAAATCATACATCCGTACTATTTCTCTATATACAGTTTGTCAATAAAATCTTTGCACATGAAGAAAAAAGGAAAAACTTTAAAAGAAATATTGATTTCTGATTCAAAAAAGAAACTTTTTTTTCATCTTAACTATTATATAAATATAATAAATAAAAAAGTTCAACTTCAACAAAAAAAACATTCTAATGAATAATAAAATGGACAACGGTTCAAATTCTGTGCTGTCAAATAAATGTTTGCACACTTAAGCTTAAATCGATGAAATGTTTTATTTATTATACTTTTTTGGGTTTTAGTTGCTAATAATATGAATGCATAAGCTTTGGAATATTTTATTTTACAGGTATTTTTTCCCACTCTACTTTTCCCAATCTTATTAATTCATTTTTATTTGTTACCTACCTTTTTCTTTAGATGGAATCACAAATTTTCGATAAGGTTCATACCAGGACTCTGGGCAGGGGTATCAATAACTTTGGTACAGTTGTAAAGGGTGATTTTTTAAAAGATATAGGAAAGTTTTCCAAAAAAAAAAAAACACATAAAAACACATAAACACATAAAAATGCATGAAATCTTTATTTGAATCGATAGTACGGTCCATATAATACGGTCCATATAATACGGTCCATATAATGTTTGAAGATTATTTCATGCAAATGTTGACCGTGACTGCGCCTCAAATGGTCCATCCGCTTAGTCCAATTTTGGCATACTCTTTCCAACATTTCGGCCGGTATCTCACGAATAAATGCTTCAATGTTGTCTTCCAATGCGTCAATTGAAGCGGGATTGTCTGTATAGACATGAGCTTTAACATAGCCCCACAAAAAATAGTCTAAAGGCGTTAAATCGCACGATCTAGGCGGCCAATTGACCGGTCCCGAACGTGAAATAAAATGTTCACCGAACTCGCCTCTCAATAAGTCCATTGTTGCGCGTGCTGTGTGGCATGTGGCACCGTCTTGTTGAATCCACATGTCATGCAAGTCAAACTCTTGCATTTTGGGTAAAAAAAAAAGTTGGATATCATCTCTCGGTAGCGCTCGCTCACCATTCACAGTTACGTTACGATTCGCATCATCTTTGAAGAAGTACGGTCCAATGATGCCACCAGCCCATAAACCGCACCGAACTGTGACTTTTTCTGGATGCATTGGTAGCTCTTCCAATGCTTCTGGCTAATATTCACTCCAAAATTTAGTCACAATAGCCCGAATAGCCGCTTCAGTGGGTCGATTAAACTGACCATAAAATGGAAGAAGCGCGCGATGAACTTTCTTAACAGAGCACGCATTTTGATAATAAAATTCAATAACTTGCAAGCGTTGTTCGTTTGTAAGACGATTCATGGTTAAATTATAGACCAAACTGAAGATGTTTGACAATGAAACAAAACACGAAACGTGCGTCAGCTGTTTAAACCAGTGTTGCCAAAAATATAATAGCTAAAAAATCACCCTTTATAATAACCAGGACCTACATAAATAAGATTTATGTTTCGGATCATTATCTTGATAAAAATTAGTATATGAACGAACTTATGCGAATTTTTCGGGTCAAAAAAGCCGAATTGACGAACATTATCAGTCAGTTCATTTCTTAAAATATCAAGATAAACTTTTTTGGTCATTATTTCACCCAAAATCCTGAATTTACCAACAACTCCCTTGCTTAATATACGACCACTACTATAACTGGCAGTTTTCAAAACTTTACTGTAGGAATTATATTTTTATTTTCTAATGCTGTTAGAGGTTTTCGCCAAACTTTTTGGGGTCAATCATGATATTACAGCATCGCTTTCGTCTCATCTCAGAAAATAACGCCATCTGGAGGAGGTGAAATGTGTTCTGTAGCAAATTTAAATCGTTTTTCAATATTTTTCACTGAGAGCAGAGGTTTTTCCTAGTCACTCGTGAGAAATATTTGTGTTTTTGTAATATATTTCGGATGATTTCATGTGAAACATTCAGCCCATAATCATTTTTCACTTGAAGAGTGATTGCGGCTTATCCTAAATAATTTAAATTATTGTGCTTTCACCGCGCCGAGTCACTTTTTTTGGTCTGCCTGGTAACCCTTTTATTATCATTATTATATTGTTTTATTGAATTGCTATCACAACAATAACAAATCTTATAAATTACTGTGATAGCAAGTAACATTTGTAATATTAACATTGAGTTACAGTAAATTTTGAGATTATTAAAAATAGAGTAAATTAATCATAAAAATTAACATTAATAATGAACATAATAAAGTTGACATTTAACATATATTCAAAAAAAATTTTTAATTTCCTTTTTGAAAAGTAATGCGTTGCTTTGTACTTGTATATATGATGGTAAATTGTTCCTAAGGCACGCTGTGTAGTTGAAAAATTGTCTTGTAGACATTAGATATTCGTATTTTTTTTATCTCAAATTTCTTCCACGAGGCGATTGTGCAAAAATAATTTTGTTAAAAAGATATTCTGGGTTCTTCAGATAAATAATCTTATGCATCATTAAAAGACTTTTATATTTTAATAAATCTTTAAAACTTATATTATGTAACTGGTATGAATATGATGATATACTATCTCGTCTACCTCTGTTGAAAACGTATATTGCTATATTATTATATGTGATCTCGAGGCGATTAAAGTCAATAGTGTCGCAATTTGCAAATATTTCACACCCGTACAGTAGAACTGATATTAAATAGGTTTTTGCCAAAAGATTTCTTATTTCAACCGGCGTCGATGATTGCACAACCCACAAGTCTCTCAACATCCCATGAACTTTACCAGCTGATATATTTATATGGTTAGACCAAGAAAGTTCGACATTAAATGTGATTCCCAAGTTCGATGATGATTGAACAAAGTCGATTCTTGAGTTGTTAATATGCAGAAAAAAATTATCATTCAGTCTTTTTTTTATTACTTCTTGAAATGAAAAATATATTTTGATTTGTCAGGGTTTATATATAAGCCATTTGTACATGCCCATTTATGTATACTAGCAGATTCCAGCCCTCGAAATTCGAGTGCAAATTCTAGGAAATTTTATTTTTTCATTAAATAAAGACCCTAAAGTTATGCTAATCAATTATAGCCAATTCATAAACCAACACAAAAAAAAAACAAACTCTTTTTTATTACAAATACATTAACAAATTTAATAAACACACACATAGCATTGTATAATTTTATGTATGTGTTAGTAGCAATTTTAAATGCAATTTACTGAAAACAAAGGAAAAAATTAAAAAATCTGCAAAACCGCTAAAAAGAAATACCTTTCAAATAATATATGTTTGGTCATAATTGGGATAAAACGGTAGAACAAAACATCGGTCACAAGAAATCGCCTAGCCTATTAATATTATAGATTATCCAAGTCACTATTAATACAGTCAGTACAATTTTGAACATTTCCTATTCTGCTGCTTAAGTACAACTGTACGACATCAGCATACATTTGCACGCCACAGTAATTCAGAGCCTCAGGCAAATCGTTAATATACATACAGAAAAGCAATGGATCAATAAATGCTTTAGAAGTCACTCCATTCAAAGAAACCACTTGTTTACGATTAATAAGGTAAGAGGAAATAAGTTTATTAGCCGAATTTGAGAAATTAAAGATTTTCTCGAGTTTAGTGAGTAGAATCGAGTGATCAACAGTATCGAAGGCTCTACTGTGATCTAAAAGCACAAGAAATGATACCATATTCTTATCCAGTTTTGATCTAATTTCTTCTACTACATCGATCAAAACCGTAATGCAGCTTCTGTCCTGTCTAAACCCAGATTGTCTATCCGTAAGATGTTGATTCTTTAAATACTCATTCATTTGCCCGTACATAAGATTTTCCATAACCTTGAATAAAAATGGTAGTATCGCAATAGGTCGGAAGTCGCTGTTATTCTTTGGAATAGGAATGATTTTTGCTTTTTTCCACATATCAGGAAAAATTAATTTTGTTAATATTGCATTAATTAAATACGTAAGAAATGGTAGAAGTTTAGGAACGACAATTTTTAAAAATCTTGGATTAATTTCATCTAAGCCCACAGCATTTGACTTAATTGATGTAATACTATTAAGAATTCAGATTGATCCACACATCGAAAATCAAAACAGTTCTCAATAGGCACAGTATGAATTTTTTTCGTACTCATTGTCAGTTGGTCTATTCACTTGAATTTTGAAAAAATTTGTTGTTTAACTTATCAACGTCCATATCAGAACCAACAGTGCAAGGATTTCTTTTCCCAATACCTATTTCACGGATCTCTTTCCATTTTCTCTTGCTATCAATAGCTGAAGAGAAATTCTGTCGATAATAACTGGATTTTGCAATATAAATGCTGTTCACAACTTCCTTTCTAAAGGATTTGAACAATGAATGTAACTCAGGAGTTTTAAATTTCTTCCAACGTTTATATGCCAAATCTCGTTTATCAATTAAACGTTTTATAATTGAAGCAAACCAAGGAGGCTGCATAGGTTTAATTGTATTTGTTTTTTCAGGCACAATTTCATAAAATATTGTTAAAAGGGTATTTTGAATGAAAGCAATTTGATCATTAACATTCTCAAGACCATAAATTGAATCCCAATGAACGCAATCAATACGCTGGTTTAACGCTGTATAGTCAATGCCACGAAAATCTCTATAAGTGTAATATACATCTTCATTATTAACATTGGTATAATATATCATAAAAATTAAGTCATGCTTTGAAAAAACAGGGCCAGAAAATTGATCGTAAAGCAGTATTTTGTTTTTATGATTAGTAAAGAATACATCAAGTAAACTGTTTGAGTCACTTGGATAATGGGTTGGAACGATCATATTAACAGGCAAAAGACCGAGCGTTTGCATGGGCTCTGAAAGTGACTTATCAACGAGCAGGTTACTGTTGAAATCACCAGAAATGATTACGTCATTGTACAATAAGGACAGAGATTCAATTTTATTAAACAAGTCTTTGTTATCAATAAAGTTATACGGTCGATATACGCAGGCGATAAGAATTTTTTCTTTATCCTTCGTGTTTACTTCAAGAAATAGGTACTCAATCTCACTAGTAGGCAACAATTTATCTCCGTTCTCACATTAATTGGAGTCTTCCTTCTGGCAGTCGATTTTCCTGCCTTTGTGATAATTGAAATACACTTATACGTAGGACAATTATTTTGTATATAAACGACATGCAATTTATTTCACATGTAATAGCATTCATGAAAAACCCAAATTATCTTCATTCATTATGCAAAGATATTTTTTGACACCATTCATATTGAGTAAACATCCTTTTTTTATATCCCTATACCATCATGTGGTTTGCGTATATGACTTTGTGCTGCTGTTTGTAACTACCAAAAATATTTGACCTAGACCTATCTTTTATTATTCCGATCGACTCAGAATCACTTTCTGAGTCTATTTAGCGATGTCCGTCTGTCCGTCCGTCCATCTGTGTGTTCATGTAAACCTTGCAATCATCTTCAATTTGGTATATAAGCTTTCACTGGCTATATGATGAACGGTATTGAAATTGGTGAAATTCGGTCCATGTTCAGACCTAGTTCCCATACAAATGACCCCTATGAAATCGACATAAATTGCCATAAGATCCAAATTATAATATAGATCTCAGTCAAATTGGGTTTTTAGTGTTTATTATATCCATTAATCAGTAGTCCCAAATTAATCCCTATAGGACAATTTTTAGTCATAGGCCCCATATAGTGCTGCTTCTCGATCTTCACTTAAATCTATCAAAAAACAAAAATATTGCACAGATTTTTCTCAAATTTGGTTTGTATATATTTTTTCAAAATATAAGTGACTTTACCAAATATGGTCAGGATCGGTCCATATTTCGACCTAGTCCTCATATAAATATAGCATCTGATATGAACTTTTTCATACCTGCAGCCAAAAAAAAAAAATTAATAACAATGCCACTCAAATTTGGTTTATGCTTATTTTCTATATCAAATTAGTTGGACCGAAGAGATAGGGTCTCTAAAACATGGTAAAGGGTATCGTATAGTCGGTCTAGACCAACTATAATTTCATACCTGTTTTATTGTTGAACAAGTACAGTAACGGAATGTGTGTAAAAAAAACGAATAAAGAATTTGTTGTTGAAACTCTTAAATGAAAATAACAATTTCAACTTTTTTTTTACTGTGCAAAGATTTTCATAGCAAACTGGATATGGGCATTTAGAATATTTTATCGAACTGGTGCCATTAAACACAAGATCGAAATACAATGGGTGATAATACAATTGAAACTTTTAACCAAATATTTTGTGACGACTTGAACGATCAATATCAAAAAATTGTATCATAAAATTAAAAACTCAAATCAATTTAAAAACTTGTATGTTTTATTTATTTAAAAGAGAAAAAATATTAACAACATATTTAGTTGAGAAAAAAAATAACAAAACTTAAAAGTATTCATTTTTATGCTGTTGACAAAACAACTATACAATAATTGTTTCAATATTTGGTTGGTTATCCATTATTTTTTAGTACTGCTTCACAACGCCGAGGCATGGAGTCAATTATATTGTTCATGATATCCATTGAAATTTTTGCCACTGTGAATTAACTGCCTCTATGAGATCTGTCTTGTTTATGAAACTTCGTGTCCGAATTTTTCTATCTACAATTTCTCATAGATTTTCTATAGGCTTGAGATCTAGTGATTGGGCTGGCCATTCCAAAACACCAACTGCATTAGACTGTAGGTAGCCATTCGGTTACAACTTTGGATGTGTGTTTTGGATCATTGTCATGTTGGAACTTTCAGAGCAGTGGCATATTTTCCTCCGCGTATAGATATATTACGTCATTTAGCATTTGCCTGTCACCGCCAAACTCAACAGTTCTATATGCACATTTTGGGTCTAGTCTTTTTCCCTTTCGTCATCATACAAACGTTCTGCCATCATGGCCTCTTAAATTTAACTTGGACTCATTTGAAATCAGAACAATATTCCAATTCCATCTTGACCGGTTCATGTGTTCTTTAGCAAAATTTATGTGAGCCAGACGATTTGTCTCTGATATCAGTGGTTTCTTCATAGGACGATAACAACCAAAATCCTCCTTAATATCCTATCTTTGACTCGGTTTAGGGGGGCTACGCCTAAATGGTAATCGTCTTCGTACCTCTTACGATATTTCTTAACAATTTTTTAAATTATGCATTTATTCATAAAATATTTGTCACATATGTTCTTTTGCTTAAAACCTATTATTTTGGTTTTTAACTCTCCACAAAACTTTCTTCTTGCAATTATTTTATCTATAATATTAATAGGCTAGGCGATTTCTTGTGACCGATATTTTGTTCTACCATTTTATCCCGATTTTGACCAAACGCATATTATTTGAAAGGTATTTCTTTTCAGCCGTTTTGCAGATTTACAGATTTTTAAATTTTTTTCTTTATTTTGAGTAAATTGCATTTAAAGTTGCTACTAACACATACATAAGATTATACATATGCTATGTGTGTTTTATTAAATTTGTTAATGTGTTTGTAATGAGTTTGTTATCTTCATTCACAATAATAATAAACCATAAGTGTTGGTTTGTGAATTGGCTAAGTTGCAAAATAAAGCTGCCTAGAATTTGCACTCGAATTTCGAGCGCTGGAATCTGCTAGTAATAATTATAAGATTCAATCATTGAAAAATACAATTGTATTTAAAAAAGAGTTGAAAGAAAATGTCAGAATCTAGAAATATTTAAATAATGATTTCTTTCATACGATCCTCTATTTTTATTATTTTATTCTAATTTAACTCTGTAACATAAGTTTAAAAGATTCCATTGTTTTGTCATAACTAAATAAATACTTTTGTTTTTCGTTTATCTATTTTTTTTTTTCTTTTTAATTAAATTTTTTGTAACAAATTTATTATCTTTCGATAGACAACACACCAAAGAGTGATGATTTCACAAAAAAAAACATAATTTTAGGACTTAACGCGAAATTATTTAAAGAAAAAGAACAAAATTGGCAATTCAGACTTTTGTAAAAGTTTCCAATGTATTGTCACCCACTGTATATTCTCAAACCATGAGAAGCTAATATTCAAAGAATTATTAAACACCATAAAATAAATGATAGAATCGAATTAAAGATCTAGTTAAGAAATCGAAATATATTAAATAGTGCTGATGGAAGTTGGATTTTCCAAAATTGGCAACTGAAGCTGGAAACTATTTGGAAAATAAATCTTATGCAGAAACTGTTCCCCGTTTTCTTTGAAAAAATTCGGAAAGGAATTTGAAAAACATAATTTGTAATTCGGGAAAGGACGCGTTAATGTTGGGAGAAAATCTGGAGAAGAACTACGTTTTAAAAACATAAGAACAACGGTTGAACATGGTGGAGGACACGTTCATGGTTTGGGCTGCATGTCGGCATTAGGTGTTCGCAACATACATTTAATCGAATGGAATTATGGACAAATGGATGTATCTCGACCTTCTTAAAGGGAACGTTAAAGAAATTGCCACAAAAGTTAGGTCTCAAGCAGACATTACAATTCTATCAGGATTATGACCCAGTCACTATATTTAAATGTTATTGTGAATTTGGGGCATATTTTAGAAATAATTATAAGAAAACACAATATCGACATAAAAAAGGAAGCTCTCAGAAATATCCAAAAATAGGAATGGTCTGAATTCCGTTCTGATTATACGGATAAGTTAGTACGGTCAAAATGGACTACCAACTAAATACTAATATTAATTTTTCTTATGTATTTGGAAAATGTTCATCGATGTATGATTTTTATTGTGACCTAAATGTTTGTTATTTTCATTTATTTTTGCATTTTTTAAATGAATTAATATTTTGTTGATGTTTTTTTATATTTAATATTAAGAACAATTTTAAATTATCTCTTTTAATTTTTATCCAGCTTTGATGAAATTGAATTCGAGTGTATAATTTTTACTGTAACCCAATGTACAGTGATGTTCCAAAGTTTTCGTACAACTAAATTTCATATGAAACTCACATTTTATGTTTTGCTTTCAAAGAATTGTATATAAATTGTTCTAACATGTGTATGTTTATGTGCACACTTCTAAAATGCAAATAAATATAAAAATTCATTATTATTTAAACTCCGACGTCATCTACCAGGTCAACACATTCACACAAAAATTTCTCGCGAGCAATTTTAATATTGGAACTAACTGCACCCCATCGTCACTTATCGGATCCATCCATACAAAATTGTAGCATGATGAAAGATGCCATTATATTGTATTGCAATAAAATCGTATAGAAAATAAGAATTTTATGAAAAACCCTACCCCTACAAGAATTCGAACTGAACCTTTGGTGTAAATCTGAGCTCGACAGCTTCTATGGTTTCGGAGAATATAGATATTTCATAAATATATCGACACCACCTAACGAGCCCTATAAATTCTTTTCTTGGCCAATCCAACATACAGCGTCGCGACGGGCAATACTATAGCACGGGGTTACGTTTAATACACTGTATTTTAATAAAATTAGAAGACTTGTTTAGATTTCATTTTTATTTTTCATTTATTACGATTACAAAACTAAAGCACAACAATATTCTAAATACAAATTTTATTTTTTCTGATATTTAATTGCGGTTCCTTTAATTTTTAAAACTGTTGCACGTTTTCGTGGCATAGACTCAAGTTTGATAAAACCTCGCAAGAAATGCCATTCCATGCGATTTTAGCTTGGTGGAAAAGGTCGTCCTTATTTTTGCATGTTTCGTGAATTATTTTGTGATCTACGATTTTTCTATGGTGTTAAGATCAGGCGATTGTGCTGGTCACTTTAAGACACTAATCTTATTCTCAAAAAACCCACTATTACACACATTTAGCTGTGTGTTTTTGGTCGTTATCCTGCTGATATGTCCACATAGTGGCATTTCCTCCTCTGCGTGTGGTAGCATAACATTTTATAAGATGTCTTTGTACATAAAACAATCTATTATGCTGTTTATTTTATTGATTGGTTCGGTGCCATTAGCTGAAAAAATTCCCAGACCATTACGTTCCCTCCTCCGTTCTTCACGGTGACTTTAGACTTTTTATAGAACAGAATATCCATGCACAAGTATTCGTAAATTGCTCATTGTCTTTTAAAAACTCATTCTATTTTTAAATCCGGCAATCTGCTACTTTGTACCAAGCGTTTTAAAAAACCTACCATTCATCTGCAATGGAAGGAAAATCGTAGAAAGAAGTAGGAGTTAAATTGTAGAAAGAAGTAGATCAATCATACAGTCCATCGTAAAACCACCATGTTTACATCTGATGTCAGACGGTTTGGAAAGGTAGATCATACGTCTACAGTGCGTAGATCAGTGTATCGTCAAGAGTTGCTTGACGAAAACCAGTGAGACAAATAAATATAAGAGAATTAGCTTTACCAAGTATTATTTGAGCAAGCTTCTATAGTTCGCACTGAAAAATAAGTCGGCTGGTTTATGGCAACATCGGGAGTTGGCAACATGGATCATGTGAAATTTTTAAATATTTTGAAAGAAAACCTCACAAGCAGCTAACATTTCTACTGTCCACAACGTCTGTATGTGAATCTCATACAAAATATTCTAACAATCTTGTCTGGAGATATGTTAAAGCTCATACCGGATGTGCAACTAGGTACATAATTGGTCCAATCATAACCTTATTGCGTGAGATGACTTATATGTTATTTTATTTTTATGTTTTTGGACAGATTTAAGTGTATTCAGACTTAGTTTGTTTTTTTTTTTTTACATTGAAAATTTGTGTATGTCGGGTGAATCCCTTCACAGATTGCATGTGTAAATTACGCAAATATTATGAATCGTCAGTAAAACACAATTTACGACATACTTACGGGTTTACATATTAGTCGTAAAAGTGACTTACATGTGACGTACATCTCGTCGGATACCCCCTTTAACAAGGGCTTTGTAGATTAAAAAAAAGGTCCGTTAAAGCCTTACTACAACAGCAAAGATATAAGATAATTCAAAATAATTGCCATTTTTCAATTATAACCTCAAAGTTTTATCATTTTCTAATTAATTGCAGTGGTACTGTAACGACTTGGAACGAAAAAGGACTCTTCTCTCTCTTTTTTTAAGTGATGCAAGCAGCAGCAATGGAAGAATTAAACGGTATGTTTTGTCGCTTTACCTCTTTGTTTTTGTCATTTGTAATTTTGTATATGTATATATAATTTATTTAGTGAACATTGAACAACAAGAAGCAACTACCACAACCAACGCCAACAATTATCAAGAGGTAATGGATCAACAACAATTAGCTTCACCATCATCGGTTGCTACACCCACTAGTACAGCCAGTGGTGGCACCGGTAGCAATGCGACCCCAGCATTTAGCTATGATGATCTGTTCCCGGCTTTACCAGCAAACCACTCTGCTCCAATGAGCACAACATCTTGTCCACCAGTTGTACGCGTAACAAGCACTCAAAATACTCAGGTAACTTTTAACTTCTTGAAACCGAAACTTTGACAATCAAAATTAAAGAAATTTAAAAATTAAATGAGGCCATATGGATTTCAGCCTGAGAATTTTGAAACAATCATATGTTTAAAAAGTTAATAAAACAACAATAAACAACAAATATCCCTATGATTATCTATTTGTTATCTATGCAGGTTTTACATCTTGCTGGAGAAGAGCGCAAATCGACTGATTCCGAAAAGTTTGGTGAAGGCGAATCAAAACGTATTTGTCAGCAAATCTCTAAGGAAACTGGTGCTCAAATCGAAATAGCTAGTGGCAAAAATCAATCGCTCACCTTCCTTATTAAGGGCAAGCAAACTGAATTGCTTGATGCTCGTCGCAAAATTCTTATGTACTTTTCCGCCCAAGCCAGCAGGTCAATCTCCATTCCCAAGGAACATCATCGTGTCATTTTGGGTAAAGCTGGTAAACGACTCCGCGATCTGGAACAACTGACCGCCACTAAGATCACCATACCCAATCAAAACGATGATAGTGATGTGATTAATATTGCTGGTACCAAGGAAGATATCGAAAAAGCTGAACACGAAATACGTCAATTGTCGGCCGAACAGTACAAGAAGTCGTCGGATCGTATATCTGTACCTAAAATCTATCATCCCTTCATTGTAGGTCCCTTCGGTGAAAATTTGAATAAGATCCAGGAAGAGACCGGTGCAAAGGTTAATGTACCACCACAGTCCGTGCAAAAGGATGAAATCGTCATAATGGGTGAAAAGGATGCTGTAGCCGCTGCCAAGGCCAAGGTCGAGGCTATATATAAGGACAGTGAAAAGAAATGCTCCACCGTTAGTGTTGAAGTGGCCAAGGCCCAACATCGTTATGTCATCGGGCCCAAAGGTACGACTATTGCTGAAATTCTTCAGCTCACTGGAGTCTCCGTGGAAATGCCTTCTCTCGATTCCCCCCTGGAAACGATCACTTTGCGCGGTCCTCAAGTAGCTTTGGGCAATGCCTTGACTGTGGTTTACCAAAAGGCCAACTCTGTCAAGTCAGTTGAAATTGATGCGCCCCATTGGATCCACAAGTATGTGATAGGTCGCAAGGGCGTTAATATGAAACAACTCGAGGAGGACTGCCCCAATGTCAACGTCAATTGTCTTGAGGACAAGATCAAGTTGGAAGGTGATCCTGAAAACGTAGATAAGGCCACCAACTATTTGAACGATATTGTCAAAAATTATCAGGACAACTTTACCTTTGTCGTGATGACTGTCAATCCAGCCTACTACAAGCACATCATTGGCAAAGCTGGCACCAACGTGAATCGTCTGAAGGAAGAGTTGAACGTTAACATTAACATCGAAGAACGCGAGGGCCAAAACAACATCCGCATCGAAGGACCCAAGGAAGGTGTTAAACAGGCTCAGCTTGAATTACAAGAAAAAATTGACAAACTGGAAAATGAAAAATCAAAGGATGTTATCATCGATCGTCGCTTGCATCGTCAAATCATTGGTGCCAAGGGTGAAAAGATTCGTGAAGTCAAGGACCGTTACCGCCAGGTGATGATTATTATTCCTACACCCCAAGAAAACACCGATATTGTGAAATTGCGTGGCCCCAAGGAAGATGTCGACAAATGTCACAAGGATCTTATGAAGTTGGTGAAGGAAATCCAAGAATCATCGCACATAGTTGAAGTGCCTATCTTTAAGCAATTCCACAAGTTTGTCATTGGCAAGGGCGGTGCTAACATCAAGAAGATTCGTGATGAAACCCAAACCAAGATCGATCTTCCTGCCGAGGGTGACACCAATGAGGTTATAGTCATTACAGGCAAGAAAGAGAACGTTCTTGAAGCCAAGGAACGTATTCAAAAGATTCAAAACGAATTGGCTGACATTGTTACCGAGGATGTACAAATCGCACCCAAGTTCTACAACTCCATCATTGGTACAGGCGGTAAATTGATATCGTCCATTATGGAAGAATGTGGTGGAGTCTCCATAAAATTTCCCACCAGCGAATCGAAGAGCGATAAGGTTACCATTCGTGGTCCTAAGGATGATGTGCTCAAGGCTAAGACTCAATTGTTGGAATTGGCCAATGAACGTCAAGCTGCCTCCTTTACTGCCGAAGTTCGTGCTAAACAGCAACACCATAAGTTCCTTATTGGTAAGAATGGCGCTTCCATTCGGAAAATACGCGATGCCACCGGTGCACGTATTATCTTCCCCGGCAACGATGATACCGACAAAGAGGTGATCACCATTATTGGCAAGGAGGAAAACGTCAAACAGGCCAAGGAACAATTGGAGGTCATTATTAAGGACATCGATTTAGTTACAGAGGGAGAAATTTCGGTTGATCCTAAATACCACAAACATTTTGTGGCCAAACGCGGTGAAATCCTGCATCGCATCTCTGAGGAATATGGTGGTGTAATGATTTCCTTCCCCCGCCCAGGTGTAGACTCCGATAAGGTCACTTTGAAGGGTGCCAAGGATTACATTGAAGCTGCCAAGTCGCGTATTGCGGAAATCGTTGCTGATTTAGATGCTCAAGTAACCATTGAAGTAGTTATTCCCCAACGTTTGCATCGCACCATTATGGGAGCCCGTGGCTTCAAGGTACAACAGGTGACCACGGACCATGATGTAAATATCAAATTCCCCGATCGTGATGCCACCGAACCTGTGGAAGGTCTTGAAAATGGTACCAACGGTACCATCGATGGTGTCGCCACCGATGAACCCATCCGTCAATGTGACATAATCCGTATTACCGGTCACATTGATAAATGTAATGCCGCCAAACAGTCCCTCATCGATCTTGTGCCCATCACCGAAGAACTCAATGTACCCTACGATCTTCATCGTACCATAATTGGGCCCAAAGGATCAAATGTACGTGAATTTATGTCTACCTACGATGTGCACATTGAATTGCCACCCAGCGACACAAAGTCCAATACCGTCAAGGTAACCGGTACTCCCGCTCATGTTGCTGACGCCAAGAAGGCTTTGGACAAAATGATTGAAGATCATGAAGCCGATCGTGCTGATCGTGAATTACGTTCATACAACTTGTTAATTGATGTCGATCCCGAATATCATTCAAAACTAATTGGTAAACGTGGTGCCGTTATCAACAAATTACGTGCCGCCCATGATGTCAACATTTCGTTGCCCAAACGCGATGACCCCAATCAAAGTGTCATTACCATTACCGGATATCAAGCTAATGCCGAGTCGGCTCGTGATGCCATTATGGAAATCGTTGGTGAAATGCAAAATTTGTATCGTGAAGTTATCGAAATTGACACTCGTGTCCATTCGCATATTATTGGTCAACGTGGCCGAACTATTCGTAAGCTCATTGAAGATTATAAGGTGAGTAATTTTGAAATATTTTTTTTTTTTTAATTTTATCTTTATTTGCAATCTATTTTCAAAAATAATAAGCAAATCTTAAAATATTTACAATTAACTTAAAATTATTGAGTTCCAATGAACTCAATAAAAATATATGTTACATTAATGTATTATTTACATATACATAAATATATTTCCATATTTTTTTTTTATCGTACTTCCTAAAAGTATGTGAAATCTTTTTAGCCTATGTATTTCGTCACTGTCATCTAATAGGTTAATGGATAAAACGTTTGAATGATTGCTTAGTCTATCAAGATATCTTTCACTAAACTTGTTGATTTCGTCTTTTATTGTTGATATACCGAGATCCTTATGTATATTGGTGTTTTTCATAAACCGCAACAGATATTAGTTGTAATGTTTTTGATACCTTTGCAGAATTTCCACATTTGAATTGCTAGTAGTTCCCCAAACTGGCTTGAGAATAGTTTTATATAAAATAACTTTATTTTCCAGGCTTAATTCAGATTTTGATCCCAGCAGCCAGAGCATTTTTTTGTTTTGAATTTTAAATATTCCTTCTTTTTGTCAATATTTTTCCTCCATGTAAGTCTTCTGTCTAGATTTAGCCCCAGATACTTCACATTGTTTCTTGTTGGAATGGAGGTTCCATTCAAAGTTATGCCTGGACAATACCCTTTCCTCAGCGTAAATGTAACGTGAACGGACTTTTCCGTGTTAGCTATAATGTTCCATTTTTGCAACCAACTTTGTATAAGATTGAGTTCATTTTGTACCAGTTCAGATGCTTCTGGTGACTTATGATGCTAGTATAGCAGTATCGTCAGCGTATGTTTCAATGGTTAATCCATCCACTGTTGGCATATCTGATGTAAAAATCGTATAAAGTACTGGGCCAATACACTGCCCTGTGGAATTTTGAAATATAAAATAGTTTTGATAGACTAATGAAACATGTTAAAACAATTACAGCCGAATTCATAACCAATATTTAGCAGCCTCTTAGCAAGTGTGTTATTTATAATGCATTGTTAAATTCATTCTAAAGAACTTTCAAACACTTGCTTAAAATGAGATGAAATGCCAACCTATTTGCATAAAAATAAATGGCTTCACAAAATTCAGAGTTGATATTTTAACTTTTAGTTGACAGAATAAAATTGGTCATGAATAAACTCTGCTAAATTACTGCTTGGCTTAATCGGTATTCTAGTAAGCAGCTCGTTGTGTGCGATGTATATGCGGCTGCTAAAATTTGGTTATGAATTCGGCTGTTAGTTTCTATTTAACCAGATTCGAATTAAAAAAAGAGATATACAATAATTTTTGGCTATAAATAACGAAGTTGTAAATGTTAAACGCAAATCAGACGTAGCGCTGTAAAACCAAAATCCAAAGAAACCAAAATTGATTTAAGTTGTTCGTCTTTGTTTAAATTTTAATCAATCTTAATGGTTTTCTAAAAAGTATATATATTTTTTTTAAATCCATGTTCAAATAAAACCGAAATTATAAAAAAAATCGGTTAAACTTTTTTGTCGGTTTTGAATAATTTAATTGAATAATACTACTTTTTTGTAATATTAACTTACATGTGAACTGGTTCCTAAAAACATTTCTGATTATGGTTTGTTTCTGAAATATAATAAAAATTAGAACCGACCACGTATTCAAAGAAAATCTTGTCCTGAATAGATTAAAGCCGGCGACGCGTACGTTCTGTCGGTATTTAGGTTTCATTTATTTTAATTGTCTTCTCTTGTGTTTATGTTTTATGCGTAAATTTTCTACTGTATAGCGTTTATTTACCATTCTTGTTTTTTTATTGGTTTATTGTTTGTTTTCTTTCACATGTTGAGCGAGAGCTGTAGTTTCTTTTTGTTTATGACCGCTTTATGTTCAGCAATTCATGTCCTTAACATTATTTTTGTTGTTCCAACGTGAACTTTGTTGCACCTCCTCCTCTCATTTCCATGTCATCCAATTTCATATACCACGTTGTCAATATTTAGGATGTCTTGTTTTGTTTTGTTACGTGTAAATCTGGATTCACACAAGGCAATTTTTGTTGCGCAACTTTTTTTCAATTCTCTTTTAAAGTTGCCTTAATGTTCACACAGAGAAATTTATTGCCTCAACTTTTCGTTTTATTTTACTTTCAAATTCTTACATTTTTGACAGTTCACTTTATTAGCTTGTGTAAAAAGAATTTATTATTGGTCCAAAGTGAAAAATCTATTTGTGCGAAAAAATGGAAGCCAAAGAAAAAAATGAAATAGTAAAAAAAATAATAAAATAAGTCCGAGTTCACACAAGGCAACTTTTGTTGCGCAATTCTTGAGTTTGTAGATGTTTGCGGTGAGGGGAATAAAAAGGGAAAAATAATTGCCGGTTCTCGGCTATTTCAAGCAATTCTCTCATTCGTTTTTTTTTTGTTGAATATTTGACATTTCTTTTCATTCGGTGTTTCGCTTCTTGGTGTGAATAATTCGTAATTATTGTTTACTTTATTAAAATGGCCTTTAAATGGAATCGGGACTTCATTTTTTTCTTTTGAATTCATTTTTCAACAAAACCAATTAAATTAATTTATGTATGTATGTATTTAATTTTGTTATTGTTCTTTACGACTAGAGCACAAATGTCAAATTATAAGAAAATAAAAACAAAACAAAACAGTAAAATTGCCGAAGAAATTGTCGTGTGTGGACATAAAAGCAATTTCAAAAGAGAATTGCCAAAAAGTTGCGCAATAAAAATTGCCTTGTGTGACCCCCGACTAAATGAAATAATAATAATGATTTTTCATATCGAAGCAAAGAATAAAAATAAATGTCAAAGTTGCCTTGTGAGAATTCGGACTAAAAATTGGCTTTAGTGTTTGGTTTGATTTGTGAGCTGCTGTTGCTTTTTCATCGTTGATCATGTGTTTCGTTGTTTTTGTTGCTGTTGATTTGGGAATGTAAGTCTGGGTTCACACAAGGCAATTGTTGTTGCGCAACTTTTTTTCAATTCTCTTTAAAGTTGCCTTAATGTTCACACAGAGAAATTTATTGCCGCAACTTTTCGTTTTTTTTTGCTTTCAAATTCTTACATTTTTGACAGTTCACTTTATTAGCTTGTGTAGAAAGAATTTATTATTGGTCTAAAGTGAAAAATCTATTTGTGTGAAAAAATTGAAGTCAAAGAAAAAATTAAATAATAAAAAAAAATTATAAAGTAAATGAAATAATAATAATAATTTTTCACAGCGAAGCAAAGAATAAAAAGAAATGTCAAATAATAAGCTGCAGCTAACTTCGTATTTATAATTACGAATTGCACAACAAAACGAGTTGCCGAGTATAAGCAATTCCGTACCAAATACCACTCTTCTTTCCCCTCTCTCCTACAAACTCAAGAATTGCGCAACAAAAGTTGCCTTATGTGAACTCGGACTAAGAAGGTATACTGTAAAAAAAATTGCTTGCTTTTCCTCCGTATGATTCGTTTTCGCGTTATTTAAATTTTTGTTTCTTAAATTATTGATTAAAGAAGTGGGGTAGTTATTCATGGTTATTATTTGTATTATTTTAAGCAGGTTGTCTTTATAAAATTGTATATTGATAATATTTAATATTTTTTTCAATAAAATTTGTCGCTATATTAATTTTTAATTTCATGGGTTGTGTGGAGTTGTAATTTATCATTTTGCTTGAATATGTCGGTTTTGTGTACCAATTGGTTTGGAAGTTTCTAATCTTTCATATCTAAATACGGAAATTCTCCATTAATTTATTTTTCTATATTAAATGTAATTTTGTTATGTTCATTTGACTTGTCGATTACTGCGTACAGGTCGTCGGCGTATATAATTAGAAATTTTATTTTTACTTTGTTCTCTTTAAGAGCTGTGATTACCTTGCCCAAAAATGAGTCCAATACGATATCCGCAATCGTTGGTGATAACGGGTTCCCCATAGGCATACCATAAGTCCATATAATGCAGGTGCTGCGGCCGCGTGTGTTGTCATGTTTATTTTATCAAATTTTATTATGTGTTCCTCCTTGTATAGGTTTGTAGGCTTCCTTTTATATTACTACAGTTTTGTTTCCTTTGTCTGCTGAGGTGATTATAATTTTCTCTTCGTGTTTTCTTATAAATTCTTTTGTATCTTTATAGATGGCTAATATAAATATTTCTTTGTTACTGTTTTTAATTCCTTTTATAAATTTGGCCATCACTAGCCCGTAAGGAAAATCCTTTTAGAACAATAGTGATGGAACCTTTTTTAAACTAAAAAGCACAACTAAATTGTTCGGAGACACAAAAAACTCCAATAATAGTATTGAAAACACGAAAGTATTGACTACGAATTTTGTGCTTTAATTAAAGCAAAAACATTAGCACATTTGTTCTGCAGTTATACAACTGTTTCGGGTCGAGTTAGGATTCAATTAGACCCAAAAAAAAAAAAAACTAGTAAGAAAGTTATAGTAACTATTCATGCGATACCTTACACTATGAAATTTCTGAAAAGATATCAGGTTTTCAAATAGTAGGGCCCAACCAAAGATTATTTAGGGGGATGTGGTTATTAATGGACATAGAAAATAAACATAAACTTCCATCACGCACATGAATCCTTATTTTCTGAAAATTTTCAAAAATAATACAAATATAATTCAAAATTTGAAAACAGATATTTATTTTTTAAATATATATACAGTGTTGGTCAGAACAAAAGCAATCAAAACCACTTTTGTTCTGTCCAACTGAAATAGTGTCATTTTGAGATTTTTTGCAAAAAAGAAATATAAAGCTTCTTTTAGTTCACAATTTAAGTTTTGTCTTTTTATTTTTAATATTATAAGGAGTAAGAAATGATAAAGAAGATTTTGGAAAAACAACAATAACATGCTTAAAAATACAATGAAGGTCAATAGTGATTTTGGTTGCTTTCTGTATATTTCAGAGTTCAGAAAAAAACACACACTGAATAAAAAACTCGTACATATATATAAACAAACATAGATCAGACCAACAAACACATCTTTTTATTTTCATATCAATTATGTGTGTTTCTAAATTTTTGTATGGTGCCCAACACAATCATGACAGTTTCGTTTTAATATTTCGTTATCTACACGAACATTTTTCTATCACGTATTTTTTGTTTCGAACACACATAAACCACACAGATTCGAGTGTAGCTTTATTTTAAGTTAATTTTCTTGCACGTATACTGCTAAAAAACAGAACATGTTCTTCAACGCGTACATCTAAAAATTTAAACATTATCCACTCGCGATCGAAAAAATCTGAAACACCACTATAATAACGACAACAATTGCTTCAACCAAATTTATTAAAAAAATCTAGAATAATTCATTAGCAGTTATAAAAAAATAAAAATAAAAAGATAATAATAAAAATAAAAAATAAAAAGATAGTAATAAAATAGAAAACGGAAATTTTATATGTTGTTTATGACTTAATTTCGTTTTTTTTTCTGGTCGCGAGTGGATAATGTTTCAATTTTCAGATGTACGCGTTGAAGAACATGTTCTGTTTTTTTAGCAGTACACGTGCAAGAAAACGAATTTAAAATAAAGCTACACTCGAATCTGTGTGGTTTATGTGTGTTCGAAACAAAAAATACGTGATAGAAAAATGTTCGGGTAGATAACGAAATATTAAAACGAAACAATCATGATTGTGTTGGGCACCGTACAAAATTTAGAAACACACATAATTGATATGAAAATAAAAATATGTATTAGCTGCTTTAGAACAGAACATTGTGTGTTTGATGTGTGTATTTTTTGGTATATATATGTATAAAGCTTAAAAAAAAGTAGTTTGTAGCTAGTTTCTGCTTCTAATGAAATAAAAGTTTTTACTAAACCCATTCCAATATTTACGATATTTTTATTTGAATGTTTTTTTTTTTTTTTTTTTTTTCTTAGGTTGACATTAAATTCCCCTCTTCTGAAGAGGCCAAGATCAATCCTGATGCCGTAACCATTATTGGCAAAGAAGAAGATGTTGAAAACGCCAAGGAAGCCATTCTTAACATGGCTGAAGACTATAGCCGTGACTATTTAGAAAACTTGCCACCCTCCCCAACCCCACAAACTGTTGGTGCATTCTTTTCATCCGGTGGTAGCAACACTGCTGAAAATGGTTTCGTTATGAAAGATGCTCCTTGGGAAAAGGAAAAGAAAAATGTCAAAGCAGCGCCAAATACTCAATCCCAAGAAGATTTCCCAGCCGTGGGAGGAGCACCTGTTGCAGCTGCACCCATTACCTCAGTATGGGGACCTAAGAATTAAATACAGAACCTAAAACTTTAACAACTAATAATGTGTGAAACATTATTATTGATTAACGCGAAGTAGGTGTCAAAATCTTGAAGGTTGTCAAATTTAAAAAAAAAAATGTTATTTTAAAAAGAAAACAGTAAATGAAGAATTTACAATAAACTTTTAAACTAAAAAAAAAAATAATAAAAAGACAGTTCATAATTTTCTTATAAAAATTCTACCATTATGAAAGTTCTTTTTCAAAACATTTTCAACTTGCTCACAAGAGAAAGTTAAATAAAAAAATATTTGAATCTAATTCGAATACACTACATGTCTTATACCGACACCTTTTTCGTGCGCTTCCTTTAAACATGAAAAATACAATAGTTTTATTAAGAAAAAAAAATATGTAAAAAACCAACTCAAATTAATAACAAAAAAATCGTATACAACAAAAAAAAAAAACATTTTTTTTTTTTTTTTAATTATTAAAAAAAAAATCAAACAAGACTTCATTCAAGAAATTTAAATCTCAATTTAATTTTCTTGTATTAAATAATATATTCAGGATTGTTGTTTAAATTTGTATTTAAAAACATCGAGTTGAGTTTCAAATAATTTATAAAAAAAAGATGATGCCAAGTTTACACTTAAAAAATATAATACACACAAACACATATAAATTCATATATCATAAAAATAAAACTAAAAAGAAAATTATTAACAAAAATTAAAAAAATAATAATTTTTATATAAAAAATGATAGTAAAACAAAATAATAAAATATAAAGAAAATATTTTTTAAAATATAAATCCCCTTGCAAAAAAAAATTATATAATTTGTTGTCACCAATTTATTTTATGAGTAATTTATATATTTTTTTACATCAAAACCCGCAAAAATATTATGATTTATTTACTTATTAAAAATATAAAAATAATGCCTTTTAAAAAGTCATCCTTAAACGAATTTCTTTTGAAAATTCCAAATACATATTATAATTTTTTCTTCGTTTAAATTTAAAAAAAAAAATAGAAAATTTATTATTAATGTAATCGAAAAACTTATTTAAATTAAATTCATGCTTTTATTAGTTTAATATGTGCAATTTTTTTTTTTCTAATAACAATTATCATATTTTGTTCTGTCTCTTTAAAAAAAATTGTACTCTATTTTGTTCAATTCAAAAAAAGAAAAATAAAAATCAAGCAATTTTTTATATTAATTATATAAAATTTGTATTTAAAATTTTATTTTTTGTGTTTATTCTTAACTACATTTATTATTAAAAATTAAAAGAAACAAAAATATAATTGCATAATTTTTTAAAGAAAAATTTTTACTATTTTTTCAAAAACTAAAATAAAAAAAATTTAAAATATATCAAAAATAAATTGTTTTTTCTTTATAAAATAAAAAGTTTAATGCTGAGTACACACGATGGAACATTAGGAGAAACATACGAAAAAAAACATTTCCATTTTTTAATACAGACGATGGAACCAAAACCGAAACATCAGTTCTGTGTGTTTATTAAATATAGTAAATAAATATACGCGGAAGAAAATAAAATTTATATTCAGCATTGTAATTTTTAAAAATTTATAAAATATATTAACTTATAAATTTTTATATTAATTTATAAAATTCCTCAAATTTTCATTATCACTATTCATTATTATTTATAAAATTCTTCAAATTTTCATTATGTTAAATTTTCGTCATTTTCGCCTCTTTTATTTTCTTTGCTCCTATACACAAAACAACGACTGCTTTCAATGAAATAAGAGAGCAAAAACTGTAAACATCGACACAGACATTGGAACATTGAGTTTGGAAAAATAAAATATCAAAATAATTTAACATTTGAGCAACCAAAATTGAAACATGGATTTTGACATGAAACATTGCTACACACTACGGAACATTAAATGGAACATGACGATGTTGCAATTAATGTTCCATCGTGTGTACTTAAGGTGCTATTACATGATGTGTTTTTTACATATGTACTGTCAAATTTTCCCACAACAAAAGTTGTACACATCGTGTGATACATATGAAACATTATTATGTTGTCTACAGACCAGTGGTGTTATTTGTTTGTTGATTTGATTAAGCTTACTTGGTCACCTTTAAATTTAAAAAACAATTTTGTTTTTGTTGCGCAACGTTTCGACACTTATTTTGTGTCCTCTTCGGGCGACTTTATTTTTATTTTCTTTAAAAAACAAAACAATATTACATTATCACAAACAATACTTAATGTATACTATTTTTTTTTTTTTTTTTTTTTTTTTAAACTTAATAAATACCTTATATTATTATTATTTAGTTTTCGTCATCTTTTTGTTTTCTTGATTAAATTTATATTGTAAGTGTTACTTATATTATCAGAGTCTTCTTTTCTATTTACCGCCTTTTCTATGTTATTCTTAATGTGTAGACTTTCTAGTGTCAGTCTTTTGTTTGTTTTTGTTTCTTTTTCTAAGATTTTTATGTTGTCAAAATCGAAGCTGTGTTTATTTTTTAACGCGTGTTGTGATAAAGCTGTTGTTTCTGCTTTTATTTCTATCGACCGTTTATGTTCTTTTATTCGAATGTCTAATTGTCTTTTTGTTTGTCCTATATATATTTTATTGCACTGTTGGTTATTGTTGCCTTTACATTGTAGTTGGTAGACTACACTATGTTGTTTTTGTATATTGGTTTTAGTTTTTTGTGTGTTGAAGAGTCTGTTTAAAGTTTGGTTTGGACGGGATGCTATTTTTAGTGTATCATTCTTTATAATATTTTTTATATTTTTTCTATTAGTTAGTGTTGGTATATATGGTATGCTTGTGAAAATTGTTTTTGGTGTATCAGCTGTGTTTGTTGTTATTTTGTTTTTTTGTGTATTTTGAGTTTTGTTTTTGTTTTCTTTTATTACTAGTTTTATCATATGTTTGATGTATTTATTAGGGTAATTGTTTTCTGTTAATATTTTGGTTAGTTTGTTGATGTTTTTGCGTTGGAACTGTTCTTCACTAATATCTATGGCTTTCTTGTTTATGTACAATACATGAGGAAAGTCACATGTACATTTTTCAATTAGAGCAGGTTCTATTTTTGTATGACAAACATGTGAAAATACAACACTGCTTGTGGCGAAAGAAAAACAGAGTAAATTATAAAGATTAATATTGAAAGAATAATAAATTGTTTAATATTAATTAACAATTAAAAAATATAAAACTTTTTTTTAACAATAAATTTTTGTAAATTCACAAATTAAATCAGCTGTTGTTTACATTTAGAGGTTATGTCATACGGAAATACATATGCACGTGTGATAGCAAAAATTATGAATCGTATGTAAAAGACAATTTTGACAGACATGAGGAATTTCATATGGATAAAAAAAGTGACAGTACATATGTAAAAAACACATCGTGTAATAGCACCTTTAGCATAAGAGTTCAGTTTATTGGATCTTCTACAAAGTTATTGGGACACAGTAAAATAATTGTGAAAGTGCAAATCTACATGTAATATATTTTCAGCATAATTCAAAAATTTTGAATATTTCGGTTACGTTCATAGTCAACATATTTTTAATTTAAAAGAAAAAGTTTTGAATTTCAACTTTTTGAAAACGAACTGCCTGCAATTTGAGAATGAATTCCTTAGAATTTCTGTTGCTTATTTACCGAGTACCAAAATTGCAGATTATTAATGCAAGGTGTTGCCAGCACTAGAAATAATTAACATATATTCTGTAAAGATGACAAGAAACAAAAATCTGGTATGTTTTTTAGTTGGCAATACTGGGTTTCAATTAATATAAAACGCTCATATACACAACAAAAATTACAGCATTAAATAAATTTTTAATTATTAGTTTATGTGAGGAACACAATTCATTAGTAAAAAAAAAAATCATAGGTAACTTCGAACTGGTCGGAGCGATTGTGAAAAGACTATGGAAAAAAAATTTAATTCTATAGATTTAATTTCTAAGTTTTTATTGATGTATGTAATATAATAATGTATTTAATATAATACATTGTATTATTTATGTAATAAATTCAAACTATATTTTTCTATAAAAAATATTCAATATATTACCAAGTGACAACTAGAGGGTAAAAAACAAATTCATAATTTTATGATTTTTAAAATTAGATATTAGATGAATCTTTATTATCTTCGCTTAAACAGAGTACAAATTATAAACTGACTGAGGATTTTTGGTTTGTTTAACATATATGATTCTAGCAACATTTATTATTATTGCTCAACAATAGCCCTTATATGACAATCCCACATGTTCTTCAATCCCAAAAACAATCTTGTCGGCTTTTTACATTAACTGCTAACTATTATTGTTATATTGACAGACGTCAACATAGATAGTGAGGTTCATTTTGAGAATTAAAAGAAAAGGAAACATATATAAATTTTTATACAAAAAATTCTATATTATTTTTGATAAATATATAAATAATACTGCTAACAATAATATTTTCATAAAAAGTACTTTAAAAAAAATAAGAAAACACTTATAAAAGTTATTTTTTTTGTACAATTAAATGGAAGACCGTGAGTATTTTATTTTCTAGCTTTTTTTATTGAAACAATGCAATTTGCATGCCATGTTATTTTTTTTTTTTGTAAATTGCTTGATATATAGCAAATTTTACAAAAAAGGAAAACAAATATATGGAAATTAATTTCTATACAAAACTAAAATTGTGACTCATTGTTGTATATGTCTGGACATTGTCGGCAAAAGGCAAAGGGTCTCTTCTGCATAAACTTATGTGGTTGTGTGTACAGCATATGTATACATACATACATATGTATTTCGTCATAAATAAATTCTTGATTTTCATAATTGGAGGACAATTGAACAGATTTTTATACATTTTTAACACTGGAACATGATTGACGTGGCATATCACTTGCTTTATCCATAGTATTTTTTATGTACATATTTAGAATTCTTATTGTTGTTGTAATTATTGTTGATAGTCAAATCGGCGTCTACATGAGGGAAGTATACGCTTACCAGTATTATGAGACTTGTCAGTATACATATATAAAAAGCATTGAGGTCTTAACATTTAATCATTTGATAATGTGAAAGTTTTTGTTATTTATTTATATAATGGTACACATATTAGTGTAGACAAAGAAAACCTCCTTTTCAAAATTTTAGAAAAAATGTTGGCCAAAAGATTCTGGAAGCTCACTTTGGTTAATATTTCAAAGATACAGCGCTTTCATACCGAGAAATGGCGTTCACAGTATATGCCATCAGATGGAGGAAACACTACGAAGTAACTTAAAAAAACGTGCCCACAGTCTGATCATATCTGAGCACATAGAAAAGGCCTTCGATAAAGTTGTGTTCATTTTTATAATATTGGATATGAATAAATGGGGTGTTCCTCGAAACATTTTAGATAAATCTTTTCTTCTATTTTTCATCAACATTTACTTTAGACAATGGTGTGCCATAGGGATCACCTTTATCCGTAGCTTTATACACAGTTTATGCTAATTCACTTGCAAAGGCTATTGAAAATATTCCCGAATTGGATTTCGTTGGTATTTATGCGGATAACATTTTTGCAATCACTTCTGGTTGCCACAGTGAAGTGAGTTTAATTCTGAACAACCTAGATAAGACAATACACCAATGGGCGATTAGCAGAGGTGCAGTAATACCAGCTGAAAAAACTGAAATTCTACATGTCTAGAATGAGGAGATGCACCATTAACATCAGAAATGTAGAAATAGAAATCACTAACCAAATTAGAGTATTGGGCATTTCTTTAAAAAAAAATTTATTCATGTGAAATATTTATCTACTAAATTGAGCAAAATAAACAACATCCTAAAGCTAATATGCTCTCATAATAAAGGTCCCCATTTTGATACAGAACTTGAAATTTGTCAGTCTTTGGTCACTGGTGTTTTGCTGCATGGAATAACAATTTATGGGTGGACTTCAAAGAAAAACATTAAAAAATTAGACATTGCCATTAATAACTGTTATAGAACTGCAACTGGCCTATTAAGATCAACCCCATTGGAACTGCTTAGGAACGAGGCTGTATACAGAGACTTTCAGTTAATTTTGGAAAAAGATCAGTTAATATGGCGTCTAAATCAATTACGATTTCATCTGATGGCCTTCATAATAATCTTTGAAATCATCTTTGTCGCCAGAACATTGAACCACCATCTGCCATTTCAGAAATCAACATGTTATTAAGAAAATACTATTGCTACCACTTTCGCTAAGACGGACGTTTTTTTTTTTCAATTAAATATTCTTCCTTTATTTACTTATTTTAACAAATTTTGATATTTACATATGAGATCTTATCTTTACATATAGATATTGCAATAATACATAGGATCTAAAGATATTAAATATTTTTTATATTATTTTTTAATAATTTTTAAAGGAAAATGGGAGGGAAAAAACCTTTATATGATTTAATAAATTCAAATACTATCTGAAAATATTTATGTGCTTATAGGAGGTTTATTAGAAATAATAGACCTCTATAAGCACATAATTTTCAATTTGGTGATTTCTTTTTAATTTTACGTTATTTCTCTACATTCTCTTATCAGTGGGTAAGAGGAATTTTCAATTTTGGCAAAGTAATTGTTATTAATCCTTGTTATGAAATCGATAATTTTGTCATAACCTGTTTCTTCATGAAGAAGATTTGTAGGATACCTCCAGGGCTTTTTATTTATCATTTTAAGACATTTGTTTTGTATAATTTGTAAGCGTTTTAGGTGGCAGTTGGCAGCGTCACTCCAAATAGGACACGCGTATGTTAATATCGGCCTTATAACACTTTTGAAGAGTAGATTTTTATTTTTGGGGTTTAGAGATGACCTTCTATTTAGTAGTGGCCATAATGCTTTAAATGATTTTATAGCTTTTTGACACGTAGCCATAATATGTTGTTTAAAAGTAAGCTTTTTGTCCAAGACAACTCCGAGATATTTGACGTGATTAAGTACATTTATGGAATGATTTCCAATATGAAGATGACGTCTTGGCAGTCTTTTGGGAAATTTGTTGAATGGAAAAATAATTGCTTGGGTCTTGTCTGGATTAATTTTGATTTTCCATTTGTGAAAATATTTACTGCAATTTACAAGTCCCTTTTCCATTTTCTTCAGGAGTGCACTTGTAAGTTTGTTTGAAGAAATTAACGCAGTATCATCTGCGTAGTTAGCAACTTTCATATATTTCGGAACTTTGAAATCGGATGTATATATCGAGTAAAGCAATGGCGACAAGACTGATCCTTGAGGTAACCCTGTGGTGATGGTTTTTGGAGATGATATTTCATTATTAATCGCAACTTTAAAGCTTCTGCCGTGAATGAAATCTGAAATAAGTTTGCATAAATATTTTGGTATATTTGCATCAAGAAGTTTAAATACTAGGCCATTATGCCAAACGATGTCAAACGCTTTTTCGATATCTAACAATATTAGACCCGTTGAACGTTTATTGTTTTTATTGGTGATTATTTGATTTTTAATTCTGTTTATTTGGTGAGTAGTGCTTTGCCCTTTTTTAAATCCAAATTGTTCTTTAGCAACAATAGAATTGGTCGTTACAAATTCACTAAGACGAGAATGTAGTATTTTTTCAAGTATTTTACCTAAGTTACTTAATAAACTAATAGGTCTATAGCTATTTGGGTTATTTTTTGGCTTACTAGATTTGTTGATAGCTATAACCTTAGCGTTTTTGAAATGGTTTGGGAAATAGTTGAGTTTGATGCAGCTGTTAAATATTATAACCAGTAATTTTAGAGCATTGAGTGGTAGTTTCTTTAAGAGCAGGTTGGGAAAACCAGGAGATTTTGAGGGTTTTATTGATGAGACAATATTCATTACTTCTTCTAGAGATGTATAAATTGCTGACTCAGAACTGGGATTTTCCTTCTTAAAATTATTTACTGTTGTTTTTATTACTATATCCGCTGAGTGGTTGTAATTCGAAGTGAGGTTATTTGCTTTGACAAATGTATTTGCCAGGACTTCAGCCTTGTCCTTATCAGATGTTATCCTTGTATTTCCAACCTCAAGGTGAGAGATTTGATTTTTTCCTTTTCCTCGCATGTTCCTGCTTATTCTCCAAAATGATTTATCACCTGGTTTTAAATTGGATAACAATTGACACCATTTCTTATTGCGTTCCGAATTAATACTTTTATCAATCATGTTACTTAGAAACTTAGTACATTGATTATAAAAAGTTTGCTCGGCTATATTTGAAGATCGTTGGCTTTTTCTTTTAAAGCCTCGTCTTAGTTTAATATATTTCACAGTACTTTCTGGTAATGTGTAATTATTTTGTTGAGTTATTTTAGGTGTAGACGCATCCCTTGCTTCGAAAACTACATTTATAAATTTTTGTATTTCCTGATCAATTACTACCTTGGTATTGTATATATCCGAATTTAACGTGATTTTATTGTCTAAAAAATTCATATAAATGTTCCAGTTGGTTGCACTATAATCATAATAATTGAGGTCAACCTGCAAGGCCATTGATCTTTTAAGTGTACATATAATGGGGCGATGGTCTGATGGTATTTCGTAATCCATTGTTTTTACGTCTATATTTAAAGCGGTATTGCTTAAAATAATATCGACTGTAGATGCTTCGCGATTGTGTTGATGAGGGAATAGGGTTGGACTGTTAGGATAGTGTATAAAAAATTGTTTGATTGCTGTAGATTGTTGAGTGCGATTCCTTTAGTATTATTTGAACGGCAATTCCAAGAACAGTGTTTGGCATTTAGGTCACCAAAAACTATATATTCTTTGGTGGACGGTGTTAGGTTCAAGATATCAGCACAGAAGTTATGGGTATATCGTGGTGAATATAACGAAGATACAACAATAGGTCTATTATTTATAATAACTTCAATTGAGATATTTTCGATTGATGAAGTGTTTGATATAAAGAGGTTTTTATGAGCGACAGATTTATGAATTAACAGAGCTACTCCTCCTCCTCTTGCATCTGTTCTGTCACTTCTATATAAATAATAATTTTTAAAATAGGGTCTATGATTTTCTGAAAAAAAGTTTCATTCAAAGACGCTATTTTAATATTTCTCGTTCAATTAGTATCTCAAATTGTTTTAATTTAGAAAAGTTTGAAATGCAATTAGCATTCAAGTGAAGCATTTTGAATTCGTTTAAATTATTAGTATAATCCATGGGCGTATTTTACCATTGACATTACAACTTTGATTTGTTGTACTTTTGAAGTGCACCTATGCAAATCATCCATAGCTGTAGTGAAAATATCAAAAAGCTCATCAATGCTTAATAAATCGTTGTTTGTTTTCAGCTGGTTAACATATGTAGCTTTGCTGTTATTATTGATGTTATTGTTACAATTTGTGTTGTTACTTAAATTTGGGAAATCAACCTTTGATTGAAATGAAATATTTTGTTTTTGCCTGCTGTTGTTATGGCTTTTGGAAGTTACTCTTGTTCTAGTTTCCAAATAGAGAGAACGTAACGGACAGTTGATGTCGTTTGCAGAGTGATCAGTTCTCTCTTTTCCATGTTTTTTGCAATTAAAGCATGTAAAAACAGCTGGTCTTTTTTTTTCATTTGTGTTAAACGGACACACACTTGTATGATGTTGTTCTGCACATATCATACACGCAGCACTTCGATGGCAATGTTCACCGCCATGGCCATACATTAAGCAGTTCCAGCATTGAGTTGGTTTATTTCTGGATCTAGATTTGTATTTTTCCCAAGAAATGATATTGGAAATTGTCCTTACATTTTTTATGGCAGGGGTTAAAATTTTTACGAACAAACTGAACTTTGTAAACAGCATTGTTGTTCGAACTGAATTTGGTGACTATTTCAGCCACGGAAGAAGGGGATAGGTTGTAGTTTTTTAACTCTTCGGTGATGTCCTCAGAGTTTATGCGGGGTAAACCGTGTAGAAAGGTTGGGTATAACCTATTATCTTTGTTATCCATATGAATGAAACTCCATTTTACTCTCTTTAAGAATTTGCTTATAGCATTTGATGAAGGAGTTACGTCCATATCATTGAGGCCAGCAAGCAGGCTAAATCTGTTGCTGGAAGTTGACGCAATGTTCGGGTTAACAAAACCCGGAGGAAGTTTTGTCATCTTGTTCGCAAGGAGCTTTCTTTTTGATGAAGATTTGGCCCCTCGGGCCATCGCTAAATTTGTATTCCTACTTTAAGCTGAATTGACTACCACGTGAGTTCAAATGAGATCAAGAATAGGCAATTGCAAAAACAAAAATATACACTAGTTGTTATTTTTAAATAGTTGTACTCTAAGCGCTTTAATTATCACAGATGGTTCCTTTAATAATGGTATAACATCATATTCAACTGTCGAACAAATAAATCCAAAGCCATTTGACACTGTTGTGGAAGCTCGTATACCTGACCATGCAGGAGTCTTTTCGGTTGAATTAGGGGCCATTGGGGCAGCAATTAAGTATGCGGTCCGATAGAAGGTCAAAACCATCATTTGCACGGACAGTCTTAGTGCAACTAAGGCTCTAACCAAAAATGACAACGGTTCTTTTAACAACATCATCACAATACCTAGTGAAAACCCGGAAATTTTAATATGGATCCCCTCACACATTGGCATAGAAGGAAACGAATGTGCGGATAGGGCAGCAAAAATGCACAAAATCTATCACATATTACGGAAACTCCATGCATACCGAATGTTATTTCAAACCAATTCTATGTTTTGCAGAGGCAAATTCACTCTACTCGTTTTAGGCGTAAATACAATTTTAATTTGTCAAGAAGTGAATGCGTGATGCTAAGTCGTCTTAGGGTTGGAAAAGCTATTTTTAATACTCAGCACTATTATAATCGCACAGAGCCGGCAAAATTTAGTTTATGTGATGTTATACTATATGTTTGACATATTTTAAACGAATGTCTAAACTTCAAAATTGCCGAACACCTGGAGACAATCATCGACTGTTCTACGAACGTAAATCTACCATCAATAAGAAGTCTTCAGAAACATAGCATTCAAATTTTTATTTGTAACTTCCAAGCTTAATTTTTAACTTATTTAATATTAAATAAGAATATAAATGTAGTCTGCTCTCCTCAGACGAACATGGTCTAGTTACCCGGCGTCTCTTGTATATTCTGTGAATGGATTTGTAGAATATAGTGTAAATAAATAAATAATTAGATATTTTTTGTTCTTAATTTTTATATATATGTATAAGAGATTTTTGTAAAATATTGTAATTGTTCCTGTCAGGCATATCAATAAAACTTTTGTAAGATGACCTGTTGCCTAATTTTCAGGTTTATAGGTATAAAAATTCAGAAAATTCTTGAAAAATAAGAAATATATATACTTAGGCCCCTGTTACACGTTCAGTATATATATTAGGGGGGATCGAAAAAAGCTAATTTTGTATGATGCTTTTGGGGTAGAGTGGAAAAGTTGCCTCTATACATAAGTAACTTCTGTTCAAAATTTCATCACCCTACGATAATGTTTTCTGTTCTGGCAAGGGATGTGAAATTTAAAAAATTTGGTAAAATCGACAATTTTTAATTTTTTTTGAAAATTTTACCAAATGTCACAGCAGTTTGCGGTAGTGTGCAAAAGTTGCATCAATATATGGTTAAGTACAGTGAAAAATTTCGCGCCCGACGGACAATATGTTCTGTTCTGGCAAGGAGCCTAAAATTACCCAAAAATCGCCAAATACACCGTTTTTTCATTATTTAACTAACATTTATTAAACATAAACCAGAATTATACACTAGCATACTATTAGATATAAGAATTAAGAAATTCGTATTCAAAATTAAAAGTACGAAAATGTGTGTTTTGTTAGATCTTTAGGCTTTGTACTGTCTCTTGCACCTAAATTCAGGCATGGCGTTTCTCGATTTCAGAGTGGAGCGAATAAATCCATCGCGTTTTTTATGACCACACACTTTCTTTGAGGCCTCCGTAACCAATTTTACTATTCTTTCCACAGCTTGTGTGTGGCACGCGAACTTTGAAAAAGTCCAGTCAATTGGTATTGATTCTTTCAGCATACTTTTCAAATCTTCTGTAGTCACATCATTCAGTAATGATGGTGGAGTTCTTTCGCAGGACGACCAGTCAATTAGTTCGATGTAGTCGTTTGCTTCGAAGTTTATTTGTGGAATATCGAACTTTCTAATCCCAACGTGTCCAACCGTCTCACCTGATTCTCGTGCTTTTATGACTCTTCGAATGCCAAGGGCTCTGATATGTGTTCTCTTATCAGTCAGCATCGCGAGCAGAATGTTTTCTGGAGATGCGAAGTAAGCATTCCGAGATATCACTGGGTCGATGACGTTGCGGCTAACTTGATCCAACTATGACTGAATGAACTGGTAAAGATGCCGAGCTCCATCCTTAATTGAATGATGGATTTTGATGCGGAACCAAGATGGCACATACACCCTGATAACGAACTCTACTATGGTACGTAAGTTGTCTGATGGTTCCGTGGTGGAAACATACAGTCTTAATATCCTGTTCGCTGTTGTCAACCAGCGAGACATGTCTAGGGGACCTGGATCGCGCTTAGCAAGACCTGGAGGACACATGCCTGAACTAACAGCGAGAGAAATATCCCACAGATACTTCTGGTCCTTACTCAAAGTAGCTTTATCATCTGATGGCAAGGTGCAGTTAACTGGATCAAATGTTACCACTGCAAGCAGCTCACACGCCTTCAAGGATTTTCCAATGCAACCAGTGTAGGAATTGGGTCCGGAGGTGGGACCATCGATGGACTCGAACAAGTGGCGGAGAGGCAATTCGTTGAAATGTAGTTGACAAACAGCCCATTGCACAGCTCTCCAGATCTTCAGTTCAAGACGACGCAGTACCCCATTTTGAACTCCAGTATTTACGACCGTTCGATTACACCCTAGAACAAGAATATTGTTCAAACCTCCGGGCACATCTGCTGTGATATAGTCGTAAATACTTTGAGCAATGGCGAGACTTGATCCTGAAGCTGGTGTAACATAACCAACATAGCTAGATCCTGGTTGTTTCACCAAGCAATAGTGTTCCTCTACAATTGTTCTTTGGTAGTATTTATCATCCTCCTTTTCTGTTGACAACGTTTTATCACGTCGGCCGTCGAAGTAAAGACCTGCTAAATGACCATTGTCAATGTCCGAACTCTCACTTTTAAGCTCTTGCATGGTTCGATACCTTTCTCTAGCAATTTTGTTCTTATCAATCACTAAAGATGTATCTGAATCAGAGACTAGGCCTACGTCGTGCAGAACGCTAGAAGCTATGGCAGCCGTGGCTTGAAGCGATACCCCAAATCTTTGGCTTATTAAGGCGGTATTTGAAAGTTTCCTTCGCATTTGTGAAGAGGATGAAGTCGACGGTCCGGGATTGTAGTCATAGTCTTCAGGTGCAGATTCAGTTCCTTATCCTCATCCATTGCCTCACCATCTTCTAATAACGTTGATGAGGGCTCATCACCATCAGGCTGCGACGAGCAGGACATAGTAGATTTAGAACTACGAAGGAATTTTTTTGTCTTCCTTTCAGCACGTGCTTGGAGTTTTTTGGTTTCTTGCAAATCGAGCGATCCAATGCACAATAGGCGCTTTGTTCTCTGATCAGCAAGAAATGTCTGTTCCTTAAAGGGGACCTTGGATTCCTTCGGGCAATTGCAGTCTGTAAACGTGGTGCACTTACAAGATGCTATATCAAAACGAAAGCATGATTCTTTTTTAAACTTCTCCACCCTTGCTTTAGTTGCCACGCTTTTCTCTATTCTTTTATAAAGAGCCTTGATATCGATATATTTCTTGTGATATGCATGAATCATATCAAGGACACGTTTCTTTGAAACTGTCGGAATGGAAGCATTAGAATACAGCATTTGCAGCTTTACACAAACTTGCTCTGCGATGTAAAAAAATGGGGGTTCCTTGTTACCATTTGTTTCAGATCCAAGACGCCACCTTTCGTAAATGCAGCATTTAATAACATCCTCTTTTGTTGGAAGCATCCTAGCAAAATCTGTCGGTGATCCGAAAATTGGGCAGTCTAATGCTCCTAGCTTTGAAAATTTTGATGATTTTGTCATGTTTTGTTGCTCACAGCCAGCTCACTGCTCCGCAGCATTATATTATATTATATTAATTTTTACAATATAATACCAAAATTTGCCAAGAGAAGTTAACGTACAATAATGCCAAAATATGTCAAGATAAGTTAACGTACAGTAAAAGTAAAGTTGATTCTTCACGCATAACTTTCCTCAAACCCAACGAATTTAAGCAGTTAATAGCTCAAAAGAAGGAGCTTGATCCAGTGAGTGTTCTTAGACCTATGTCAACAGCCTAAGTTAATTAGAACTCTAGTTATAGAGGTTTGAGAGAAGAAAAATATTGAAAAAAATCTTAAATGCAAAGTTTATTCATAAATTCTTTTAATATATAAGATACTAATAATCAAGAATTAGCGGTATATAATTAGTGGTAAATAATAATCTCGAAAATATGCTGCTAAAATAATTGTTAATAAATCATATTTATATCTAAAAGTATAATGAAACAGTGTATTTGTCGATTTTGGTATAATTTCAGGCTCCTTGCCAGAACAGAACATATTGTTCGTGGGGCGCCAAATTTTGCACTGTAATTAACCATACATAGATGCAACTTTGGCACACTAACGCAAAGTGCTCTGACATTTAGAAAAATTAAAAAAAAAAAAACTGGTCGATTTTACCAAATTATTGAAATTTCACGTCCCTTGCCAGAACAGAAAACATTATCGTAGGGTGATGAAATTTTGAACAGAAGTTACTTATGTATAGAGGCAACTTTTCCACTCTACCCCAAAAGCATCATACAAAATTTGCTTTTTTCGATACCCCCTAATATATATATATATATATATATATATATATATATATATATATTGTGATATCGCAATATGGCAATATCGTATCCTATTGTAAAATCCATTAAAATGTATCGCGATTCATCAATACTGCATGCTTACAGAAAAAACGAATATCGACATAAAAATATCCGTTTTATTTGATACTCTATAAAGATATTAAAAAAAATCATAGTCCTTAAAACAAAAAATGTGTTTCAACCGAAATCGTACCACTGCTATGACCATATGAAAAATAATTCTTATCAACAATTAAAATATTAAAATGAATAAGGCATTGCCCGCCCATTTTAAATAGTCAACAATTTTTTCAAAATCATTTAATAGGTGAAAAACACGATAAAAGGCCTAGTTAAGAGCACGTTAGTTAAGAGCACTATACTTTTCAAATGCTCTGTTCGTTTACTTTCCCAGTAAAAACCAGTAAAAACCAAAATTTCAGAGAGTAAGAATAATTAGTTCTCAGATAATTTGTAATAATTTGTACAAATTATCACAAAATTTACTGGATCCTGTTCGTTTACTTCAAAAATCCAGTAAAAGAGAACAAATGAGAGCGTAAAGTGACAGTTCTTGTTTTGAAAACTTGCTAGTTTTTACTGGATATATTTTTGCCAGTAAAAACTAGCAAGTTTTGTTGGTTTACTTTTCCAGTAAAAACCAGTAAAAACCGAAATGTTAGAGAGTAAGAAAAATTAGTTCTCAAAAACATAAATCTGTGGTTTTCTGGAATAACCACGTATGTCAATTTTTGTCAGTTTTGAGTTAATGATGCCAAATATATTAATTTTTAACGCTCTTTACATGGGTTAAATTTTTTTTTTAAATGTTGATCATTTCTGAGTTTTTTCTTTAAATAACGACGTAACTTAAATGTTTATTAAATTAATTTGCAGCACTAACGACGTATGTTTGATCGCTGAAAAATTATTTTCTCAGAAAACGACACATAGCGACATACGTTGTTATTAATGAAAAAAAAAATGCAAAATAATTTTGGATTAGTTTTCAGTGTATAACCACTTATAAAAACTTGTGTGTTTATTTCTGTCATTTTTTGTTGCTATTATTCTTGATACGTTGTTATATTCTCATCCAAAGTCCCGTTAACTTTTTGTTGACGAACAAAAAAAATCCATTTTTCAAGCAACAACAACTTATGCCTACATGGTGGTAGTTTTCTTTTTCAAAGAAAACGACGTTTGTCGACATAAGTTGTTTTATTTGCACACACTTTAAGTGTTTTTTACATGCTGTTTTTCGTCCTTCTCTAGGATCTATTCCTCTGAAGATTTTTGATTCAAAATTTTATATAAAGTATTTATTGCCCATATCTGCAGGATTGTTAAATAAAATGTTCTAAAAACTTTATATCGAGCCCATAATTTCAAATATAACGTTTTTTGGCTCACCTGAACATTTTGATTTTATGACATGCGCGGTTATTCTAGAAAACCATAGAAATATCCAAAATAGTAAACGAACAGCAATTTGTAAGAATTTGCAAGTTCATAGAAACAGCTGATTGTAAACACATTTGAAAGTGAAGAAAAAGTGAAACTAAATTAAAAAAAAGAAAGTATACCTTAATTACAAGAATTTATTTTGTTTTAACATGTAAAAATATTCATTGAAACTAATATCATTACCTATTGCTTTTGAAAATAAACATTTATTTTGGCAGATACACATACATACATATTTTTTTTGGCAGGAACCGGTTTTAAAAGATTAAAATTAAAGAAACCTGGTTATGTGAATATTTACTTACTTCTTCTACCGTCAATTTCCTCAGAATTATTATTTAACATTTTTGCACAACAATAGAATTGTAGTATTTTTGCGTTATTTACCATAAATCTCAATCATACGGTTTTTACTGGGAAAGTAAACGAACAGAGCTGTAGCATAATAAAGGGCGAAGCGTCTCCTACGTGCGTAAATTGTAATGAAGTTGGTTATGTATGTATAAAAAAAATTAATACGTATGTATATAAAAAAATTATATATTTATTTCTTGTAAAATAGAATAAAAATGGCAGATTCAGCGAAAGGACTATTTTCTGAAAAGTTTTTAGAAACGATATAAGTTTAGACTGACGATTTTTTTGATAATACAATGAATATTAAGTAGCGCTAATCCATTTAGCCTATATGCATTCGCTGTTTTGGGTAAATACATTTAAAGTCGTTTCAATGTTGAAAAAGATCATTCACTGCTTGATTTTGTAACCGGTAGTGTAGCAAATAGTTGAAGTAATGATTTGTCGCACTTCAAAAATGCATTATGAGCATTTTTTGGTGAATTAAAAGAACCATAGCTTCAGTTCCACAATGCCCTCACCATGCTACAGTTCGTAAAATTTTTATATTTTTCTAAAAGTCTTTTTGCAGAAGTTCGTCCTTTGATGAAAAGTTTTGTTCATTTGGCAAAAGACACATAAAACTTTGTAATATATTTTTATGCTTCAGAAACCGATCGTGAACTTGCATCTTTGTAGAATCTAGAAAAGGAATGAAGATGGCAATACGATAATACTCTTCAAGCTTTTCAACTGCAATGTTGAAGCGATGAGCTTGTCTTCCGGTTGGACAAGGAATCCGTATTTCTGCATTAAGCTCGTCATATATTATCTTGACGTCGCTGAAAATTGTATTGAACTATTTTTCTGTTTCGCGTCGTGTTTCATCTATCACCTCTTCAACATTTTGTTTGTAGTAATCGACTTAGCGGCAGAGTTATACCAAAAAACTTGGCAAGAATATGAAAGGAGACTTGAAATTCTCTATTCCTAATAACATATAGAAGCTGAATTGCAAGTGAAGTTATTTTGTCATCCTAATCAGAAATAATTTACATCGGAGAAATTGTAGCTTTTTGAAGCTCCAGAAATATTAGGACAGACTCGTGGCGTTGAATCAATCGTGTGGGACATATTTCTTTTAGTCGTGTTGCTGTTGATTCAGTTGCCATTTACTCTGTACAATTTTTAGCACTTCTTGGCGCTTTGGAATGTTAAAGAAATTGCTTACACTTCCGAGTGATCGTATACAATTTCGTATAAATGAAATTTCACAAGCATCAGAAATAGTGAGATTTAAACTATGAGATACACAGTATACATATAAAGCTAGTATATTTTGATTGCTTACATATTGTTGTGCCCCATGAAATCGTCCACTCATTGCTGAAGCTCCATCATAATCCTGTCCAATCAAGAATTTTCAATCTACTTCCTGATTAAGCACAGTTTGCATTAAAACAATTGCAAGACCATTACCTGTCACATCAGTAACAGGTACAAACTGTAAAAAATCTTCTGTGATGTTATACGAATCGAAATCTTCGTACCGAAAGCATAATGAAAATTCTTCAATACCAGCTATATCACTAGTCTCGTCAACCAAAAGCGAAAATAATTTGGCACTATTTATTTTGGCAACAATTGAACGAACAACTACTATGTTGCATGCACTTGTTTTGAATTCTTAGACTCAAATAAAATGTAAAAGTGCTCGAAAATTTCCATCATTTTCCTCTGGATTATCAAGTGTCAAAGTACCAGAGTCTCTATGTCCTCTTAAAGGCAAACCCTGACGACCGCAAAAAAGTATAGGCTCTTATTACGAGTTGCATTCGATCTTCGATCTTCGCTGGCTATCGAACATCGACTATCGAATGTCAAATTCGTAGTAGACAGCAATCTGTAGTAGACAGCAATTCCATAAATGCATCCTTGCAGTCAAAAATTTGCTATAAATCTGTAAACAAATGGTACTCTTAAAACCTCGCATACTTATGTAGTGGAATCCATTTCCAAAATGTTGGAAGCATCTCTCATGACGAAGCATTCATCTTCATCAGACGATCATAGAACCATAATTCCATGTTAATAAATAATTATTTATTTTTTTTTTTTAATAAATTTGTAAACAAACAATGTTTATAGTGCCAGCTGATAAATATGTATGTACTATTGTGAATAATCCAATCGAGTGATAATACCAAATGAAAATTAGTTCGATCAGTTAATTCGACCGCAATCGAAAATCGAAAGTTGCTCATAATAGGCACCATAGTCTCTATAATAAGAGTTAATCTACTCCAGTTTTCTACTCTTTGGTGCCTATTATGAGCAACTTTCGATTTTCGATTGTGGTCGAATTAACTGATCGAACGAATTTTCATTTGGTATTATGGCGCATAGTGGCATAATATTTTAATGGATATCATTAAAAATTTAATTGATTCCATGCTTCGGCGTTGTGAAGCAGTACTCAAAAATAATGGATACCCAACGAAATATTGAACCAAAAATTGAGGGAAAGTTTTCAATTATTGTATAGCAAAGGTTTCCACTGACTTGTCAACAGTATAAAAATAAATACTTTTTAAGTTTTATTTTTTCTGAACTTAAGCTATTGTATGTTAATATTTTTCTCTTTTTTAAATAAAAGCATACAAATACTTAAATTAATAGAAGAGTTTTTAATGTAATGATTCAATTTTATGGTATTGACGTTCAAGTCGATAAAAATATATTCTTTTAAAAGTTTCCATTGTATTGTCACTCACTGTACAACCTCTGCTTAGTGGTTAAAAATAATCTTAAGTCCATAATCTGACTTTTTTTACCTTTCCAAAATATTTTTTAACTATAACTATTTTTGTCGTAAGATTGCTTTCTAATTTTTTACTTTATTATACTTTAATAACATAACCAAAAGTAACAGACATTTAATTCCAAGATAAAAAAAAAATATTCAAAAAATAACAATTTCTAGTGAAAATGTATGCGTTATTGTCTTTCTTTTAATATTAAATCAAAATTCAAATAAACACAATAAATAATTTATCGCATTTATAATTGAAAAATCTTAATTTTGTTTCAAAACAACACTGCTTGCTAATTTCCCATTTCATTTTTTTTATATTTTTTTTTCATTTTCTGGTTGGTAAAAAATATTTTCTATGTATTGGTGTTTATTATTACTTCATGTCTACTTCACTATCCAACCAACTTTAAAAATAACATGATCATAAGTATCGTCATAATCACCAACATTACCGACTTTGTAAGACGTTTCTTGCTGTTGTTGTTTTTCTGTGATATGGCTTTTTGTTTGTTGTGGCTAATATTAAGAAAATGAAAGCATAAAGCACAGAACACACAGCATACAATACCACAAATCAGAGCTTCTCTTAGCATTTAAAGTCCGCTGTTAATAATCCAACCCATAAAAACAAAGTTTTTATTAAACTATTTTTTTTCTTTCTTATGCTCAAGATTTTGAAGTCTTATGTTTTCAGTGTATTGTACTGTGGACCAAGTTTCAGATTGATTAAATGAAGGGAAATGGGGTGCGTGACTATGCGTGACTGTGAGTGCCTATCTTAAAATTAATCTTTGCTCACAACAAGTCTATTGACAAAGTTTCAGATCGATCAGATAAGGGGAAATGGGGTTTAAATCACTCCGTGACTGTGCGTGACTATGCGTGACTGTGCGTGCCTAAGTCAAAGTTAATCTTTTTCCAAACTACAGATATTCTATTTTATTTATAATTGGTAATAGTTTATTAGTAGAATAGCATATTCAACTTTTTCTTATTTTATATGCACGAAAAACTACAATTTGTGTTGTTAAGTGGAACAACATAGAAGAAATGAACAACAACCCAAATTTAAATAAGTCTTCCTATAAGGATATTTATATAACAGAAACAATATTTTAATAATAAAAGAAAAATCTTTGATACGAATAGATACAAAAAAAAAAAAAGAACAACGCAAATCGAGGTCTATGTGTACCAGTAATGATAATAAAAATTTTAAATTTCGAAATAATGTTTACTGTGAATATTCTTCATTGGCAACAATGCTTATAGATTTCATTGAACGTATCATATTACCCATTAACCCATCAAACACCACAGATAAGTCAGTCCCTCAAATCTTTACACACGACAAACTGAATAATAATGAAATGTATAAATTAAATTCGTCGTCCAAACTACAGCTTTTGTATTTATTAAAAAATTGTATCTAAATTTCCTTGCGCGGTTAGGAAATTTAAGCGACTATCCCGGCATCTGATATCAGTTTATATGTAGAAATGATCATATACCAAATTTAAATGATATTTTTATGAATTTGTGGCAGATGTGAAAAAGTTTATAACGGATGCTATTTTTATATAGGAAATAGGTCGAAAAATGGACAGATTGTGACCTTTATTTGTGCTTTCAAAAACATATATAAACCCATTAAGAGGCAAATTTATATATATTTTTTTCGGGATGCAGCTTTATATAAGAACTATGGCTAAAAATGGTCCTACAGAGATATTTTTAGACTACTGATTAATGGGTATATATAAACAAAATTTGACCATAAGCAATGGTTTAGTCGATCTCTGATCATGCACCGATTTCAACAATTTCAATTCCAATCGTTCTATGGCCAATAAAAGCTTATACAATAGCGAATTTCATAAAATATATTTTAATTACAAGGTTTACAGACACAGACAGACGGACGGACATTGTTAAATCGACTCAGAAAATGATTCTGATCGATCGGTAATAATAAAAGGTGGGTCTGGGTTAAGTATTTTCGATAGTTACAAACATCAGCACAAACTCATTATACACTAAATACAAACATATAGATGTATATAATCAGCATTTTTAATGGTGATTTCCACAAAATTTTGGTTCTAGCGCTAACAGTTTGTGAACTGGACCGTTTTTAAAAAAAGTTTAGTGTAGATTTTTCAAAAATTTTTCACATTTCTTCCAAGGAAACCATATACATATACATATACCTATCATGTGCAAAGCGCATATAACGTTATGTTGACATGTCCAAGTGGGTCCACGTATTAGTGATATTCAATGAAAGATTTTAATTTTTTTTTCGATTTCAGCGATGACTTATTTAACTATTTTTAGATATTTATGTTTGTTCGGTAGAGTATTCAAAATTTTGATTTTCGTTTATTGGGGATGTGCTATTATACAAAAAAGCAGCTATGCTTAAATTTCCAGATAATTTATTCAGCTTTCAAACGATATTTTACATCATATACATTACACCTTACAGCTTTATGTAAAATCCATGGATAGCGTGTATATCAAATTTCATGTCCTCATGAAAAAAAAATATCTGTGTAATACTTATTCAAAATTTTTAAAAATTGAGTGAATAATTTTGAAAAACTTAGAAACAGGGGTTTTTACAACGGTTGTCGCTAGAACAGAAATTTTTGTGATTCGCCATAAAAAATGTCAGGATTTTTTATTGTGCATGTACATATTTATAAAATAAAACAATACTTTGTTAGTATCATGGATCGACTCAGCAGCTACCGGTGACATGCTATTAGAGAAATTCTGCATTAAAGTTTGTGGTGGTAGCAGACTTCAAACCAAGTTTTCGATTGCTGATGTTGTTGTTTTCTTCATTACTAACTGTTACTTACCACTCTTTATTGTCTTAGTGTTTGTTTTAAGCACAACTTCTTAACTTACTACCAGATACGTTTTTAGTGTAATGTTGGCCACGACGATAACAAGAACGTGGAATAAAAGCAACAACGAAATAAAAAAAATATAGATCAAGTTTATACTAAATACTATTATTAATTTTAATATATATTATAAATTACATAAAGCGTTTATTGGTAAAATCTTAACAAAAAGTGATCTTAAAATGTGATAAATTTCAAACCAAAATATTTGTAATAAGTAATTCCAAAAATAATGTATATATTGTTAACAATATGATCATAGCATTATTAAATTAGAAAGTTTAGATGGTACGAGTATATTTTACGCTTCACAGAGGCTTATATTCGAAACAACCAAACAACAAAGAAAATCAAAAAATACAAAAAAAAAATTAATTATAATTATACATAGAAAATTTTTAAATAACTACCACAACACATGCACACATGTATTAAGCGTCATACAAAAAATAATAACATCATGTCCGATTCTGAGCCAGTTAGTTTGGAATTTATTGAAGATCCCTATTTACCTAAATTGGATGATGTTACAACCCCCTCCTTGGATTCATATAGTCTCGATTGGTATGATGAAACTGATTTATACTTACGTCACTTAACACTCGATCAAATATTTTATGATACTGACTCCGATTATAGCAATCAATTAGAATTGCAAGCTGTAGAAACCGAATTTATAATTGCCACATTAGCTAATCAATCACCCTCGATGTCTATAGCTAAACGTTTTCGTTTAAAATTTTTTGCTAAACGTACAGTGCGTGATGTGAAGGTGACATTTGTTGATTTTTCAAAACCTTACATTGCTAAAATATCGAGTAATGAAAATTATAAGAAATTTTTAAATATTGGATCTACCACGACGGGAACTACTAAAACAATAACCAAAGGTAAAAAAAATTTTTTCGCCAAAAAAAATTATATAAAATTGAAGCGAATTAGATACACATTATTGTAACTGGTAACAAATCATCTTAATATATATAAAAACTTATGTAAAGTCATCACACTTAAACGAATACAAATACTATCGAGGTCTCACAATTATTTATTTTTTTATTATTATTATAAATACAATATTATTTATTTATTGTGCTTTCCTGTAAAACAAGAAAATTATTCTTATAATTACAGTACAGGATTTTCATATTTGAATTTGAATTTATTTATTGAATTTCATAAATTATAATTCAGTACAAAGAATTAATCTTATATAGAAGTACTGAATACTAATTATAGTTATATTTTACAATGTACAAGAAAAAAAATAAAATAAAATACTACCTAATACTAACAAAACAAAGAAAAAAGAAACATAAATATAAATAATAAAATAATAATAACAAAATAATAAAAAAAAAAAAAATTAGTTATAATATTCATATATTTTATTTTTGAATTTAGTTGCGTTGCTGATAATTTGCAAGTGAGGTTGTAGTCGATTCCATATTCGTATGGCATTAATATAGAAGTGTAACTCCGAAAGTTGAGTCTTATGTTGTATTTGAATAATACGGCGTCCTCTCTCAGACCTAAAAAAGTTTAGTCTTTCGTAAAGGTATTTAGGTTGGCCTGAGTAAATAATTTTATACAGGTATATTAGTGATTTACACTTCAAAAGGTTTTCAAAAGTGACACCATAAATTTGTTTAGCGTAGAGAGATACGCTACCAAGTCGTGGTATGCCACATATATATCGCGCAATGTTATTAAAATATACGTTTAGTTTACGCATACTGGTTGCATCACAGCTTGAGAACAACTCACAACCATAGAGTAAAGTTGGTGTTAAGTATGTTTTAGCCAGAAGCATTCTGACTTGAAGTGGTACGAACCACTGAGTGCACCATAAGTTTCTTAACATACCATATATTTTTCCGGTTGTAATAATAACGTGGTCATTCCAGTGTAAATATTTATTAAATGTGACTCCAAGATTTTTTACCTTATCCACAAGATTAATTTTTGATTCACCCAGAATTATATCAGAAATATTTGGAATAACCTGAATTTTTTTGGTAATTATTATTACCTTAGCCTAATATTTTGTAAGTCAACGTTAATTTTACGTACGCAATCATCAATTTCCGATATTGTGCAGCTAATTTAGAGTTGGACGTCGTCCGCATACATTTGAACATTGTAATATTGTAATTGATTCGGAAGATCATTGGCATAAGCTGAGTACAGCAATGGCCCTAAGATAGAACCTTGTGGTACACCTCTTGTAAGTTCGATCCTACTTGACATTTGTTTACCACAGAAAACCGATTGTGATCTTTCTGTTAAATATGAATTCATCAACTTAGTGGATGTCGTAGACATATTAAATATTTTGTTTAACTTTAATGTTAGAATTTCCGTGTTAACAGTATCAAATGCCTTAGAATGAAAGAATTAAGAAGGCAACTTTGTCATCATCAATTTGTGATCTTATATATTCTGTTACATCAATCAAAGTAGATACGCAACTGTGTTGTGGACGAAAACCAGATTGTCTGGGAGTAAGCAAGCTGTTATCCTGAATAAATCTACTGAATTGGTTGTGCATTAAACGTTCAAGTATTTTAGATAGAAAGGGTAGTATAGCTATTGGACGAAATTCGTTTTCCGTTTTGAGTATAGGGACAATTTTAGCGTGTGTCCACTGAGTGGGATACGTCGATTTAGTTATTATTGAATTGAACATTTTAGTAATATATGATACGATAGTAGGGAACACAATTTTTATGAATCTTGGATGAACACCATCACAGCTAGTAGCAGTAGACTTTATACTGAGGAAGCTTTCGTATATTTCAGTTACAGTAAAGCAACTAAACTGAAATTGGTGTTGAACGTTTGAAATGACATGGCTCCTGTAATGTTCAACATTAGCGGTAGGCCTTGGTAAATCTGTAAATTTGTAATTTAATTCCTCAACATTTATATTAACAGTATTATCTCTGGTTTTGGTAATTATCCCTACATTTCGTATTTCACTCCATCTTGCCTTGCTATTTAAGCAACTTGAAAATTTTTTGTTATAGTAGGACGATTTGGCAATCCTAATGCTTCTGGTAACCTTATTTCTAAGGAATCGAAATGCAGTCTGTAGTTCGGGGGGTTTTAAATCTCTTCCATCTTGTATAAGCAATATTACGTTGTTCGATTAAACAATTAATTTCAACGGTAAACCATGGGTTGTCAGTTGTTGTTATCCTTTTCGTTCTAAGAGGAACAAATTCATTGAAGAGTTGTTCAATGTTTGTTTGAATTAACGTAAGCTGCTCATCAACAGATGGCATATAATATGTACAATCCCAATCAATTTCTGAAATTTTATCATATAAAGCTAAATATAAATAAATAATTAATACGTATTAACGTATTTATTAATTACAATGTGCTGATACAAATGAAATAAATTACATATATTAATTATTTATAAAATAAAATAACAAAAAAAAAATAACAAAATACAAAAATTTCAAAGATTTTATTATGCAAAATAATCAAAAATTATTTTTTTAAAAAGTCTTGCGTTGCTTGTTAGTTGACAAGTGTCCTATGAATAGGAATTATGAGCTTTCTTTCTTTATCAGCTCTGCAAATTGCAATTTTTCGAATAGATAGCTAGGTTTTTTTTTGTGTAAATAATTTTGTGCATAAAAATTATATGCTGCGAAGAAACGAAAATATAAGTGTATATTTTAAACTAAAAATATAGCTATCTAAGAAGTAATTTTCTTATAATATATAACTTTAATGGTAAAAAACACAAATATATAAATATATATACACTCCAGCTCAAAAGGTTAGACGCATTCTTACCTTTCTTACAAATTGCTACCTAGAATTTTTGTCACAAACGATTTAAATAAAACTAGTATGCAGAAACTTATTTTATTTAATGCTTTTTTCCTTCTTTAACAAAAAACTTAAAATTATTTGTATTGAAATAAATAATTTAATTTATTTTAAGGCACTTCAAAATCAGATTATGTTTTTTAGGTCAATGAAATAGACGCAAGCCTAAAAAGTATTATTCATAAAAAAAAACAGTTATTTTATTTATTTGATCTTGTGAACAATAAAATCTGAAACAAATGAGACGTTTTAGTAATTTGTACTGCCACCGTTTGTGTTGATAACCTCAAAAATTCTGTCTTTTAAGGAAGAGTACAAGGTGTGAAGGAAGTCAAGGGAAATTTCACCCCACGCTGACTTGATTGCAATTAAAGACTCCTTGTCTTCGAATTACCTTCCCCCTTCAAACACTTTGCGCGACATCCAACCCCAAACATTTTCGATAATGTTTAGGTCTGGAGAATACGGCGACCAAGACATTTATCCACGTTTTGGTTGGATATAAAGGACTTTACGACCCCAGAGTTGTGAATGGAGGCATTATCCTGCTGGAAAATCCATGGCAACAGTCCAAAAAGGTCTTTAATTTTCGGAAAAACGGATTCGAACAACGATTTGTAGCGAATTCCATTCATGGTTTGGTCAACAAAAATGAGGTCCATAAAAGGTAATCGCACCCCATACCATGACACCATCTTTGCGACTATGATTACAGCTGAGCATAATTTCCTCTTTTCGTAGATCATGGAAGTAGTACTGGAAACCGTCGGGCCCATTTAAATTAAAATGCTTTTCATCAGAAAAGACAACAGTTGAAAGGCTTGTCTTCACACCGGCCAATTGTCTTTTTTTTATACCCTATACCACTATGTGGTTTGGGTATAATGACTTTGTGCTGCTGTTTGTAACAACCAAAAATATTTGACCTAGACCCATCTTTAATTATACCGATCGAATCAGAATCACTTTCTGAGTTGATTTAACAATGTCCGTCCGTCCGTCCGTCCGTCTGTGTGTCCATGTAAAGCTTGTAATCAAACTGCAGGTCGCAAATATGAATATATTTTGATGAAATTTGGTATATAAGCTTTTATCGGCAATGGGATGAACGCTATTGAAATTGGTGAGAATCGGTCCATGTTCAGACCTAGCCCCCATACAAATTACCCATATGAAATCGACATAAATTGCCATAAGATCCAAATTGTCCTATAGATCTTACTCAAATTGGGTTTGTATGCGTTCATTACATCCACTGATGAGTAGTCCAAAAATGATCCCTTTGACCCCATATAGAGCTGCTTCCCGATCTTCAGTTAAATCTATTAAAAAACAAAAATATTGCACTGATTCTTCTCAAATTTTGTTTGTATATATTTTTGCAAAATACAGGAGACTTTACCAAACATGATCAGGATCGGTCCATTTTTGGACCTAGCCCCTTTATAGATATAGCATCCGATATGAACTTTTTTATATCTGCAGCCAAAAAAATTAATAAAAATCCCACTCAAATTTGGTTTTTGCTTATTTTCTATGTCCAGTTAGTTGGGCCTAAGAGATAGGGTTTCTAAACGCATGGTATAGGGTATCGTATAGTCGGTCTAGACCGACTATAATTTTCTTACTTGTTTTTTTTTTGCAGTCGAATGGGTAGAGTTGGAAGCAAGTCTTAGAACTTTGCGCTTTTCTCGGGCACTTAATGCCTGTTTTCTTCCTTTGTATTTATTTCCATATATTTTGGATCGTTCAAATACCGATCCACCGTTTTGAAGCTGCGGCTTAACTTTTCAAATATTTTTCTATTAGACAAGCCTTCTGAATGGTAGAATTCAATCTTTTCATTGAAGCGAATTAGATACACATTATTGTAACTGGTAACAAATCATCTTAATAGACATACAATATAAAAACTTATGTAAATTCATCACACTTAAACGAATACAAATACTATCGAGATCTCACAATTATTTATTTTTTTTATTATTATAAATACATTATTATTTATTTATTTATTTATTGTGCTTTCCTGTACAACATTTTCTTGTTCTTGTATTCTTATAATAACAGTACAGGATTAATTAATTATAAGGGTACAATGTGCTGATACAAATTAAATTAATTACATATATTATCAGTTTATCATTCCATTTGTAACGCATCGAAAAATGAATTTGCGATCCAATTAAGTATATATTCTTGATCCTTCTAACAACTCGAGTCGATATACCGATGTGCTTCTGTCCGTCTGTCTGTTGAAATCACGCTCATTCATAAAATAAATCATTTACCTGGGTAAACTTTTGATAATATTGTTTGCAATTATTTCGAGCAGGTTAGTATTAAAATGGAGTAAATCGGACATCATTGTACAAAGGTATGGCCCAAAATATGAGGACACCTCTGTGTTTAGTATTAAGTTTATCAAATTGTTTAGTGCAGTAAGTCCAGATATTGATGTAAACGTAAAACTTAGGTGGATGGTATCAATGACTCTCGGCATAGCTGAATTTAACACTCTTACTTGTTATATTTTTATAACCTATACCACACTATGTGGTGAGGCTATAATGAGTTTGTGCCGATGTTTGTAACTGCCAAATTTTTTGACGTAGACCGACCTTTTATTATACCGAACGACTCTGACTCACTTACTGATTCAAGTCAGCGATGTCCGTTCATCTGTCCGTCCATCTGTCTGTCCATGTTAACCTTGTTATCAAAATACAAGTCGGAAATATAAATATATTTTGATGAAATTTGGTATATAAGCTTTTATCGGCCTTAGCACGATTAATATTGAAATACAAATATACCCTATGAGATTTAAATTGCCGTAATATCCAGTTTATAATATGGATATCGGTTAAATTTGATTTATGTGTGTATATTACACACAAATTAAATCCTGTAGGATAATTTTTTGCTATACTTCCCATATAAAGCTGCTTTCCGATATTCACTCAAATCTATCAAAAGGTAAAAATATTTCATAGATCTTTCTCAAATTTGGTTTGTATATGTTTTTGAGTAAGAGCATAAGATAATCCTTTCGCAAAATAAAATTAAATCGATATCACGACGTTGCTGCTCGTCGGATTTTAAATCCGTAGTTCTTTTATTCCAACAGTAAGCGTCTCGATTTTCGATTTACGTTTTTTGATGAAAAGCGATAATTCACGATACGTTTGATAATTTCTGAAATTCATTTTATTAAATCAGAAATTCATTTGATGTTTTCTGAAATAAAATTGATACTTTCTGAAATTCAATTGATGTTTTCTGAAATACAATTGATACTTTCTGAAAGTCAATTGATGTTTTCCTAAATAGAATTGATTATTTCTGAAAATTAATAGATGTTTTCTGAAATACAATTTTGTGATTTAAAAACACACCATTGGATTTCTTTTTATGTATGTAATTATTTGAATTCATCAATGAAATTCACCCACATGTATGCAAAATGGTTATGGAAAAATTTGACAAAATAATGCGTGCCTCCAATGTCATGGAGGCAATTTGCTTGATGCGTTGTTCCATACATTACCTTATCCTGCGTACTTCGTGATTCATTAAAATAATAAAAATGTAAAGAAAAAAACTGTGTTTTATATTTAATTATATTTAAAAAAAAAATTAAATTTTGGGACACCATTTAGAAACACTGGACGTATCCATGTCACTTTCACAACATGTGTTCGTTTAGTTTTCTCGGGTTATTGGCAAGAGTTATTAATATGAATAGCGGTGTCAAAAATGGACGGGATCAGACCACTTATGATGGCACCTGCATCCAAAGTAAAACATAGAATCTTGAAACTTTCTGTGAGTCCATAAATTATTTAGATGAGTCTAAAGGGGGGGGAGCTCGATCCTCATATAAAAAGCATATGAGTATTGTAAATCTTTAATGTAATTAATTATTTATTTAACCAGTGGAAGCGGTACCTCCCATAGATATGACGGGTATCACTAGTAATTTATATCTTATAAAGTAAGGTCCAATATTATTTATAACTTATTAGATTAACAATCGTATTTTATATTCTGTTTTTGGCCCAGTTTTCCCCAAAATAATGGTTGGCGAATAGTTGAACATTGCTCGAGTTATTGAGGTTTGGAAGTCATCAAAGTGCCCATTAACTAATAGTTTTATCCGCAGATAATTATTTTTAGTAAGTTGACAATCTTTAGAAGTTATTTATCCGGGTTTTTGAAAATATTAAAAAAATAAACATTTTGGGCCATACGAATTTATATTCTCCTTCAAGAGAAGGCGCCCTAATGAACATTACGTCTATAACCAATTGTTATCCCCAGACCACGTGATGGACAACTTTATGCTATTTGAAAATATTTTTATGGTCATCTGGAAAGCTGTTTCCAAACTCAATCAAACTTCTATTTTCAAAAACTGCATAAATATTATTTGAATCTTCTTAAATAAAAAAATAAATGAAAAAAAAAAAATAAATTTTGTTTCCGAGGTTTGGGAACTTTGACCACGTGATGGACAACTTTATGCTATTTGAAAATATTTTTATGGTCATCTGGAAAGCTGTTTCCAAACTCAATCAAACTTCTATTTTCAAAAACTGCATAAATATTATTTGAATCTTCTTAAATAAAAAATTCAATGAAAAAAAAATCAATTTTGTTTCCGAGGTTTGGGAACTTTGTTTTCGTTCGACTTTCACTCTCATAATGGCAACAAAGTGTATTGGAGTTTCAATTTGCCATCCATCGAGCAAAGGTTGCTTCGCGGCTTCTATTATATCGAATAAGAGAAAACACGTTTCAGTTTTTACTTTGTGGTCCTGGCGTTGCTACTCCACGTGCAATTAGGTTAAATGTACTTTTTGCACTTGTTTTTTTTTAGTTTACATATTAAACAGCTTACCCTAACCTCCCTTGCGAAGGCAATGGCTTTATAGGGGAGCTGTATCAACCACATAAAAATTTGTACCCCACAAAATGATAACATAGACCTAGTGTCTCAAGTTATTTTTTATACATTCCACATTGTGGAATAGACACAGCATTCTGTGTCAGTTGAAGAAGAAGAACAAAGTGTATTTTTATTAGATATAAATATTACTCTAATACTCGAATATTCCCAACAAATATGGTGGAGAGGGAAAGACAGTAAAAATTTTTAGATTAACTATTAATAAAAAAAAAACACTTTTTTTATAATTATTGAATTTACGATATTCAAATGAATTTTAATCGAACTAATTCCTTATTCTATCTATTTCTTGCAATCATTTGATGTAAATTTAGTATGTAAGTACAATTAGTAGACACAAATTAAAATATTACAAAAGTTACTAACCCTTAAATTTTAAAACACTTGCTTACCAATGTTCTTTTAATTTTTAGACAATACTGGAAATTCTTCACCAGCTGCATCAGTGGCATCAGCTGATATTGCAGCTGAATTTGCAGCCCTAACTGTTGAAGAGCAGGAAAGACAAAGAGCTGAATGGAGTCAGGTAAGCGAAAATATTTCAAATACTTTAATAAGCCGCCAAATTTCGTTACTGTTTTTAATCAAAATTGGGTGATTTTGAAAAACCAGTTTTAAGATTTTTCTTAATACAAAATTTCAATAAGAAAATTACAGAAAAATATTAAGAGCGAATTTTTGGGATGTGAGTTATACCTAGATGAACTATCCTATAAGTTAATCTGAAAACTTAATGCGGCGTTAACCAACCAATTGTTTTTGAGTACTAGTTTAAGAAATGGCTAATTTGGTACTGCTGTCATACCCTATACAGAAACAAGTAAGAAAATATACGATACCCTATACCATGCGTTTAAAGATCCTATCTCTTTGGTCCAACTATTTAGATATAGAAAATAAACATAAACCAAGTTTGAGTGGCAAGTTTTTTTTGCCTTCGGATATGAAAAAATTTATATCGGATGCTATATTCATATGGGGACTAGGTCGAAAAATGGACCGGTAAGGTCACTTATTTTTTGCAAAGCATACAAAAACCAAATTTGAGAAAAATCTGTCAATATTTTTGTTATTTGATAGATTTTAGCGAAGATCGGGAATTAGCTTCATATGGGGTCTATGTCTAAGAATTCTCCTATAGGGGTCATTTGAATGGAGACTTGGTCTGAATATGAACCGATTTTCACCAATTTCAATAGCGTTCGTGCTATGGCCGATAGAAGCTTACATACCAAAGCTTACAAGGACAGGCGGACGGACGGACATCGCTAAATCGAATCAGAAAGTGATTCTTAGTCGATCGGTATAATAAAAGATGGGTATAGGTAAAATATTTTTGGAGGTTACAAACAAAGGGCCATCAGGGTGGCCCTTCATTATATGGAGGAGAAAAAAGTGTTCAAACTCTCGGTCGCAGCCCCTAAAAATATGCGACTAGCAAAAAAAAAACTGAGATATACAAAGTTTTGGGCCAATCAAAAAACATCTAGAGGTGGCTCAACGCGAATGAAAATATGGGGAAAGTATGACTTTTTTCAGATTTTACGAAAATTTCGTTCTATAGTTTAATTATTCCGACAAATTGTTCGGGATCAGTATTAAATTATCTGTTCAAAAAGCTACAAAACTTCAAAATCGAATAAAAGTCGCCAAGAAATAGCAAATGCGCCAGACCACTTTTGTTCCAAGAAACTCTAGGTCATGAAATGTGATGAACATTTTTTATACTTTAACAAATTGATTAAAGCCATAACTTTTTTTTTTGGTCTCTATGTCTATAAGTACTCAGATATGAAGTACAATTGTTTTATTACCACGTTAACCTATTGCGCATTGAGACCGAAAATGGAAAATTTTTTGGATAAAAATTTGAAAACTCCTTTTTCAAGTTTTAAAAAATTTTCTTAAACAAAATTTAAAAAATGGATTTCTAGCACTTTGAGGTTTTGTTAAATACATTTTACAGATTAACTGTGTGAATTTTGAAGTAAAGCCCTATGCCGGAATTTTTTGACAAAGATTTTATTTTTGCGGATTTCGAAAAAAATGGGATTTTTCTGAAATATTCAGTATTTGTAAACTTTCTAAATTCTTTATATCAAAAATTAATCAGTTCTCTACTTTTAAATACTATATTTTATCTCAATAGCCTAGGGTTTCGAAAAAAAATAATATGACCCCATTAATCCTTTCGGAATTGGGGTTACATATGACCCAAGCTAATAAAAGAAAATGTATTCAAAAGAATATGATATATAAAATTAATTCTATTTATTTTGGTGTATTTAAGGATGATTTAGTGTGCGATTCAAATTGTTTTCTGTAATCACTTACGACTTGCAATAAATATTGCTTTTCTTGTTCGTTCTTTGTTAATATTAATTACACTCTTCAGTCAATTTAACACCGCGTTCTGCTGTATCATTTACCAATTTTATTTTTGAAACAATATCACTTCCGTTTTTATAAGTTTCACTATCATTCCAGTACAGAGGATTTTCATTTAGAAATTGGAAGGGAATTCCAAAACGGTTAAAAATTTATATTCGCGAGCAATAAGCAGATAATTGCACCAAAGATATATCACAATGTAAATTCGTAAATTCTAAATAGTGGTTTCATCGAGTTTAATAGAAAAGCTCGTTTTCGGTAATTTTTATTTAAAAATATCTTAAAATCCAAAGTTGGCCTTGGCAAATAATGGGTTAACATTCTCGGATTTTCCCCAAATTTTAGGAACGGAAGTTCTACATATTTGGTTATTATATTTTAAGCGTCGCATCTAAAAATTCAACAGCACTTACAAAATATTTGAATTTTTTGAATAAATTGTCTTTTATTAGCTTGGTGTCATATGTGACCTCAATTCCAAAAGGGTTAATGTGGTCAGATTATTTTTTTCTGAAACCCTAGACTATTAAGATAAAATATAACATTTAAAAGTAGAAAAGTGATGAATTTTTGATACAAAGTGTTTGGAAATAGTACATTTACAGAATATTTTATAAAAATCCCATTTTTCTCGAAATCCGCAAAAATAAAATCCTTACAGTTAATCTGTAACATGTATTTCAAAAAATCTTAAAGTGCCAGAATTTCTCAAAGTTTAAAAAATGTCATTAAATTTCATGACCTAGTTTTTTTTTGGCACAAAAGTGGTCTGGGGCATTTTCTATTTCTTGGCAAGTTTTTATTCGATTTTGAAGTTTTATAGCTTTTTGAAAAGATAATTTAATACTGATCCCGAATTATATAACAATTTTTCAGAAAAATTAAACTATAGAACGAAATTTTCGTAAAATCTGAAAAAAAAGGTCATATTTTCCCCATATAAACACACTTGAAATTTTCAATCGCGTTGAGCCATCTCTAGATGTTTTTTGATTGGCCCAAAACTTTGTATTTCTCAGTTTTTTCGACTTCATTTCCCAATTCATTAAATATTTTGTAATGCGGATTGTTTGCCATTCTATAATCCTCATTGAACAAACAGTTATTTTTTATTCAAATAATAGTATATCTTAGAATTTGTTGCTGTGGTTCGATTGCTGCACCCGCGTTTTCTGTTTAGTATTATTGAAAGATGCTTTTTGTAAAGAGAGCTCACAAAAAACTTTATCTAATTTAGATAATGTTTAAATTGTTGAACTATGTATTTTTATTTATGTATAAATGCATAGTAATCAATATGTCAATATATGCATAGTAATATGGATTGGGGTCTGCAATTAATTATCCCGATTATCGCTATTTATATTTTGACAATTCTAACTAGAGTTTATTATCTGGCTCGGTAAAACTCTAGTTAAATCGCATCCCAAACACAGAATTTCAAATGTGTTAATAACCTCAGTTAACTAACATCCCAAAAACTAGCTCTTAGGGTACCAGTTAGGGTTAGTTAAACTCGAGTTAGAATTTTAAATTTCTTTTAAAGTTTTCAATCAATAAGGATTTATTTTTGTGAATTATTGAATTTTTCAGTTATAAATATGTATCTTCTTTGTAAGATGTTGCAATTGGAGTTTCATATTATTGTTTATTTGTTAGTTATAAATTGGCTCCCCCAGAAACAAATTTATTACTTAAATTTTGATGTTACATAGTTCTAATCTCGGTCCTATTTGCAGAGATAGCTCAATATTAAAATCTAATCTTTCAGCTTATTCAGCAAATTTTAACATTGGACATATAAATGCTCAAAGTTTAAATCCCTCTAGTTCGAATATTAAACTCGAGGAATTCAAAAGTGTATTTAAGCATTCTTGTCTTGATCTAATCGGAGTATCTGAAACTTGGTTCAAATCTGACATTTTGTCACAATCATTAAATTTACCTGGTTATAATCTTATCAGAAATGATCGTCCAGATTAATATAGGGCTAGAGATGTCTGTATATATATTTCTGATAAACTACGTTACAGAACGGTTTTCCGTAGTGTGTTGTACAGGGTTTGTGAATCTCTTTTTATTGAGGTGTTTGGCAATGGTTATTCTATATTAGTTGGAGTAGTGTATCTACCTAATGGTGATATTGACGCGTTTGAAGGCCTTCATAGTGACTTATTCGATCGATTTTCGAATATTGTCACTATGGGGGACTTCAATTGCAATCTCTTTGATACTTCACGATCTAACCAATTTCTTTCATTAAATGTTAGATGTAGACTTTCGTGCATTCACAATTGCCTACCAACACACATATGCGTACGTAGTAATAGTACTTCTTTAATAGATTACTTTGTTTTGAGTCAACCCCATTTAGTTTCTCATAGTGGTCAAATACAATTCCCTTTTTTTTCATCACATCATAGTCTCATTTTCATCTCTCTTAAGATCTGTCCTAAATTGCATAGTAACTTATGTGAACGTAGAGATTATAGAAGAATTAATTATGATGAATTTTGTCAATATGTTGGTCAATTTGATATATACCCCATTTACAATAGCAGTGATGTTGATTTACAACTTTTTAATTTAAGCAATTTAATTAATGATCTTCATGCTTTGGTTCCCATGTATAGAACTAAACCTTATTCGGATGAAACAGATTGGATAAATTCTAGGGCAATTACCCGAGCTAGAACACAAAGGGATACTGCATATGGTATTTATATTAGAAATTGATATGATGAGAACTGGAGGAATTTTTGTAAACTTAGAAACAAAGCAAAATCTGTCATTAGAAAAGTCCGTAGAGATTATGGTAAGCGGTTATTTACTGGTGTTGAAAATTCGCAGATGTGGAGCAAAATTAAAAAATTAGGTTGTGTTGGTCGTGAAAGACCTGAACTTGAAGGAGCTGATGTTGAATCTATAGCAGAGAGCTTTCTTAATAACCTTAATCCAAATCATATGGGTGATTTCAATTTCGAGAATTTTATAGAAATCCAAATTCGTTTTCATTTGATACAGTTAAGTCAAATGCTGTTGGTTATGATATGGTTCCTATTAAGTTTTTAAAAATTATATTCCCGTTGATATCGAGGTTTATTCGTCATCTAATTAATACAATGTTTACAACGTCAAAATTTCCTATTGCATGGAAACTGGGTCGTGTTATACCGATAGCCAAGAATAATAGTTATATCTGTGATAATTTAAGACCAATAAGCATTTTGCCTGCGATGTATAAAATCGTTGAAAATATTATGAGATCACAAATTTTATCCCATTTTGAGCGTTTCTCATTGATTCATCCAAATCAGTATGCATTACGTCGAAATCATAACACAGCTTCCTTACTTCTTTCCCTTGCTGATTCAGTTAGACAACAACTAGATAGGCATTGCAATGCAATTATGGTATCTCTTGATGTTGCTAAGGCGTTTGATCGCATTAATCATAATGTGCTTATAAGAAAGCTTCAGGAAAAATTTAAATTTTCTAAAGCAGCGTGTAGGTTGATATATTCTTATTTATGTGATCGATCTCAGTTTGTATCTCTAGGTGGCTTGACTTCTAGTACTGGTATTGTTACGTCCGGTGTCCCTCAGGGATCAGTGATTGGACCTATCCTTTGTCTGACTTATGTAAATGATTGTCTTTTACTCATGGACAATAAGTTTTGCAAGTCATATGCATTTGCTGATGACATTTTTCTATTATTTAACATTGATTCCAATATTAACAATAGCATAGAAACTCGTATTAATAATCATCTTAATTTGATAATAAACTGGATGCATCTAAATAACCTTTAAATAAATTCATCTAAAACTAAAGCTATGCTCTTTCATTTACCTAATCTACATTTAGTAAGTTCTCGAATTTCTATTAATGGCCATTTAATTGATTATGTTGATTCCCTTAAATGTCTTGGTATTGTTATTGATTCCAATCTCAATTTTGAAAATCATATTAATTGTCTTTCAAACAGAGTATGTTTTACATTGAGAAGATTGTACTCCTTAAATGCATATACACCAAGACATGTAAGGTATTGCTTAGCACATGCTGTACTGATGTCACAGTTAAACTATTGTATAGGAGTGTATTCAGGTACATTGTCTGGAAATTTATTTCGTCTGGAAAACATAGAAAGATTGTCTGTTATATATTTAATATCATAATACCTGATCATTATCGAGTGTCTGAATTTCTACCACAATGTTTAGGTTGTAGATTTCATGATTTTCTTAAATTTCGACTATTAATATATTTTTATAAGATTATGCAATTAGGGAAACCTATATGTCTTGTGGATAATTTTTCTTTTCTTCATTCCACTCGTAACATACAGATTGAGAGACCGCGTATCCATCTATCGATTCTTGAACGTTCTTTTTATGTAAGGGTATGTCGTATTTGGAACAATTTGTCAGTTACTCTGAGAATGTATTCATATACTAACTTCTTATATAAAAAAAAAAACTTTTAAATTTCTTTACTACAACAAATATTTTTTAATTTACTGTTTGAGCCTCTAGAGTAGGATCTTTATATGTATATTAATATGTTTTTATATATCATTATTATTTTCTGTAATATTTTTGTGGCTGGGGAGCCGTTTATTTCTTATACCAATAATTATTATAACATAATTTTAAGTTACTTTTTTTCCCATTCATACTTATTATTGTTTGTCATTTTAACATGGTATTTAACCTCATAATACATGCATAATTGGCCTTGAAGGCTTTCTTTGTATTTAAATGAATAAATAAATAAAATTAGCTGCTTTTCCCATTACAAATTTGTTTTTCGCTAGAACTTTACAAATTGGAAATTTTGCAGTGAAAGTATAGCAGAAGTGTGTTGAAATAGTAAAAAAAATATTCTACAAAATTAAATATGCTTAAAAGGGGCGAATAATAGGACAGAAAAAATCAATTTCTTGAATAATTTGAAAACCGCATTACATATTTAAAAAAATCGGAAAAATGGAAAAACCGGTTTCTCGAATAATTCGAAAACCGACATTCACACACACTCCTATTCAAACATTAATATTTATTTATTTTATTATTATTTTTTTTTAATCTTAGGAACTTGCCCGTGTTGAAGAAGAAATTAATACATTACGCACTGTATTAGCTTCAAAAACGCGTCATTCTTCAGACTTGAAACGTAAATTAGGCATTACAGTATGGAAAGAAATTACCGATGATATGAATCAGGGTATTAAAAATGTCAAAGAAAGTTCAGTGTAAGTATATTGACTTGCTTTATCCCTGTTAAGATTTTTTATGTTTCATTTAATTTTATTATTTATTTATGAATTGTTTTTGTAAATGTTTTTAAAGTTTTCAATCTGTTGAACAATCTGTTGGTAATTTGTCAAAAGCTGTTCATGATGCTCCCATGTAAGTAATTGTGTTAAAATCGATTACAATCGATTGATAAAAATCCACTAACAATTCTAAAATATACCATAAGTTTTAACACAATAACTTTAACTAACCTAAAATAATAGTGGCCGATCGGCGAAGAAATTTTCAATTTAATAAAAAGGGTTTTAGAATTTAGTAAAAATTGTTTAGAAAACCAAATATTTTCTCACCAAATAATTTCAAAATGGGAATAATTTTCTCATTTTGAACAGATTATTTCTACTTTATTGATCGCCTAACCAAATTAAACGCCGCCCACTATCGAACACTTACCAAGATCATTTACATATTATGCTTTTTTTTATTTTGTTGTAAAATATTTATTTTTATCTTTATTTTAATTAATATTATATATTAAATATGAACTTAATAAATGTGCCCATTTGAATTGTCTCTTATTGGAATGTATTCAACTATTTGTACATAATTCTGTGCTCAAATGAAAAGGTGACATTCAATTAAAATTTCGTGGATTCATAGGATTCATAGAATTTTTGCTGATTGGTAATACTGTTTTTGATATTTCTGCCAAATTTCATGACAATATCTTCATTGGCTTAATAGTGATATTCGTCTTTGTAAACAATTAAAAGTTAATTTGGCGATTTTACCAATATCTGATATTGTTGAACGTGGAAGGATGGATGCTGCAGACCTTTGATGATACGGCTTTGTCGGAAAAAAATGTATACAAGTGGTACAAACAGTTACAAGAAGGCAGTTGAAGCGTTCAAGACAAACAACGTCCCGGACGAGAAAAAAACACCAAATGATGAACAACACATCAAGGAAATCAAAGATTTGGTGCTGAACAATCGTCGATTGACAGTTAAAGGTCATGCTAATGCTGTTGAAAGAACAGGTTTTGGGTTTCAAAAACAATAAAACATAATTTGAATAAAAGCGCTGCATTAATATCTCTGGAAAAATGTTTTCTGACTACCAGAATGAAATAAAACGCATCATTACGGTGGGGAGAAGAAGTCTCTTGTGTTTTACATGAGTACCTGTCTCGTTGACATAACCTCTCGTTTCTCTGAACACTGTATCGAAATATGCGCCGACCACCGCCCCCTTGTGAAGGAAAACACTCAGGTACCAATTCAAGATTTGTACATTTGGGCAACACATCCCACTCCTTGGTGGGGAGTCGAGACTTACCCAACCCACCTCTACGGTTAGAGAGAGTTGGACCTCTGCATACGACCCCGAAACAACTGATCAATCAAGCCAATATCGTAAGCCAGACCGTAAAGATCACGCTAAAGTTGTTCAAAAATGAAAGTATGAATTCCTTGTTTTTAATTAAAGAAAGGCTTCAGGTCGTTTTTTTAATAAATGTATTTATTTATGTTTTCCCGAATTTTCGAAAGTCGTCGGCAATCATCATCAGGGGGTAAAAGCTGTTAAATATAACACTGTTCCAATAGTTTATCACAAAACACATAAAATAACAAACAAAAACAAACAAAGCCCAACAATTACTGAAGAAGACCAAACAGTATTTTTTGAGAGCGAAAATATTTTGTACAATAATTTGATGGAAACAACGAACACAAAGCACAATAAGAAATTCACAGACTTACAACAAAAGCAATATGAAGAGCATAATATAATATGTAAGCCAGGGTGTTTCGTAAACAAATCAAACACAACCATACCAAACGACATTCAGTGGCTACTCTCACTTGGTCCGAAGTTCGAGTTACTAACAACAAAGGAAAACTGCATTGAACTACACAAAAAAACTATAAAACTAAGTGGAAAAGAGAAGATCATTACAAGTACAGTGGAACAAACCCAGAAATTCTTACGACAAAATAAAAATGTATTGATTTTAAATTCGGATAAGGGAAATGTTACCGTGGCGATGGAGAAACAAGATTACGAAAAAGGAATGCAGAATATATTGAACGACATAACAACATACAACGTACTACGAAGAGATCCAACGTCAACTTTACAACAACGAGACAACGATTATATTGAAAAATTATTCCAAAAAGGTTACATAAACTCTTTTGAAAGAACAAAGCTTACTGTAAGAACCGCGACAACCCCCAGCATTTATGGTCTACCAAAAATCCACAAAGAAAACACCCCGCTAAGACCGATATGCTCATCAATAAACTCACCGTCGTACAAATTATGTAAGTACATGGTCCGAATACTTAGGAATACGATTAACGATTCAGATTTCAACATAAAAAGCTCTCAAGAATTTAAAGCAAAAGTAAACCGGGCACACATTTATGACGATGAAATAATGGTATCATTTGACGTAGTTGCACTGTTTCCAAGCGTACCTATAGAAAAGGCACTAAAAATAGTAGAAGATAATTGGAAGACTGTTGAAAAATACACAAAAAATGAGAAAAAATTGTTCATGGAAGGCTTACAATTCTGTATCAAAGAATACGGCAACAAAATATATAACCAAAGAAAGGGCACACCCATGGGATCTCCGGCATCACCAATTATAGCGGATATATTTATGGAGAATTTTTTGAATAAAGCGGTAGAAAAGCTGACAGTAAAACCGAGAGTCTTAGTAAAATATGTGGATGATTTATTTGCCATTGTAAACAAAGACGAACTTGATAACACACTAAAAGTTTTAAACAACATCAACAAAAACATAAATGGAAATTGAAAAAGATCAGCAAATCCCATTTTTGGATACGTTGGTAAAAAAACACAACAACGAAATCCGAACAAATTGGTACCAAAAAACAATAGCGTCTGCAAGATTTAGTGACTTTAACTCTCAACATCCACATATAATGAAAGTTAATACAGTAAATAACTTCATATCGAGAGTAATGGATGTCAGTGATACAATTTTTCATAATGAAAACAAAAAACTTATTCTGGACGTTTTAAAAATGACTACCCGAGAAAAATGGCTCGAAAAGTGATAAATGAATACACAAGGAAGGACCACCGAGAAATACCCAAAGAAAAACCAACGACAATGTATAAAACATTCACCAATTCAGCAGGATTAAGCGATACCATAAATAGATCTAATCTATATAATAAAGAAAAAGTAAAGCTGGCCATTAAAAGTAACAGAAATGTGGGTCAACTGTTCGGAAAAATAAAGAGCAAAATTAACGACGAAGAAAAATCGGATTAAGTATATGAAATTAAATGCAAAGGTGACGAGACCAACGTGTGCAATGTGGTATATATTGGGACTACAAAAACAAAACTAAAAACTAGGATTTCCTCACACAAATCAGACCAAGGAGACAAGACAAAAAAACACATCAAAAAACAGCTTTAGCGGAGCACTGTATTAAAACACACCACTGTGCAGATTTTAGAACAAGAACAACATTAATGTTTGAAATGCCCCACATCATTGACTTGCCCAGGGAAAGAAAAATTAATTACAAAGCAGACGTTGATAAGCGCGCAAACGCATACAGACATCTTATCAAAAATAATTAGTCGAAGATTCACTGCCGAATAAACAACAATTCACACTACGCTTTTTTGCTTAATATAACAATAATACTAATAATAAAAATTTATTTTATTTAGTAAGTAATTGTTGTCCTTTGTTTGTTTTTGTTTGTTATTTTATATGTTTTGTGATAAACTATTGATGATGATTGCCGACGGCTTTCGAAAATTCGGGAAAAAATAAATAACATTTATTAAAAAAAACGACCTGAAGCCTTTCTTTAATCAAAAACAATCAACATTTGAGGTCGCTGGAAATCCAAAACCAATTTTCAAAGTATGAATTCCTTTCGAATAGTGTTTGAGTGTTATGAGAAGTTATTACCAAAGAGGCCCTATTCGCTAGGATTAGCACCGTTTGACTTCTGGATATTAAAAAAAAAAAACTTAAACGGCCACTCCGAGGACACTGTTTTGAATAGACTACGGAAATAAAAGACCAATCGCTGAGTGCTTTCGAGGGCCATTCCGGAAGTTGACTTTAACAACTGTTTCGAGGATTGCAAAAACGTTGGCTAAAATGTAAACGTTGGCGATGAAATTGATTTAGAAGAATAAAAAAATTTATTTTATAACAAAAGTCACCTTTTCATTTCAAGACGGTGTTGTATTTAAAAAAAATATTTTTTAAGAACAAATATGTAAAAAATTATACTCGTCGAACCATTGATGTAAAAAGGCTTTACATATGGGTTTTGTTTTGTTTTTATTATAATTATTTTGGGTTACTAATTTGATTTAATTTTCTTTTTTAGTTTCCAACGTACTGAATCTGTCTTGAAAACGACTGGGGAAAAGACGGCTTCAGTTTTTGGTAGTATTACAAGTGGCATTTCATCGAAATTTTCTCAAATGAAAAATTCTGAATCAATGAGATCCATAGAAGAGAAAGTTGGCTCAGCCTACGAGAACGTTAAAGTAAGCTATGAACACAACAATTTTATGTGCCAACCTCATGCGGTAACTACTTCTTTATGTTTAAAACAAATTTCTTCTTCTAAACTTCCAAATAGACCAATACTTTTTAAAAAAAACTTAACACAATATACCAACAACAAAATAACACTTTAGACACACTCTTCAGTTATTTAGTTTTACAAATGTAAAACACATACACATTAACCCAGTTAGCGCGACTTTTTGGATGTCTGTTAACCTTAGTTTGATTAAAGTCAAGTTTTGAAATCTTTAGTAAAATAATTTGAAAGATGTAAACGTTAGGTCTGGAAGAAAAAAATTCCAAGATTTGTCCAAAATATGAGATGTCTTTTTAAGAAATTTATATTAATTCGTTGCCAAAATTGATTGACTACTAGAAAAACTATGAATCATGACAGCAGCGATGCCAACTTTTTCGGAACAAAAACCGCAAAACAGTACCCCAAATAGCGCTGAAAGGCGCTAAATTTGAACGAAACGGAAAGCGCTAAAAAGCGCTAGTTGGGTTTGAAAAAAAATAATAATATGTATATTAATTTTCAAAAAACTTATATATTATTTGTGGATTTGAGATCATTTAGCACGTAATGAATTTAAAGTGTATATTTTCAGCGTTTGAATACGGAAAAGCCAATATATCTACAACGAAACTTGATAATCTAAAAACTAGAAATTCATTGAGTGAGTTTTAAAAGTTATGTTGAAACAATGATTGTACTCTTCGATTTTTTTTTTCTTTTACTAACTCTTTTATAAAATGTATACAACTTGAGAGTTTTTTGACAGTGTTGAACAAGATCAGATCACTTTGCACCGATTTGACTTTTGTAATAAATGCGTAAAGCTTTTATGTCATCTATCAATGGATTTATTTACCCACTTTTTAGACAATGGATCGGATTCCCATATTTTTCTATACTTTTATATACATAACGCTTCATCTAATTAACTAATTAGAATTAGTGGTAATTATGTATTAACAATTACTTTTTTTTAACAAAAAACTTAATAAATTAGGAAGAACTGATAATTGTAGAATCTGGAGGTTATCAGCTTTCGAAATATTTGTTTAAAATAAATATGCTTTTATACACTTTCAGGTTAACAGTGACAAATAAACATCAAATCGTGTAGAAAGTAATTAAATAATGTGTGTTCATTAGGATTTTGATTTCGGGAAGTATTGAAAAAAAAAATTCCCGGAAATTCTATTGTTTTTTTTTTACTTCCCAATTCCCAGGAAATTTTGCACTAAAAAAAAACAAGTAAGAAAATTAAGGTCGGTCTAGACCAAATATACCATGTGTTTTGAGAGGGGTCTTAGGTCCAACTTTGCTCAGGCAATAACTGGATATGGAAAATAAGCTTATAAAAAATTTTAGTGGTGTTGTTATAGATTCGTGGCGTGCTGATACGAAAAAGTTCATATCTGATGTTATTTTTATATGGGGACTAAGTAAAAAAAAACATATATAATAAAGTTACTTTCCCAAAACCATACATATAAATTAAATTTTAAAAAAATCTTTGCAATAGTTTTGTTTTTTTTAATAGATTTAAGTGAAGATCGGAAATCAACTTTATATGGTCCTACAGGTCCTATGTGCACACACGTATGCCAAATTTGTTCGATATATCTGTGGTCACAAGCGATAACCGCCTAAGTCGACTTAAGAATGATTTGAGTTATGTATGCTATCGTATTCGACTAAAAACGCTTTATATTTACGTGAAATCCCCATTTCTCTCACACTATTTATTAAAAAGATATTAACAAAAATATTCTGACCTAAGTCGTAATGAAGCCTCACTACATTTATATAAAAAGTTATTTTTCTCGAAAGCATGATTTTCGACTTAGGCGGTTAATGCTTGTGACCACAGATATATACATACAGTGGCGACATTTTAAACAGCACGTTTTATATAAAAAAAAATGTGAACACACTTAATTTTTTTTTCTTTTCACTGTTTTTAGGCCCTTTTATATATTTGTTAACTATCACAACTTATCAAATGGAACGAAAATGTTTTAAATTTTCTCCGACTTTTTTTTTTCGGATCGACTTATCCATTCGATCGACAAATTCAATACCAGACAACACATTCCTTTAAAAAACCATAGTGAAATTCTTTTATTTCGTAATTTGACTAGTACTATGTTTGATAACCTTTATTTTTAATGACGGCAGTGCATCGACGCTGTGATAATAATTTTCGACATCTTTCCACAGATTCTCAATCGGGTTTAGATCCGGACATTGGGGTGGCCATTGTACAAAATTGATTTTTTGTGCCATTTTTGGACTGCAGTATGTTTAGGTTCGTTATCTTGTACCAACTTCCATTTAAGAGGCATTTCTTCCTCTACATAAAGCCTAATAACGTCTGCTAAAATTTTGTTATACTATTTGAAACATAGTGCCCTTTATACGCGTAATTGGACCCACTCCATACCTGGAGACGCTTCCCCAGACACCCGCCCTCATGTTTCATCGCTTTTAATGTGTGTATAGGAAATTCTGTGTTTGGATTACGTCTCATCTTATCGAAGCGATTGAAAAAGAACATTGTTCCACCAATTTTCAAGTTTTTTTAAATGATCCTTAGCAATTACGTTTATTTTTTTTTTAGACACGTGTAGTTGTTTCTGGCAATGCGCTCAAATATCTTATTTTCACGCAGTCTGTTTTTAACCCTCAAAATAGTGAACCTATAACAAATTGCATGGTATTTTGCCTGGTGGGGTGTGTTTTGACGGTTTTGATTTTTATTATTTATATATTAGTTTATTAATCATAAGACTAATGAGGAATTCGTGAGCACTAGCTGCCATGGCTATCGGCTCGTTATAATAAATATTCAATGCTGTGAATGGTTACAATAGTTCATATTTTTTAAATTCTTAGTTTAGTTTCTTTAGTAATGTAATATATTTTGTTTATGTTGTTTTTGTTATGTTAGTGTTAGCTGGCTTGTTGTTGAGGTGCAGTTTCCTTATATTATAAGGACGGACGCTCATATAGAACGTGTTTGATAGAGAGGGTGCTATTACATATATGGCAAATCGAGGTAGTTGTTTTCTTTATTAATGCCGTTTTCTTTTCTGACAAAAAATGTCGCCCTTTTTTGCCCTTTTTTCGAAAAGTGTATTTTTTTATATATTCTAAATTAAGAGCAACCTTATCTTATATATCAATCAAAAGGTCTCAAAGTCGAGCCCTCATAAATCACAAAAAAATATTATTTTATCCTTTTCGATTGATGTTGGGTATATGGGAATTGTGTGGTTTATACTAATGTGTCAGTAATGATTTTATTAGGACGTCTCTGATTTTGATAATTGTAGTCCATTTATTGTTGTAGGTGTTCGAAATAGCCTTCTTCTCTGCCATTGCCAATCTAATAGCTCGATAGACAACCATTGTTTTTTAAGAGCGAATGCTTTTCAACTAGAAGACTTCGAAGTTCCTCTTTGGTGGTATCGTTCTTTTTGAGCTTTGAAAGCGAGGTATCATAGGAGATGTTATTGAATTTGCACGGTGGTTTGTTTATTGTTATTTTGGAGGTTTCGATTTTGAGCTAGCTCTAAAGACTGGGCTATTGCAGATTTAATTTCGTGTATTCTATCTTCTATGGAAGGTAAACCGGCTTCGCTAAGTATGTTGTTTATAGGTGTTGTTCTATAAGAGTATTCTGAGGCCCTAACTGCCTTATGATAAGCGGGTTTTATTATATTGATTGTTGATTTACAGCTGTTTCCATATAAATACATAGCATAATCTATTTTGCTCAACACCAAAGCATTTCTGACGTATGTATATAAGTGTGTGTGTTTTCATCGACAAATGACGTATTAAGTTGCCTCTAGACAGAATTGAGTTTTTCAGTTGAATGCAGTGAGCCGTCCAGTTGCACCTGTGTGTGAAAATTACACCCAAGATTTTCAGATTTTTTACATTTTGTATATCAAAGCCGTTGGTTTTAATTATAAAATTATGTGAATCACAGTTCCGTTTCCTGCAGATATGAAGTTGTTTTTTTTTTGTAAGGATATTTTAGCGCCAGAGTATTCGGTCCATTCGTTAATCTTGTTGAGGAGTTCTCCCAATATGTTTGTTGTCTCAGTGTTATTGTTCCTCTTACATAAGATGTATAAATCATCTGCATATAGACAGTGGTCTACGGATGAGTTGCTGTTTATAATATTACTAATTTCATTGAAAGCAATTTGAAACAAAATTCTGAGAGCGGCTATCCCTGTGGAATTCCGTTTTTCAATGTAAATGATTTTGACAAGTGGCCATTTATTTTAACTTTGAAGCGTCTATTTAATAGAAAGAATTTTATGAAATTGAACATTTTGGGGCCGACAGCCCAGGCTTTCAGGATGTTTAAAATAACATGGGAGCCTATTCTGTCAAAGGCTTCTTAACGTAACGTGATTCCTGGCAGAGAGTGCTTTTGATATATAGTTATATATGTGCTGAAGTGCGTCATCACAATTTTTGTTTGTTTTGAATGAAACTTGTTCTTTGACAATTAGTTTTTTCTTATCCATGTACCATGATAATTTCATGGCGATGATTCTTTCGAGTATTTTTGAGAGACAAGGGCATAGAGATATGGGTCGGAATTCTCCGACGGAAGAGTTGTTTTTGGTTTTGGGAATTGACACTATTGTAGCTAAATTCCAGGAGTGAGGAATGTTTCCACTTTTGTATATTGTATATTGAATGTTTCCATTTTTGTATATACAGCTCCAATAATTTGAATTGAGTGGTATGGGTAAGTGATTTAATCTTCTCATAAGATATGCGATCAAACCTAGGGGTTGTACCTTTGACTTTTTTTAAGCAGGTGGATAGCTCAAGCATATTGATTGGTTCCTCCATGTAAGAGGCAATTTTGTCCAATATATTGTTGATGATCGAATTATGTATATTCTTAGAGGAGATAAATAATTGGGGGAAATTGTCATCTGATGAATATTCAGCCCATTCACTGCCGAAATGGTTAGCTATTTTCAGTGGATCGATGAGGGTTTCGTTAGGTGTGTTTATACCTGTTATGGTCGTAAAAGAGCTTCTGTGTGTGATTTTGTTTATTCTTTTCCATATGTTGGCAATCGGCGTGTTTCTGTTTATTGTTTTTGTGTATATCTTAAAACTGGATTTTTTTTTTTTTTTTTTTTTTAGCAAATTTAAGTTCTTTTCGGAATATGGCATTGGTTTTCTTATAGGAAATGAGATTTTCCTGAGTGGGATTGGATTTGAATTTACGCCACTTGTGCATTTTTTCAAGCTCGTAATATAGAAAGTGTGGGGTTCCACCATGGAACCGTGTATCAATTTGTTTTTAAGGAAAGTCTTTGTTTGGGGAATGTATAAATTGGCTGCAGTTCGTATCGCTTTGGTTATTACTGCTGCATCTCTGTTACTGGCTGCCGTGAGTGTTCTACTGGTGATTTCCTGTTCTGCTTTCAGAGAGTATTTACATATTTTTATAGGATCAGTGTTATGCTCTGAGAAGTTTATGGTTATTATACCCTATACCACCATGTGGTTTGGGTATAATGACTTTGTGCTGCTACCAAAAATATTCGACCTAGACCCATCTTTTATAGTACCGATCGACTCAGAATCACTTTCTGAGTTGATTTAGCGATGTCCGTTCGTCTGTGTGTCCATGTAAACCTTGTAGTCAAACTACAGGTCGCAAATATGAATATATTTTGAAGAAATTTGGTATATAAGCTTTTATAGGCCATAGAATGAACGTTATTGAAATTGGTGAAATTCGGTCCATGTTCAGACCTAGCCCCCATACAAATGACCCCTATGAAATCGACATAAATTACCAGATCCAAATTATCATATAGATCTCAGTCAAATTGTGTTTATTATATCCATTCATCAGTAGTACAAAAATAATCCCTATAGGACAATTATTAGTCATAGGCCCCATATAGAGCTGCTTCCCGATCTTCACTTAAATCTATAAAAAAAAAAAATAAACAAAAATATCCACAGATTTGTCTCAAATTTCAAAATATAAGTGACTACCAAATATGGTCAGGATCGGTCGTTATTTCGACCTAGTCCCCATATAAAAATAACATCCGATATAAACTTTTTCTTATCGGCAGCCAAAAAAATTAATAACAATGCCACTCAAATTTGGTTTATGCTTATTTTCTATATCGAATTAGTTGGACCGAAGAAATAGGGTCTCTAAACCATGGTATAGGGTATCGTATAGTCTGTCTAGACCGACTATAATTTCTTACTTGTTTTTATTGGAAAATGATCGCTGCTGTGAATATCGTTAAGGACGGACCAGTGGGTTGTTAGAAGAAAGGATAATGAGCAGAATGAAAGATCGATGTGGGTGAATGAGCTATGGGTGGAGAAGTGGGTAGGACTACCATCATTCAGAAAACATAGGTCCGCATTGTTTATTATTTTATCAAGTTGTAGACCTCGGCTATTGCTGGCGTTGGATCCCCAGATTGGGTTCCAACAGTTAAAATCTCCAATAACTAATAAAGGATCATTTACACGATACCACTCAGTCGTATGATTTTTCGAAATAAAAATCCGATGAAATTCATCGGACTGTCATAAAGTCGTACCGACATTGTTTCTGCATACTTAGGCCATTTACACCATCACATTCAAGTCTTATGAAAACAGCTGTTTCGAATAACAAGGAAATTTATTTTGAAATTTATATTTTATTTCCACTTTCTTTGTTTTTGTTTACCTTTTTATTTAATATTACCAAAAAAAAAAAAAACAACTCTGGTCCGATGAAAATGGCAAGTTTTTAGAAACGTTTCTAAAACCTCGGACTTCAAAAATAAAATCCTACAGACTGTCAATTTCATAACAAGCTTTTTGCATGATACGACTTTTTCATAATACTCGAATTTTTAACAGGTCGTATTACAAAGTGTGATAGTGTAAACTGGCCTTAATGGGCTATTAAAAGAAGAGATAATAGCGTACAGCTCTTGTTCTGAAATTTCTTTGTTGGGTGGAATATAAAATGATAGATTGTAAATTTCACGTTAAGGTTTGTTTCTATTGCAATTATTTCATAATCAGAATTTACGTCAATGTGTTTGTGGGGTATATTTGATTTAACTAGGACTCCTACCCCTTGTTTTGCGGTAGTGTTGTTTATAGAGTTTATAAAATAAGCGTTATATTTACCCGGGGGTATAGGTGTGAAATTGTATTTGCAATGTGTTTCTTGTAGCGATATAATACAAGGATCCATCCATTTCCCTTATTAGTACTTGGAGGTCTTAGTAGTTGTTGATATAGCCTTTGATATTCCACTGTAAAATTGTGAAATCCATAGCAATAAGTTTCTGTGTTTGGTGGGGAGTTGTAAGATGACGAAGAGTTATAAGGGGTGTTAGGTTTATTGGAAATAGAGCCAGTACGGTACGAAATATGAGTTTTTGCTTATTAGGTTTTGTGTTAAGCTAAATATTGGAGACATAAAAGAGTTTCTATTTGTTACTAAGTTTTTGTTTGTTTCTGGGGAGTTTTTTGTTGTTTTCTTGATTAATATGTGGTGTTTCCGTTGTAGTAGTTTTATTTTGTTTCGATGAGGTTCCGTATATTTTTTTTGGTTGTTCATTATTAGAAGTTGTTGATTCAGTTATTTTTTGTTGATGTTTTATTGAGGTTGAAGGTTGGTTGTCTAAATTTGTGTTTGTTGTTGATGGTTGAGATTTGGTGCTAGATTGACTGAGTACTGTTTCTTTGCGTTTTGTAGGTGAGTCAGAAGTAACAGATACATACGTGATTGTGGGATTAGTTGTGTTATGTGATTATGTTCATTATATTTGCGACGAGCTTCGCCAATGCTGCAGTAGTTCGTGGTTTTTATTTTCAGAATTTCATTCATTTGAGAGTATCGTTGACAATTTTAATCGATAGATGAGTGATCACATGAGCAGTTGGTGCAGAAAAGGCTGGTACATTCTGTGTTGTCATGTGGAGGTAAGCTGCATTGGGGGCATGTTGGGTTTCCTTTACAGCGTTTTTTGGTGTGGCCTAATCGTTAACAATTCTTACACATCATTGGGTTTGGAATGTAGTGGTCGACCCGTAAAAGGAACATGGATCCATCACAACACGCCAGATACCAAGGAACTGTCAAAGCAGTGGTTTCTCCGAGTTAATGTGCGCCAAAGAAGGTTAGGGTGATCTGTCGGCAAACAAGGTCATGGCGACACTTTTTTGGGATTCATGCGGAGTCATTCACATCGATTTCCATGAAAAGAGTAAAACTAATACCGGCGAATATTATTCACAGCTGATAAAGCAAAAATGACCGTATTGTATGTCTCTGTAGAAAAAATCCATAAATTGTTACTCCAATCAGCATATTCTCCAGATTTAGCACCCGTGCTACTATTTCCTGTTCCCAAACCTGAATAAATGGCTCGGCGGTAAGAGATTCGGATTGAATGCCTATTTTGAGGACCTTGAGAAAACCTATTATTTGAAGATAAGATTTCAAAAATGCTGGACTAAATTTATCGAAATAATTTTTTATCTTTTATTCAAAAAATCACTGGCTTATCAAACCGCCCACGCAACTCCATACGTGGTCGATGATATTTAATTCCGCAGAATGGGGAGACGTTTCCAAAACATAGGGATACTTGTATTTTAGCCAGCTACGGACATTGTGAGCTTTATGTTTTGTGTCACATTCACATTTGTGTCACTGTCCACATTTCCCATAATTCTTTGGTTCATAGTTTCACAATTATGGCTGTATTGTTTTGCAAAATTCGTACGTCTTTTTTGATTTATTTTACCAATGAACAGTTTCTTTCTCAACTCGACCGTTAAACTCATTTTTGCGTAGAATTAAATGCACCGTTTATCTGGGTTAGCATCTTTTGGAATATATTTTTAGGCTTATTTTGAAGCTCTCGAATGTGGATTTCACTTGATATACTGAACTTGCCATTGCTCTTCTGAATTGGAAAATATATGTTTTAACTGGATTTGCGCTTATTTTCGAAATTTGTTGAATTGTTTTTAATGTAATTGATTATGTTTGTTCGGATTGAAGTCCAAATCAATAAAAAAAAAACAAGTAAGAGTGTTAAATTAGGCTGTGCCGATATATGATACCCTCCACCTGCATCTTAAACTCAATATTACAACCAATATTGGGTACGGCTACCACTTAAAAACTGTTGCCGATACTTAACTTTAAATTCGAATTCCAATTTAAAGTTAATTGTTTTTCTTGTTGGCCAGTTTCTATTATGATTTCTTTCAATTAAAAACAGTGATAATCTTGTATAGAAAGAATTAATTACTATTTGAAAAATTCCATTACTAGAGAAAACCTATAACTTTCGTTAGTACTTCATAGAACACCAATGAAATTCATAATTTAACGCAGTCGGCGTTATAATAATTTAAAGTTTGATATCTATAAGACTTTTTGAGACCTTAGAAGGATACGATAATTGAAAAAAAAAATTCAAATGATTTTTGGCTAAATATTAACATTAAAAAACAAATTTTAAAATTTTTGTTGTGCAATAAATACAAAGGAGGATAAAGATAAAACGAATGCAAATTATAGTTTAGTATTGTGATAACTAGCATTAGGAAATTTAAACTGTGATGTTTTAGTTTTCAAATTATTTTTACATTTATTTATACAATTTTGTGTTTTTTATGTCGTATTGTTTTATGTCGTAAAGACTAAATGTGTTAAATGTGAAATTGACGAAAGATTATATATTAAATAAAGATACCTGAAGAAGTTCGAAAAATCCCAACGAAACGTCGGATGGAAAAAATAAATAATCTTTTATTTGATTTTGAAACACGACCTTAAAAAGCCCGTTAGATTAATTTCTAAAAAATTCATAGTTAAAATATTTTTATCTGGATTAAATTTAATTTTTTTATTTATTTTAATTTTAAATTTTTTGTTTTTAATTTTTAGCTTTTAATTATTAATTTTTAACTTTCAATTTTTTGTTGTTAAATTTAAATTTTTAATTTTTAAATGGTCCTTTTTTAAGAAAGAGTAATTTTTTTAAAAAAGTACTTTAATAAAAAAAGTGTATTATTTTCAAAAGATGGTAATTTTTTCAAGGGTACTTTTTGTTTGACTTTTTAGGGATTATATTCTTTCATATTGGCGAATTTTGTACCCTATACCAATGTGGTTTGGGTATAATGACTTTGTGCTGCTGTTTGTAACAACCAAAAATATTCGGCCTAGACCCATCTTTAATTATACCGATCGACTCAGAATCATTTTTGAGTCGAAATAGCAATGTCCGTCCGTCCGTCTGTGTGTCCATGTAAAGCTTGTAATCAAACAACAGGTCGCAAATATTAATATATTTTGATGAAATTTGGTATATAAGCTTCCATCGGTCATGGGATGAACGCTATTGAAATTGGTGAGAATCGGTCCATGTTCAGACCTAGCCCCCATACAAATGACCCCTATGAAATCGACATAAATTGCCATAAGTTCCAAATTATCATATAGATCTCAGTCAAATTGGGTTTGTATGTGTTTATTACATCCATTAATCAGTAGTTCAAAAATACTGCCTATAGGAAAATTCTTAGTCATAGGCCCCATATAGAGCTGCAAAACAAAATTTGAGAAGAATCAGTGCAATAATTTTGTTTTTTGATAGATTTAAGTGAAGATCGGGAAGCAGCTCTATATGGGGCCTATGACTAAGAGTTGTCCCATTGGGAACATTTTTGGACTACTGATTAATGGATGTAATAAACATATACAATCCCAATTTGACTAAGATTTATATGATAATTTGGATCTTATGGCAATTTATGTTGATTTCGTAGGGGTCATTTGTATGGGGGCTAGGTCTGAACATGGACCGATTCTCACCAATTTCATAAGCGTTCATCCTATGGCCGATAAAAGCTTATATGACAAATTTCATCAAAATATATTCATATTTGCGACCTGCAGTTTGATTACAAGCTTTACATGGACACACAGACGGACGGACGGACGGACATCGTTAAATCGAATCAGATAGTGATTCTGATTCGATCGGTATAATTAAAGATGGGTCTAGGTCAAATATTTTTGGTAGTTACAAACAGCAGCACAAAGTCATTATACCCAAACCACATAGTGGTATAGGGTATAAAAATGTGACAATACTACTAACATAGCTGATGGTAGTTGTGCTTGTTGGTATGGTTAATATATTTGCATCATTTTTTGTAGTTTTTTTTTGTAACTGTGTATGATGCACAACAATTATGTTTAACCGGTAAAATATTACAAGAAACACACTGGGTTTTTAGTTTTTTTTTAGAGGTGTATCCAAATTTTAGACCAGATCTCAGCACAATGACTCCCGATTTACCCCATTGAAAATACCAACCTGCTGCAAATAATGGCAAATAATATTATCGTAACTTTACCCTGGTAAATGGTTTATTTTGTGAATGAGCGTGTTTTCAACAGACAGCCGGACATCGCTAGATCGCGACTTCTTTTATAAGAATCAAGAATAGTGCGTTTACATCTAAGCATTATCTAGTATATACGAGATTTCGAGTGAGATCTAGCTCATTTTTACTAGATTCCCCATACAAAACAAAATCTAGCTCGTTACTAGATTTGTGCAAAATTTCACAAAATCTTGTCAATCTTGGGCACTACCAAATGATACTACTGTGTTTTTTAAATATTGTAGTAGAAAATTACAACGCAATGACTGACAAATTGACATTTAAAAACATATGCAAACAAGTTGAATAAAAAGGAAATAAAATTTAATTATTAACAAAAAAAAAATTAGGAATCTATAATAAAAAAAATATTTAGTAATTAAAAAGTTATAACTTTTTATACTCACATGTGCCCATTCCAATCTGCTAAATAATAATTGTGGAAAATGAATTTGTTTTTGTTGTTCAAACAATACATTTTACAAATGCTGATATTTTTTTTCGCAAAATTTCTATTTCAGTTTGTGCTTTTTTCATTTTTGATGTATAACATAATTATAAAATCTGTTCCTTTTTAGAATTTTTCATATTTCCATTTTCCTATTGTTTTGGTTTATTTTTGGTATTTCTATTTTGTTTTATTTTAATCAGCTGTTTATTGTTGTGGAAACAAAATCTCACAAAATGTAAAAAAAGTTAGATGTAAACGATATAGATTTTGAAATAGATTTCAACTAAAATCTACTAGATTTTCCTCAGCATTAGTAGTTTGATTTTCAACGAATAGACATCGTTTTCGTCGCGCCAATCCTCCGCGTAAAGGGAAAAACGTTTCCGGTTTTTTTGTTTTGTGAGCCTCATGGTTGCTGCTTGGCATGAAGTTGGGTTATGTACCTAAGTTCATGCTTTCTCCAGTAATTCATGTTTCATCGAATAAATGTCGTCTTCGTCGTTTCTTTTATTTCCGGTTGAGGGATAAGACGTTTCGGTGGTTTTTTGTTGATCCGAGCGGTTGCTGATCAGCATGCATTTAGGTTATGTACCAAAATGCATGCTTTCTGGATATGCTACATAATCGTTCGCTTTGATAGTTTTAAGGATTGAAATCAAATGGCTCTTCCTAACCTCACTTGCGCAGGCATAGGTTGTGTAGGGATCCATATGTCGTATAACCTGGCATTATGACTAGCTGGAGCTAGCGCCAACCTAACTATATTAAAAAAAAAAAAAGGATTTTCCTAGATGTAAACGCACTATTATGACAAACTGATATAATAACTATTAAACATTATTTTTATTTTTACCAATAATAAACTTTTATCTACTGTATTATTTTTAGACCCGCCTTTTATTATATCGTTAGACTCATTCTCGCGTCCGTCTGTCTGCCTGTATCTATGTTAACCGTTAAGATCTCCACCAAATTTGGTGTATATGTGTTTATTATAGGCATTAATCAGTAATCCATTCTTTGCCATAGGTCCCATATAAAACTGCTTTCCGATCTTCACTTTAATCCATCAAAAAACCAAAATATTTTACACAAATTTCATTTAGATTTGTTTTGCGAAAAATAAGTTACTTTATTAAATATGGTCACGATCGGTCCATATAAAAATAGCATCCGTGATATGAACTTTTTCATATCTCCGGGCAACAAATTCATAACATGCTAATTTTCTATATCATATTAGTTGGATCTAGGAGCCTTTCTATCCCATTTTCCTTTAAAAATCATTAAAAATAATATAAAAACTATTTAATATCTTTATATCCTATGTATTATTTGTTGCAATATCTGTATGTAAAGATAAGATCTCATATGTAAATATCAAAATTTGTTAAAATATGTAAATAAAGGAAGAATATTTGATTGATTGATAGGAGCCTTTCTGTAAAATCATGGTATCGTTCATGTCATGGTAGAGTCGATATAATATGACCATAATTTTCTCACTTTTTTTAAATTAATTCTCTCAATTCTGGAGGCGTTTGCAAGTTTTCGGTGCCATTTTCAAACTGACAAATTACAAATTTGACAACACATTTGGACTGAACTTTGAATTGAAATAATGTCATCCATTATTACTTAGAGTTAATTTTTTGATTTGTGAAAAATTTTGGCAAGAACTGTATAAATTTCAGTGAAGCATATATTGTCCTATATTAATATTATCATAAAAAAATAATTTTTTTGTTAAATTTAAAATTAGCGTTCATATTTCAGGTAAAATATGTAGTTAAAAAGTCAATGCTAGGTTCATTATGACTTTGAACCACAGGGTTTTTTCACTTAAATTAATATACCCAAACAAAATATTCGCCCCTACATTAACAAAAAAACTTTTAAATTAACTTTAAAACATTTTCACAAGAACATTTTTTGAAGGCCCGGAATCAAAAGAGGCCGAGTATTTCAAAATCCTAGTTTTCATTGGCTTTAGACAAATAATGAAAGTATTAGAAAGTATCAGCTCTAGCTAGTCGGAAGATGGTGAAAATTTAGTAATAATCTGCCTCAAACAAACAAACAATGAATTAAACAAAAACATGTAAAAAGATCAAAAGTTCTCGGATTTATAAAATCATTTTTTTTTTTTATATTTTATTCATCTATCTCTTATGTGTTTACAGTTCAATTTACCTTTTTTTAACTTTCAGTTGAAACAGAATACTGATTTTTTTCTTACACATTTTATTTAAATTAAAAATTATTTGCTTGATGGAGGGTTAGTTAGAAAGCATGTTTGATGTATTTGTTAACAATTTAAACCTTTTTATAATTAATAATTCTTTGTATTTTTTAGGGAAAGGTATCTTCACGTTCTGGTTCTGTAAGCAGTTTTTCAGATGAGCATCATGAAAATAATCCATCAGGCTTAAATTCTCCTCACTAAGGCAGAATAAATAAAGAAAAAGTTCTTTAAAAACTATATAGGTTTAAAAAATTTCCAAATTCTTCAACAAGAGAACATATTTTCATATAATAACACATTTTTCGGACGCAGCAGCGCTTTGCATTTTGTAAAAAGAAAAAGAAAAAGACGCAGGAAACCCAATATGATTGAAGATGTGGAGGGGACTAAAAAAAATCTGCACTAATAATTTGAAATATATTAATACAACTGTTACAAAATCTAACTACATACACTATTACACAATTATATTTAACCATAACTTCTTCTTTTGGCATTAGTAATTTCATTGAAACTTTATTTGATGCCTGTATTTATCTTTATTAAAGGTTTACAATTTTTGTTATTCTTTAAGTTTCTTTTTTTTTTAATTATTGAAGTTTTTATGAAGAAAAAAAATTTTTTCATTCAGGTTTACTCCATACAACAAATAAATGATTTAATAAACTTTATGTTTTATTTTCCAAATTATGTTTATGAAAACTAAAAGGTAAATTTGTTTAAATAAATAAAATTTTAAATGCGGCATTAATTGAAGTTTAACTTCTATGTGGCTGCCTTAGTTAATACATAGTTGAAAATGTTATTGTTTTCACATTTCATGTTGTCATTTAACAAGAAAAGTTCAAATGATTTAAATTGAAAACAAAATGTCTTCAAGAAAATAATTTCTATATTAAGTTGCATTAGAAGTTAAAAGGTGAAGGCAAAGTTCTTGCAATCAAATTCATCGGATTGAATTACGAATGACATTTGAATTTTATAAAGTTATTTCATTGGTTGATAACTTTCGTGTCGCTTGAGTGGTTTTTAATTTATAAAAAGTACGTATTTTATTTTTTTCTATTGATATTATCTATATATATCTTTTAACTTTTGAACTATTTATTGATTTAACTGCAAAAAATCCACATTCATTTATGACTTAAAGAGCAGGCATTATTTAAATCAATTTTTAAAGAACCAGTTCATTTTTTTTCTTTTTAATTATTACCATTGTTAAGAACTTAATTTTATTCATTTACGTAATACAATATAAAAAAAAACAATGTTTTTCAAATAATATTACTTGAAATACAAAATTTTTGATGCGACCGTTTTTAATTGCCTTTTTAACGAAATCACAATAAAATTTAAGCATGCTAATTAATATTATAAATATCAGTGTATGTCTATTACTTTAAACAAAAATAAAATTTATATAAATATGTAAAAAACAATTTATTTTATTATCTGTCTTTTTTTTAATATTTATTCAAATATTCAATTTCAAATACAATTTTCTTTAGTCTAGTTCCCCGAGGCCGAGTGGCTTGTCTGCAGAAAATGTTTACTTAATAAGTTGTACATTTTCTAGTGGGTGGTTTAAAAATAAATAATTTACATTTCACTTCATTATATTTCATTGCGAACTAATGAAATTGTTTTTTTTTTTTTTTTCTTGTATGTTTGTTCTGAATGTGCAAAAGCTGGCAGCATGTTAAAAATTGTCGGTACAGTTACTTCTAGGGTATTTTTCCCGTAATTGTTTTAAAAAGCTGCGACTTTAAATCGTCGTTCTGTTCTTCGTATGGTGTTATACTGATGATGATGATTATCCTAAAGAACCTTGGGTCATTGTAGGATTCGATAGCCATTGTTGTGTAGTATATGGATTTAACATTTAGTTCTATGGATTTTACATGTACATAGTTCTATTGCTAAGCTTTTGAATGTGTTGTTATTGTTTTTTGCGTTGTTATTAAATATGTTTACGTTGTTGCTGTTGATATTGTTGTTTATATAGTAACGTTGATTTTGAGTAGACGGTCCTGAGTATTTTGTAGATAGATTGAGAGCCTTACTGGGGTCAAAGTACAAAAATATCTTTTTTCGAAATTTTATTTTTTCCTGAAAAGCGAATGCTAGATTTGGTATTGAAACCAATAACTTTTGGTCTTATAATTCATTTTTGAAAATGACGCCAGGAATTTTCACATCACACGTGTACACAATTACGCCTTCACAATGGAAATATACAGTTGTAAATACGATTACTCAGTATTGAGCTGGGTTTTGATTAACCTGCGTGATGGGAACGACTTGAGCATTGAAATATAAGTGTTTTTGTATCATTCTATCTTTTTCAAGCATATTCAATTTGTTTTGAATTTCACTGTGAAAGCGCAATTTTCATTTTCGATTTGATATGTAGATCTTGGCCGATTATGCTCTCGCAACGTTCCAATATTTAATTTCTTGGTACATTACTTTTCAAAAACTCAAGCTTCCGCATTAGGGAAATTGAATTACTTGCCGTTGCTTTTGGCTTTAATTTACATATCTGTGGTCACAAGCGATAACCGCCTAAGTAGACTTAAGAACGATTTGAGTTATGTATGCTATCATATGCATATTCTACTGAAAACACTTTACATTTACGTGAAATCCGCATTTCTCTAACATTGTTTTTCAAAAAGTTATTAATGAAAATATACTGACCTAAGTCGTAATGAATTTTTTTTTTTTTTTTCAATTATATATTCTTCCTTTTTTTACATATTTTTACTAATTTGATATTTACATATGAGATCTTATCTTTACATAGATATTTCAACAAATAATATATAGGATCTAAAGACATTAAATAGTTTTTATTTTATTTTTTTAATGATTTTTAAAGGAAAATGGGAGGGAAAAAACCTTTATATGATTTAATAAATTCAAATACTATCTGAAAATATTTATATGCTTATAGAAGGTTTATTAGAAATAATAGACCTCTATAAGCATATAATTTTCAATTTGGCGATTTCTTTATATTTTACGTTACTTCTCTACATTCTCTTATCAGTGGGTAAGAGGAATTTTCAATTTTGGCAAAATAATTGTTGTTAATCCTTGTTATGAAATCGATAATTTTTTCATAACCTGTTTCTTCATGTAGAAGATTTGTGGGATACCTCCAGGGCTTCTTATTTATCATTTTAAGACATTTGTTTTGTATAATTTGTAAGCGTTTTAGGTGGCAGTTGGCAGCGTCACTCCAAATAGGACTCGCGTATGTTAATATTGGCCTTATAACACTTTTGAATAGGAGATTTTTGTTTTTGGGGTTAAGAAATGACCTTCTATTTAGAAGTGGCCATAATGCTTTAAATGATTTTATAGCTTTTTGGCACGTAGCCATAATATGTTGTTTAAAAGTAAGATTTTTGTCCAAGACAACTCCGAGATATTTGACATGATCAACTACATTTATGGTATTATTTCCAATATGAAGATGACGTCTTGGCAATCTTTTGGGAGGTTTGTTGAACGGAAAAATAATTGCTTGGGTCTTGTTTGGATTAATTTTGATTTTCCATTTGTGAAAATATATACTGCAATTTACAAGTCCCTTTTCCATTTTCTTCAGGAGTGCACTTGTAAGTTTGTTTGAAGAAATTAACGCAGTATCATCTGCGTAGTAAGCAATTTTCATATATTTCGGGACTTTGAAATCGGATGTATATATCGAGTAAAGCAATGGCGACAAGACTGATCCTTGAGGTAACCCTGTGGTAATGGTTTTTGGAGATGATGTTTCATTATTAATCGCAACTTTAAAGCTTCTGCCGTGAATGAAATCTGAAATAAGTTTGCAGAAATATTTTGGTACATTTGCATCAAGAAGTTTAAATACTAGGCCATTATGCCAAACGGTGTCAAACGCTTTTTCGATATCCAACAATATTAGACCCGTTGAACGTTTATTGTTTTTATTGCTGATTATTTGATTTTTTAATTCTGTTTATTTGGTGAGTAGTGCTATGTCCTTTTTTAAATCCAAATTGTTCTTTAGCAACAATAGAATTGGTCGTTACAAATTCACTAAGACGAGAATGTAGTATTTTTTCAAATATTTTACCTAAGTACTTAATAAACTTATAGGTCTATAGCTATTTGGGTTATTTTTTGGCTTACTAGATTTGTTGATAGCTATAACCTTAGCGTTTTTGAAATGGTTTGGGAAATAGTTGAGTTTGATGCAGCTGTTAAATATTATAACCAGTAATTTTAGAGCTTTGAGTGGTAGTTTCTTTAAGAGCAGGTTGGGAACATTGTCAAAACCAGGAGATTTTGAGGGTTTTATTAATGAGACAATATTCATTACTTCTTCTAGAGATGTATAAATTGCTGACTTAGAACTGGGATTTTCCTTCTTAAAATTATTTACTGTTGTATTTATTACTATATCCGCTGAATGGCTGTAATTCGAAGTGAGGTTATTTGCTTTGACAAATGTATTTGCCAGGACTTCAGCCTTGTCCTTATCAGATGTTATCCTTGTTTTTCCAATCTCAAGGTGAGAGATTTGATTTTTTCCTTTTCCTCGCAAGTTCCTGCTTATTCTCCAAAATGATTTATCACCTGGTTTTAAATTGGATAATAATTGACACCATTTCTTATTGCGTTCCGAATTAATACTTTTATCAATCATGTTACTTAGAAACTTAGTACATTGATTATAAAAAGTTTGCTCGGCTATATTTGAAGATCGTTGGCTTTTTCTTTTAAAGCTTCTTCTTAGTTTAATATATTTCACAGTACTTTCTGGTAATGTGTAATTATTTTGTTGGGTTATTTTAGGTGTAGACGCATCCCTTGCTTCGAAGACTACATTTATAAATTTTTATATTTCCTGATCAATTACTACCTTGGTATTGTATATATCCGAATTTAACGTGATTTTATTTTCTAAAAAATTCATACCTAAGTCGTAATGAAGCCCCAATACAATTATATAAAAAGTTATTTTTTTTACTTTTGAAACTATAATTGCCTTTACTTTCATTGTTATTAGATGTAAATCTAAAATTTATAAATTTTATTTACCCGTGAAGTAAGAGGATCCCGTTTCATAACTTTTTTTTCTTTTGATCTGGCATTTCTGTTATCCGCTGTTGTGTGTTTGTATGTGTGAAATCGACGCTGCTGAAATCAGCTGATTTTGCATTCTTTGTTTTGTTAGTGTGTTTACAAAAGAAAAAAAAATATATTGCTTAATTTACTTCATTTAAAACGTATATAATAACAATTATCGTATTATTGAATCAAATAGAAATAAAAGACGTATTGCTTTAAAAAACAACGCAATAAAACAAAGGTCACACTATAATACATCTGGATTAACAGGCAGACACACCCACCCACCTTAAAATACCATTACGTTGTATAAAAAAAACTGCGAAAACCAATTTTTCACGTTATGTCGTGGCAAATAGACTACAAATTCATATGGTCGATAGAACCGGCGCCGTCAACTGCTTTACGCTCCAGTTCTTCCCTGCCGACTCAGACAACGACTAATGTTTTAAGTTCATTAAAAAATACGAAAGAAGCATATCTAGATGCAGTGCGAATTTTACTTGTGCTCTTAGATAATGTACTAAAATATCCCGCAGAAATGAAATATCGTTCCATACGTATTGAGAACAAGTCGATTAAAGAGAAACTTCTCTCGTTAGAAGGTTGTAGTGAACTTTTGACGGCTATTGGTTTCAAACGTTCATCTGTTGAATACAAACTGCCATTGGATGCACCTTTGGATGTGATACGGGAATATCGTGATGCATTAATAAAACGCAGAGATTATTGGACCAATCGAAAACACGAAATAGTAACAGAAGGTGAGTTGTTGAAATTCATGTGCCGTACTATATATATTTTAAAATTGTTATTTCAAATCACTTTTTAGTTAAACCTAATGCAATGTCTGCTAGTTATCGGGAGTCTACTGTTTTAAAACCGCTTGATGTTTCAAAACCTTATAAACAACGTATTACATTTCCAAGAGTTTTGGTATGTATAGTTAACAGTTCAGTTTATTGAACTCTTATTTATGTGTATATCTCATTTAGCGAACTTCGAATAGCTTTCTGCAATCTTTGGAACTTTACTCTGACTCTGTTATGCAATATGAAGATGAGAAACTTTTAGCAGCCGGTCGTGAACTTATACCCATCGATGACTTAACACAGAAAGCTAATGAAAAACTAATGGCTATGCAAGCAAATCTAGCATCGAGCTTATCAGCTGCCAGCAATGAACAAACGACACAACCAGCTAAAGAATATTGTATTCGTGACTTAATATTGGTGGAGCTGGTGAATTGGTTTAATACGGAATATTTCGAATGGATTAATAATCTACCATGCAAAGTATGTGGCAGTGAGGAAATTAAGCTAAAACGTACACAAACTGAAGGTGATTGTCGGGTGGAGGTGGGTATATGTTGTGGTCAGGAGACAAAATTTTATCGTTACAATGACATTGCCCAGTTGTTAGTGTCGCGTAAAGGACGTTGTGGAGAATATGCAAATTGTTTTACATTTCTTTGTCGGTGTTTAGATTACGACGCAAGAATTGTACATTCATTATTTGATCATGTTTGGACAGAGGTATAATACATAATTCTTGAAAAATCCAATTAAGCTCAAGATTTAATTAGATATGTAAATTTTTAGGTTTATTCTGAATCTCAATTACGTTGGTTACATGTTGATCCTTCAGACAATGTGATCGATTCTCCCCTAATGTATCAACATGGTTGGAAACGTAATGTTGATTATGTGTTTGCCTATTCTTGTGATGATGTACAAGATGTTTCATGGCGTTATTGTAACAATCACAAGAGTACTTTGTTGATGAGACGCTTTTGTTCGGAAAATGAATTGGTTGAAGCTATAATAACCATACGCAAGAAGAGACAGATGTATTTAAATGATGAGCGTAAAAAGATATTAAGTCAACGTTGTATGTTGGAACTTATAGAATTAACTGTTGAACGGTAAGGACGTTAACTATTTCAATTTCAAATATGCAAGTAACAAGAAAACTTTAATTGTGATAGAAAATACCTGATTTTCACATAAAATTCCCTTTAGCTGATAAAAGTTTAAAACTATTTGAATTCAGTTTCTAGCACCTGGAAGAATAGTTTTATTTTTCGCAAAATTGAATTTTTTATAACAATTTAAATTCAAAATAAAAAAAAAATAAAAATTACAAATTATTTTTATAATATTTAGTCCTCCCACGGAAAATGAATTGAAGGGTCGTAGTTCTGGCAGTCTTACTTGGCGGCAATCTCGTGGCGAACACACTTTTAATGATGTAAGTTAATTTTTGTTAAATATTTCAGTATATTACATTATCCTGTAACATTTCAGATATTTGTGTTTACCTTAACGGATGAAGAAATTATCAAGAAACAATTCAATGTACGCTATTCATGTTCCACTGATAACTATGAACGTTATTATAAAGGTATGTGTATTAATAATGAAAAAATTAATACAGTTTTATAAATAAATTTTTAACTTTTAAATGAATTTTTCATATTTCAGAGGATTCTGGACAATGTCAAATAATTTCATCTCATAAAACTTGGCAAAGTTGTCAATTTTCATCGAGAAATATTTTACGTAAAGTTGAACGTGATTGGAAAATGGTTTATTTGGCCCGACAAGAAGATAGTGATTATGCTGAAATTGTATGGAAATTTAATTTTGCCAATACAAATTTAAAAGTTAAAACATATAAATTAAATCTGGAAAAAAAAACTTTTGGTGAAGGTCATATCGAGGTGGTGTTTAGAGATACCCAACACAACAACAACAGTATTGTACATGCCATAGAAAATTGTCAAGAATTTGAAATTTGTGCCAAATTATCTGGTGGCAAGGGTGATGTCGCATGGCAACATACACAACTATTTCGACAATCTTTAAATTCCAACGAATATCCATTCGATTTGCAAATAGAGCTTATGTAAAGAAATTTTTTCAAAAAATTCGTGATTTGATATTTGTTTCAACACAATTTTATTTGAAATAATGTAAATTTTCTCTTTAAAACGTAGTAAAAATAATTTCTTATAAAACTTATCGTTATATTATTTTATATTCCATTTAGTAACGAACATAATTCCTCTTAAAGTATTTATATATGTATATATGCGAAATAAAACTAGAATGTTTAAAAGACAAAATTCTTTTTCAAATTGTCTAGCATTAAAGTACGAAACCAAACGATGTTTTGAGATATTGAAAAGAGTTACCAGATCATTTATTGAAATCTGCCCTTTATTGGATATACCTCGACAACTATTGGACCAATAGGAATTATATTTCAGAATTGTAAATATAATCGAATTTACCCAAGATTACTAATTACTACAGTCTGGCAACACTGACAAAATTTCGGTGGTATATTCTAAAAGAGCATCGAATTTCGTATACAATAGTCAATTCCACCTAAATCTGTCAATTATTTCCCCGAGATATTGTCAAAAAAAAAATGGAAAAATTTTTAAAAAAGAACAAAAATTTTGATATCCAGAGACAGGTTCTGTGGTTTACATAAGTAAGGTTCTGTACACTAACATTTTAAATGTTAATTACGGTGTATATATAAAAGATGATTGTTGTGAAACAATTTTTATAGCGACCTGGCAGAGGGAATATATGTTTACATTTTTGCAAGTGATTTGCTTAGAATTTGATATTAAGAAAATTTTGACAAATAATGAATTCTAATTTAGATCACCATAAAAGACATGAATATTGTACCACACGTCTTAATTATCGACAAGGAAAACAGTTAAAGGCGGTTAAGGTAACAGTATTATTTAACCAAAATGTTTTAGAGTGTTCCTAAACTTGTTTTATAGGTCTATACAGTAGCTAACGAATCACAAAATTTGCTAATATTTGGAGTACCGAAAATTAATCTACTACAAGAATTAAAACAAAGATTTTCTAAATTCGGTAAATTGGAGCATGCACGCAATGTTACAGAAGATATGATAGGAAAGCAAATGGAGTTGGAACCTTTTACCGACGTATACTGGGTAAAATATCGGAAAATCTTTGAGGCGAGAAAATGTAAACGTTTTATGGACGCCAGAGAATTCTATGGCGGTATTTTACATATATCCTACGCTCCAGAACATGAGACAGTAGAAGAATTGAAATATAAATTGTTAAAAAGAAAGCAAGAAGTTGAATACAATTTAAAACGAAATGAGAAATATAAAAATTAAAAAAAGATGACGAGAATGGAAATTAGTTTAAACTTAAAATAATCGTCATAGAAAAACAAACTGAAAATATATATTTTAACCTTTTTTAAACACTATAAAAATGTACTATTAGCCTGTTTTTTACACAGAATAATTTGTCTAGCGGGTTTTAATGTCATACTTGCGAGATTTATTGCGAAACTATTTAGTCTTACGCCAGTCATGATACATGGTTAGTATTGGAACACGTTTTTGCCATAATTCCATGCCATAGAAAGCCCAAAATCTGAAATGATAGATAATTCAAATTCACAAATATATATGTATTTTACAAACAACAACTTACAGGCCGAACATAGCTCCTCCCAAATGTGCAGCATGATCAAAGAATTTCCAACCCATTATACAACCAGCCAAATCAATACCCATTATAACTTTAATAGCAGAACCAGCTGAGAATGTTAGCATAGGTAAAAATAATACACTCAATTGAGTATCAGGATACTGTGCACACACATAAGCCAATATACCCATTATGGCGCCAGACTAAAAAAACTTGATTAATTTATATATAAAATATATATCTTCTTAATTCTTTTACCGCTCCAATAGAAAGTCCCGCTTGCAAGGTTAAAGCCTTATATAAAACACTAGTAAGACTAGCTATCACTCCAGCGCTTAAATAAACAGCCAAAAATTGTTCCTTTCCCAAGGAGAGAACAGCAGCATTAGAAAAACTATGCAAAACATACATGTTGGCAAACAAATGGAAAGCTGAATAATGACTAAATGTAGATAAAAACATAGGCCAACAAACCGTCCCTTAAAATAAATCATTATAGATATATTCAATATTCTACTAAATTATTATTCCATCAGCAAAACTTACGTGCGGCGGGGTTTGAACAAAAATATTTCATCATAGACCCTCTCAATGAGGGGACCCTCCACAGACCAAAAACTAACACATTGAAAGCAGAAATTGGAACAAAAACTTTTTCTCCCGGTGTCAATTGATTCCATAAACGACGAATGTCACGTTTAATATTGTCCCAGGAATCTTCATCACTGTACATTTTTTTCAGCCAGCCCATTTTACCTTGGCGTACTTTTTCTAACATCATATTACGGGTATTTTCATATTCCATAACGGTGGCTCCCATAAAAGAGGCCATGCTAAACTAAAACAGAATATAAAAATTGAATGTTCAAAAAGACTACGCTTATTTAAAAAAAAAAAATTACCGCTCCTGTGAAAACTAAAGCTTTAAAAACATTTCCAGATGGCACAGCTCCATTATGATGTTCAAAAGGCTGCAATTGTGGTTTTGATGAATTCTTTGAACGTGCTGAACTACGCATAGACCGCAATACTAAACGATGACTAAGTGTACTCCTCGTCTGAGGTGCAAAACCAACATGATGCAATAACGAAGGATTTGCGCTTAGATACAATTGTCGGGATGAGTCTCTATGTTAAAGTATGTAAACAGTTTATAGAATTTACAAAACGAGTTAAAACAACACTTACCTAATCTGTTTGTGCCATGTGCCTCTGAGCGCCAGGCGTAGCAACATAATTTTTATTCAAATATTAAGTAGAAATTTAGTTCAAATTTTCCAAAAATCTTGGTTACAAATTAAATTTTTTCACAGCTGAATATATTGTACAGCTGGTTTGGAAGTGCGTAGTAAACAGGGCGATTACGAATGACAACTGTTTAAGGTAACATAATGCATGAAACACATAGACGACTGCGGCTACACGAACACACGACTACAAATGCTGCTGGCTGTAATTGTAGTCGTGTAGTAAGTTTTTTTGAAAACGACAGCAACATATAAAAACAATATAAAAGGCTGTTTTTATACAAATGCTTTTTTACCCACCAATCTCACATCACACTGCAAGTTCGAAAAACTCAATACACTCACATTTTTTTACTAATACACACATTTTCCGCAGTGGTCACACTAATGGCACCAAATTTTTCGTGCGAGTAGTGGCAGACACTAACGATGATTAATGTTACCCTGTTATAAATTTAATGCAAATTTACTGGATTCTGTAAAATTGTAATTAAAGTTTTAACTTGTTAAATCTATTATGATTTATTTTTTGAAATGCGCATACAAAAACGCAAGTTTGTTAATTATAGAGCATAAATATTATTAACTATTATTAAAATAATACTAATAATAATAAATGTAAACATTTTCCCTTAAACATGTGCCTGTATAATAAACTCGGTAACTCTACTTAAAATAAAATAAAATAAAAGAAGAGAGAGAAGTATACAAATTTTTTCATGTTTACGCTTCGACAACATTTTAAAAATGAGATTGCAGTCAGATGTGTGAGCATAAAATTTAATGGCGATGGATATAAATTAAATTAAATCTGGAAAAGAAAACTTTTGGTGAAGGTCATATCGAGGTGGTGTTTAGAGATACCCAACACAACAACAACAGTATTGTACATGCCATAGAAAATTGTCAAGAATTTGAAATTTGTGCCAAATTATCTGGTGGCAAGGGTGATGTCGCATGGCAACATACACAACTATTTCGACAATCTTTAAATTCCAACGAATATCCAACGAATATGGATTCGACTAATTCGAACAATTTTTCGTTGATAATACGTACACAACGATTTTACAATTTCAGTGTGATGTGAGATTGGGGGGTTATTTCAGTAGTGGCAATTTTATTTTTTTACTTTATTAAAATAGAAAAACATGCATCATTGTATATAAACTTGACTTAAATATACAATTACTTATTTATAATGCATTATTATAACGCAAAAATAAATAAATAAATTTATTTAACCCCTTTTGATTATTAATCGAATTATAGCATTTCATTGTGCGATGTTTTTTTAACAAAATTAAATATTTCATAGTACTATTTTCTTTTACATATTTTGTTATATTTTCAATACTATTTTTGTTGTGCAGCCAACAAAAATAGAAATTATCTTAAAGGCCCAAATAGACTAACAAAATGCTTGCGCAACATCGTGTTTGCGCAACGTGTAGGGGTGTTTTTCATGTTTGGGCAACAGTTGTGCAAAAATCAAATTGATTTGATTTTTGGAATTTTGCGCAACAGTTTTGTGTAGTGTGTAGGCAATTTCCATACAAAATTTCCCTTTTTTAAAACATCTTGCTTCGCAAGCATTTTGTGTATTCAATTTGGGCCTTAAGTTGATTACAGCGACAAAAGTAGTCGTGTAGCCGTGCAGTTGTGTTGGTGTCAAAATAGCCGTTTTCATATAAACGTGTGTATTTTATTTTTGACAGGCTGTAGTCGTGTAGCCGCTGTCGTCTATGTGTTTCATGCTTAACAGTTGTATTATAGAATTTGTTGCAGGGAAATTCAAAAAGTTAAATCTAATTTTAAATGAATAGACTAATAACGGAGCAGGGTCATTGAATAAATAGTAAACAAACAACACATAGTAAAAAGCAAAACAAGTAAGAAAATTATAGTCGGTCTAGACCGACTTTATGATACCCTATACCTATACCCTATCTCTCAGACCCAACTAACTGGATATAGAAAATAAGCATAAACCAAATTTGAGTGGGATTTTTCTTAATTTTTTTGGCTGCAGATATGAAAAATTTCATATCGGATGCTATATCTATATGGGGACCAAAGTGGACCAAAAGTGGACCGATCCTGACCATGTTTGGTAAGGTCTCTTGTATTTTGCAAAAATATATACAAACAAAATTTGAGAAGAATCAGTGCAAAATTTTTGTTTTTTGATAGATATAAGTGAAGATCGGGAAGCAGCTCTATATGGGGCCTATGACTAAGAGTTGTCCCATAGAGATCATTTTTGGACTACTGATTAATGGATGTAATAAACACATACAAACCCAATTTGAATAAGATTTATATGATAATTTGTATCTAATGGCAATTTAAGTCAATTTCATAGGGGTCATTTGTATGGGGGCTAGGTCTGAACATGTTACCTTTTTCGGTTAACTTTGTATTGGGATTATGACACTCCTCTTATACTGTTGGGGTATATGAGTAATCAAAATATTGTTAAAAAAGTTCAAAATTCTATTTTTAATGCTGTTAGGAGAATTGCTAATCATATAGTATGTAATTCTATCCAAACCCGGGGGGTTTTCCTTTTAGCTGATTAATAGTTGATAATAGTTCAATGTTATTTATATCCTGATCTATAAGTTTAGTCTTCTTTCCTGGATTAATATTTACTAACCGTTCTCTAAAAGTAATTTTGTTTTCTATAAACTAAATTGGAAATTCTTGATCAGATGAGTTCGACGACCAAAACTCACCCAATTCGTTTGCAATATCAAATGAATTTGTTAAAGTTAAATTATTGAATGGGGGCGAACTACGAGTAAAACCATGTTAGCCATGTTTAAATTTTTCTCTTCGCTTTTTTTTATTTTGTGAGGCAATAATCGTACTGGTGAAAATGTCAAAACAATTGTCTGTGCGGCAATTTGGTAATTTTTATACCCTATACCACTATGTGGTTTGGGTGTAATGACTTTGTGCTGCTGTTTGTAACAACCAAAAATATTTGACCTAGACCCATCTTTAATTATACCGGTCGAATCAGAATCACTTTTTGAGTTGATTTAACAATGTCCATCCGTCCGTCCGTCCGTCCGTCTGTGTGTCCATGTAAACCTTGTAATCAAACTGCAGGTCGCAAATATGAATATATTTTGATGAAATTTGGTATATAAGCTTTCATCGGCCATGGGATGAACGCTAATGAAATTGGTGAGAATCGGTCCATGTTCAGACCTAGCCCCCATACAAATGACCCCTATAAAATCGACATAAATTGACATAAGATCCAAATTGTCGTATAGATCTTAGTCAAATTGGGTCTGTATATGTTTATTACATCCATTAATGAATAGTCCAAAAACGATCCCTATGGGACAACTCTTAGTCATAGGCCCCATATAGAGCTGCTTCCCGATTTTCACTTTAATCTACCAAAAAACAAAAATATTGCACTGATTCATCTCAAATTTTGTTTGTATATATTTTCGCAAAATACAAGAGACGTTACCAACCATGGTCAGCATCGGTCCATTTTTGGACTGAGTCCCCATATATACATAGCATCCGATATGAACTTTTTCATATCTGCAGCCAAAAAAATTAATAAAAATGCCACTCAAAATTGGTTTATGCTTATTGTCTATATCCAATTAGTTGGGCCTAAGAGATAGGGTCTCTAAACGCATGGTATAGGGTATCGTATAGTCGGTCTAGACCGACTATAATTTTCTTACTTGTTTTTTTATTGTGTGCGTATTCGGCGGCATGAATTTTGAATTGTACAATTAATTAAACCAAGAAGAACGCATAAAAGCGTATAATATATTAACTACCAAAATGCAGGAAATTGTACAAGATGCATCAATGGAATTCACAAAAAAAAATGTAATCTATAGAAAATCTTATAAGCGTGAATTAACCTGTTGTGTTTTAGATCCAACACGGATGCCTACACTACATTATTTTAATGAATTACGTTTTTTGGACGCATTCCTTCTTAAACGCATAAATAGTAAGTGGTAACAAAAACTTTTATTTAACTCTTTCTTTATACTCATACCATTTGTCTGTCTACGGGCAACCTCATATCCCATTATCCATTCAAGCGTTGAAACTTTACCCATCGACTTGTGTCCAAACATTAATTTTCAAATAGTTACGCAAAGTAACGCATTGCCACGGCATGAGGAAAGAAATAGTTTTAATAAAAGTAGGGTTACATTGTTTTTATTATTATTTGGTATTTCCAGAAAACTTAGAAGACAAAGAACACCCGTCCTCGCAGATAAATAAAAAAAGAAGACTCACTACTGAATCACATGAAAGCGGGGTCCCACAGGAAGAGTTCAGTAAGTATAATAAAATATACTAGCAGATTCCAGCCCTCGAAATTCGAGTGCAAATTCTAGGAAATTTTATTTTTTCATTAAATAAAGACCCTGAAGGTATGCTAATCAATTATAGCCAATTCACAAATCAACACAAAAACCAAACTAATTTTTATTACTACCCCATCAACAAATTTAATAAACACACACATATCATTGTATAATTTTATGTATGTGTTAGTAGCAACTTCAAATGCAATTTACTCAAAATAAAGGAATAAATTTAAAAATCTGTAAATCTGCAAAACGGCTAAAATGAAATATCTTTAACATAATATACGTTCGGTCAAAATCGGGATAAAACGGTAGACAAAACATCGGTCACAAGAAATCGCCTAGCCTATTAATATTATAGATATTTTATTTTAAGACAAACAATTTCAATATGTACTTTTTTTTTATTTCCTGTTTAAAGTAAATTTTATTATTATTATTTGGTGTTTCCAGAAAACTTAAAAGACAAAGAACAGCCGTCCTCGCAGATAAATAAAAAAAAAGAAGACTCACTGATTCAATTGAAGGCGTGGTCCTACAGGAATAGTTCAGTAAGTATAATAAAATATAAATGTTATTTAAAGAGAAACAACTTTAATATTTAAAAATTTTTTTTAGATCTTTTAGTTGAAGATAACATTTCAACTAAAAACATTGAATATAGAAAACATTCCAAACTTTTCACGGCAGATTTTCAACCAAAATCAATTTTTCTGGTAAGAACAATAAAACTAAGCTGGATCAGTTGTGCTTGCACTTATATTGGGTAATATTTTGGTGTATAATATCCTGTTATGTTTTCCAACCTCTTTTTCTATAATTTTTAGATGCCGCGAAAAGCAATAGGTTTAAGAACTTCGACGAGGAGGTGGCACTGAATGCAGTCAAATTTTATTTCCAAAGAGCAGGGGAAAGGTTCTCTAAATTAAAGAGCAAAAAATCTTTTAGTGCAGAATTAAAGTAAGATTTTTATTTTTTTTAATATATAACTCGGTAATCAATAATAAAAGAAATTGCCTTTAAAAAAAATTGTTTTAATTTAGATTTAGATAAATTTTGCATAAATTTACTGAAAAAATTGTTGACAAAATGTTGACAAATTTGTTGACATAACGTTGACAAACGACGTATACATATGTACCTTAATTAGAGGAATTTATTTTATTTAACATGTACACATATTTTTTTTGGCAGGAACCGGTTTTAAAAGATTAAAATTAATAAAACCTGGTTATGTGAATATTTATTTACTTCTATCGTCAATTTGCTCTGAATTATTTAAAATTTTTGCACAAAAATAAAATTGTAGATTTTTGCTATATTTACCACAAAACTCAATCATGTTTTTCAAATACATATGTAAATGTTTTTTCTTGCTTGCTAATTCTTACTGGCAAATATTTATCCAGTAAAAATTAGCAAGTTTTCAAAAAATAAACTGTGACTTTACGCTCTCATTTGTTCTCTTTTACTGGGTTTTTAAAGTAAACGAACAGGATCCAATAAATTTTGTGATAATTTGTACAAATTATCACGTAAACGAACAGAGCTATTGAAAGAAAACTAGCAGTACAACAAATTTCTGCACAAAATCAATTAGCAGACTTGATGACAAAATCTTTACAGCCAACAAGATTAAAAATGATTTGTGATCAAATAGGTCTCCGAGATAATATCATCACATAACAAGGGAAGGTGTTGAAGTTATTTATATTGTGTTATGTTTTACCCCTTTTTTGTTTTATATATGTACATATGTATATGATAGAGTTGTTTATTTGTCTACTTCAGAATTTTTCATTCCAAATAAGCCTTTTACTACAAAACCGTTCACTTTCCAAGATAATTATCCGAAGCAATCGTCTCAGTCGCGTTTGCATAGAATACACCAATTTTTTCGTGACCTCTATCCCAATATTTTGCCATTCTTCGACCAGTCTTGCTTCAGCTCATTCCTTTTCGATATTTCTCGCCTTTTCACTCGCCTATCCAACTCTTTCTATAAATGCGCTATCGGATTAAGATCTGGCGATTGTAGCGGATGTGGTTATAAAACATAAAGGTTTAGTAACTAAATATTAATTTGTTCAAATAATTTTGTTCAGCGAAGTTGGGTATTTTTTTGTATTTTGTATTTATAACATAAATATTTTGAAATGAAACAAAATTAATTTTGTTGATAACTCATCATGCTATCTAGTTAAAACTTTTGATTATTAAAAATTGCTTTAATAAGGATATTACATCAATCATGAAGCTGAAAGTGCTTACTGTGCCAATAATTTAGTTCGTCACTGTAAAAATAATTCAGTTTTTTGGATCGACTCTGACCAAAAAATTAATTTTACAATACTTTAAATATCTTTACATGGGTATGTAACTAAATCAGTTTTACTACACAAAGAGAAATTGTTGTACTTTTGATTGTTTCAAAAATATCTTAGGCATATTATTACATCCAAAAGCTCATCTAATAAACTGTTCGATCCCTTCGGAAAATAATACTTCGATCAGTTTCTTTATCTGTGCTAGGTTTAATGTCATTTGTAACGGAGTAAACTGAATTGACCGCGCTTTTGACTTTTTGTATAGTTATTTTTAATTTATTTTCTATAGAAATTGTTTTCCCAGCCACAATGTAATCGGATTGCCTAAGACTCGTTTCTTCAACTGTTGAATCATGTATACTAATTACTTTTAAAATGAGTAATCAAACTTTTTAACTAATAACTTCGATAGTCCCGAAATCCATAGATTAATAAAGTCCCGTTATTTCGGTATTTTTCGTGATCAAGATGGTGGCTTCTGAAATTGTTTAATCATAGAGAAGTTATTTGATTCGAAGAACTTTTATATATGGGGGATTTCATGTCAAGTGCACCAACTTTTGAAACCGATGTCTTCCGATCGGGATGAAATTTGCACCAAGGTTAGTCCTATTGGATAGTAGCTTAGACACAATTTTTCAACAAGATCGGTCCAGATCTCTCTGAGTTAGAGGTGATCAAAATTTGACATTTTGGCCAAACAGGTGTTTTTTCTCATCCATGTAACTTATTACCTATTGTTCTTAGAAAATTTTCTCCCAAAGAGTTTAGATAGCTATTTCTTCAATATTTCGGAAAGGAATACTTTAAAAAAAAAAAATTTGTAGACTTTTTTTTTTGCTAAATTAAAGAATTTTTTGCCCTTTTTTCAAAAAGGGCATTTTTTTTCCATAAGAAAGCTTAGGATTTTTCCTTTAAGAGCTTTTTGGTCGCTTAGTGGGATGGGAGTGGGATATCTATAAAAATAAATGTTTTGTAACTCAAGACAACGGTTTTTCAATTTTTCACAAATGCACTATTTTGAATTTTTTCCTATTTGTGTCTAAACCTTACAAATAAAACTTTCCGAAGGTATATAACATACCTAACTAAAATTTTATACCCTCGATACTGTAATACCCAAAATATGTTAACCTCAGGAAATAAATCGCTTTTTTTCTATGGAAATGTTGAAAAATTATTATTTTTTATTTATTTTTAATAATAATTAAATTAATGTATAATAATAATAATATTAAAAATAAAAAGATAAATAATTTATTAAAATTTAATCTTAATTGCCTTAGATCCATTTATATCATAACTATTTTTATACTTAATTTATTGTAGCTGATGAAGTATTTAAGTCTTGTAAATATTTAAATACCCAGTCTTTCATCCAGCTTTTTTGTGCCTTTATTTACTGCGTTTTTTTGTCATTCCTTTCTTGGCGTTACTAGGTTCAGCTGTTGATTTCGCTGCTGGTTTATTTGTTGTCTTTGGAAAGAAATCGCATTGAATAGAGGCAGAAAACTTTTTCAACTTGAGTCTTCCATCGACAAGCGGTATAAAAGCATGGTATTGAGCGGTGCCATCGATTGTTACCGCAGCATCGAATCTGCTCTTCAGTGTTTTCAATGTTTCCTGATGATGCTCTTTGCTACTAAAAACTATTTTAGTTTCTTTACAATAACTCTTTGCCCAATGGAATAAACCAGTCGCATCTAAGATGCGATCTTGATGAGAGCACTGGAGGCTATACTTCGCTGCATTTCTTTTAAGGTTTGCTCCAATATCATCACATGCTCCTTTACCATGAGCAGTAGGATGAAAATGCCACTCAGCTGGCATTCCAAAATCTTTTGCATGGGTCATATTTGCCAAGCTACTTTTGTTTTTAAAATGTTGACGAGCTCCGTCCGAAACGTAGTATACCTTCTTTACTGTAAATTTAGATTTTAGAAATTTTAGTATTCTCTTCTGGTACTCATAAACTGCAACGGTATCATGTTTTAAATCGTCGGATATGATTGCCATACTTTTGTGTTCCAGTTTTTCATCTTTCATGTAGTAAATAACTACTGCGAATATAGCTGCTTGGTCGTTATTGAAGTGGAATGCTTGTATGGCATCCTGAAGAACATATTTATAGTTTTCTGCGAAATCATATGAAATAACGAATTCACCAGACTTCAAATGTATCTTCAAATCCTTGACGAATGACCATTGCTCTTTGACTAAAAAGTCATGGTTTCTCAAGTTTAGCAATCCTGTACACATTTCTTCCACAAAATCATCCACATTTAAAATGATTGTTTTCAATGTGCATCTGTCAGTCTGAATCCAAGAATCAATTTTGACCTCTTCTATATATTCTCGATCTAAAGAGTTGATTAAATTTTCTTTGATGAATGTGGTTTTCGGGCAATTGGTACATTCACCTAAGTGGCAAGAAGTTGTTGCATTAGGACACATAGTCAATTTAAGGCAATCGCGGTAATCGTGTAAATCTTCTGCCGAATCATCTGTTAAATACTTTAAGTTGATTTCCTTCAACATCAGTTTAACATTTTCATGGTAAATGCAAACGCATACTGTGTGAGTTCCGCTGCTTTCTGCCAAAACGCAATGTTTTGGCCTCATTTGGGTTAATTTCGTGAAGCCAATTCTAACATCCTCGTGTTCAGATTGAAATGTTGCAAATAACTCTTTCAGGTTACAGATAACCATTCTCTTCTGTTATGTTATGAAGGTATGTTACATACCTTCGGAAAGGTTAATTTGTCTAGTTTCTCAGTATAAGTTTTATTTGTAAGGTTTTACACACAAATAGGAAAAAATTCAAAATCGTGCATTTGTGAAAAATTGAAAAACCGTTGTCTTGAGTTACACATTTATTTTGATAGATTTCCCACTCCCATCCCACTAAGCGACCAAAAAGCTCTTAAAGGAAAAATCCTAAGCTTTCTTATGAAAAAAAATGCCCTTTTTGAAAAAAAGGCAAAAAATGCTTTAATTTAGCAAAAAAAAAGTCTAAAAAAAATTTTTTTTTTAAAGTATTTTTTCCGAAATATTGAAGAAATAGCTATCTAAACTATTTGGGAGAAAATTTTCTAAGAACAATAGGTAATAAGTTACATGGATGAGAAAAAACACCTGTTTGGCCAAAATGTCAAATTTTGATCCCCTCTAATTCAGAGAGATCTGGACCGATCTTATTGAAAAATTGTGTCTAAACTACTATCCAATAGGACTAACCTTGGTGCAAATTTCATCGGACGACATCGGTTTCAAAAGTTGGTGCACTTGACATGAAACCCCCCATTATGTGTTTATCTTTCTGCATCTGTGATCAGTCAGTGTATGAAAAGTTACACATAATTAAGTTAGACGTTGGGTTTTTGCTATGAATAAGACTGTAAGAGAAAATATTTACCTGTGTTAGTAAATAAATGTAAACTATTAATAGTGGTTAGTTTTTTTTAGTCTTTTTTTATTTATTTATTTTTTTTTTTGATAATTAAGAAACTGTAATTTCAATAAACTTAAATGATTTATCAATCTTCTCCTCCAATTATTTTTTAATTCATGAAAAAATTATGTTAAATTCACCACGAAGTGAATTTGATTTGTTTTTGTTTTTATACATTTATCTAATGTATTATAATAAAATATGATTTTATTTTTTTTAATTATAATTAATTTATCAAGTGTTTTTGTTGTTGTATGGACAATTATAATTTGTTTATGAATTTTATGCATATTTTTTATAATTAAACTCTTTGCGTGTGAAATAAGAAAAGATTGTTGAATGTTTTGTCTCACATTAAAATTAATATTGACTTACAAGCAACTATTCTTTTTGTTAATTTTTGTCATAATTTTGTTTTGATTTTATGGCTTTTTTGGGGTATTTTAAAAATGTAGAGTACAAATTTATATTTTTTTTATAATTTAGATTTTTTTTTAATAAGGAAGCAATGTTTCCTATTTTTATTTAAAAAAATGTAAATTAAAAATTTTAGAATTTATAAAGTAACATCTGTAAGTCAATGGGTTGTTGTAAAGATTCAAACAAATATTTGTGCAACATTTAGAAAATATAGCATATTTTTATAGAAAGTTTACATTTATTTAAACAAAAAAAACATTGAAAAGTTAAAAAAACATTTACTTACCACTTTCTAAAATAGTTTAAAATCGTGCTCTAAACAATGTAGCTCGTTAAAGTTTCATTATTTTGAATATAACTTCATAAATATTGTATATCATTGGAAACCTGTACTTAAACTTGTTTCTTTTTTCATTAAATATATAAACATTTATTATTTATACACTCAACACCGATGACTTATTAAAACTAGGATTGTGATTAGGACATTTAACAAATATACTGTTGAATTCAATTAATTCTCGTTATTATTCTTTTTTTATACAATTCATTTCAAATGGTATATTTTAATGGTTTAATTTCTTAAAATTTACAAATCTTTTGCCATATCTTGTTTGCTTCTTTTACTTTCAAAAAATCCATTGCCAAATATTTCCAACCATGATTGGATATAGTTAATATTATCAAAAGTTTTTTGTGTGCAATTGACTTTCTTTCTGAAATTTAAAAATGCATTAGTATACACAAGAATTTATTTGAAAATATCAACAACATGCGGGATAATTAGAAAAAATATTCATTGAAACACATACAAAAATAAATAAAGGGTAACAAGGAAGTGGATATACATAGATGTGGCGTTATATAAATATTCCAATTATATAATAATTAAGAAATGGTCTCAAACAACCTTGGTCTTTAAGATCAAGTGTTAATTAACTCTTATTTAGCTATATATTAATGAACATATTATATTGATATTCAAAGATTTTCCTTTGGCAGATAGACTCTTTCAGACGATTATATCGAGCTTGTCAAGATATAATGTGTTCACAAATTGTAACAGTTCGAAATAGACAATATCTGGACATTAATAGTTCCAAATTTCTATTAGAGTGAATTGACCACTTTCAAGAACGATGTTTGAGATTGAAATCTTACTATTAGGACTTTCATTGTTTAAGGTCACTTTTCTTATCGAATAGTAAGTAAAATGTTCTTGTTTTTTGCTAAAGATTTAAATCAATTTTCCATTATTAAATAACAGTAACAGAAAAAAAAAAATTTGAAAAGGATTGGAAAAACTATTAACATTGATTGTTTCACAAACAAATTTGTGAACAAATGTATTAAAGAAGTTGTGACAGTTATTCTTGAAATACGTTTGAATCAATATTGTCAATAATGCTTTATCCAATGGAACATTTAGAAAAAATTATTCAATATAAAGTAAAGTAAAATAAGGGTACAATAACATAACAAATTTAAACAATTCATTAACTAAAATACTTTTAGTTTCACTAAATTTTAGTTAATGATTTGTTGTTTGACAAAGATCACATACTAACACTTTAAACAAAAATAAAAAGTACATTAAAGATTTATTTTGAGTTTTTTATGTTTTAACATAGTTTATTTAAGGATTTAGCGGATTTTTCATTATTATTGAATAATCATAATAAACGTTAATAGAATAGGATGTGTTGATGATAAGAGAATGAGAGAAGAATGTATCATAATTTATGATTTGTTTTTTGTTATAAATTTTTTGTTCTTTTTATTTTGTGTTGTTATTACATATATAACAAAGACAACAACAAAAATACAAAATTAACAAAAGTATACACGCAGAAACACTGAACGAAAAAAATCTTAAATAAATTTTATATGATTCTCAAAATTTTATATGATAATTTAAAAATCCAATCGAAGGTGAATTGACTTCTAACCAGTCAAAACAATTTCTGTTCATTATGGTATTTGCGAAGTCATTTCACTTTAAATTGCCATATTAAAATTAATAGTAAAAAAGGTTAATAATGACTTTCTTGGTTTCCAAAAATAGGATCAATCTTTGTTAAAGTAAAAGAAAACAATTTTGGTTTTTGGGTTTTTTTGGTTATTATAAAAAAAAAACAAAATTTAAATTATTTATTAAAAAAAATAATAAATAATATAATGCTCTGCCTAACAAAAAAAAAAAATTATATATATATAATTAAATTTTTACTTTTCTCACAAATGTTCTGGCTTTTTTTTAAATATATAAAGATTTTTTTGCAAACAAAGAAAAAATATGTTTATGGTAAAAATATACAATAAAGAAATATATTTTAATATATCGATCATAAAAACTGTGGATTTTTTATCTTTCACAATGTTTTGCACTTGTTTTTATTGCTGAAATTGGTTGTATTTATCATAGCTGTGTTGTATGTATATACATTTTTGAGATTTGATAATCAAAAACAAATCAAAAGTTGAAGATTTAGGTGGGGGAGTTAGAAGTAAAGAAGTTAGAAATAATTAAAATTTGCCAAAAAAAAAGAAAAATTTTTTTTTCATAAAAAAATATCAAAAGAAAATTCCACAATTTCCTTTTTTTATCTATCCTTCTTTCATCTTTACCAACTTCTTTATTTATGCTTCCCCGCAAATTATCTTACAAAGTTAGTTTTCTTAAGGAAACTTAACTTTGAGTTTCTAAGTTTGCTTTGATTCCAAAATTTACAAAAACATGTTTTTTTTTTTAAATATTGACCATGTGTGGTAGTTGTTATTACTGTTTTTTAGAAGATCCAATACTATGTAGTTTTTATTTTCTTTCTTTAGCTGTTGTTTTTTTTATTAAAATTTTTGTTTATGCTTTTTAATTTAGTTTTTAATTAAAATATTTTTTCTGCTGAATTTTTTGGATTTTCTTGGTTTTTTTCTTGTTTAAAAATATTTTTTTGTTTTTAATTTTTTTGTTGTTGTTTTTTTTTTAATATTTTATAGTCATTAAAAAGGAAACAATTTAGTTTGGTTGTTAGTTGTCACCGCCTTCTTGTGGTTCATCACCATCACCTTGGGTGTCTGAAGTCCAGAGGGTAAGGTTATCTCTCAACAATTGCATAATAAGTGTTGAGTCCTTGTATGAGTCCTCGTTAAGGGTATCCAATTCAGCTATCGCATCATCGAAAGCCTAATTTAACAAAAAATAACATAATTATTAATAAAAATCTATTTTAAATAAGAATTTCATTGATAAAAGAAATATTTCGAAATCAAGCTCTTTTTGTATTAACTTTAAAAAAAAACACCAAATTTTTATTAGTTTTTTTTTTAATTAAAAAAAAAAAAAAAAAAGACGGGTTCAAAAAAATTTATTTTTTACTATTAAACACAAAAAATGTGCTGCTAAAAATTATGATATTTTTGTATTTCATTTAAGAAATTATCGATTTTAAGATAAAAACATTATTATTTAGAACAAACACGATTTTATATAAAAATATGATTACTAGAAAGAAAACTTACATTTTTCAATATTTTGATTTTGTTTACATCCTACTCTATACGTGACAGAGGGTGTAGGTATATCAGTTTGGTATTCCGAAAAAGGGGTTTACCCCCCCCCCCCCATAAAATATATGTTCTTGATCACGTTCATTTACAAAAGCTGGTTAAAATAAGAATACTATTGTTTGTCATTACTTCGAGCAGTTTGATATTTAAATTGACGAAATTTGGACCATATTGCACAAAGTTATAGTCTGAAATGTGGAGACTCCTCAGAAATTAAAAAAATCCGTTTAGTGCTTGTAAGTTATATTACAATAATTTGTCTTAAAAACTTTTATTACATAAAAAAAAATTTGTAATAATTTTAAAAAAAGTACATTTTCCGAAAATGTGCATTATCTTAAAAAAGTACCTCTTTTTAAAAAGTACGATTTCTTAAGAAGTAAATTTTCTTAAAAAGTTAAATTTTCTAAGAAAGAGTACATTTTCTTCCAAAAGTACCTCAAAATAATATCTTTTCATAAAAAGTATTTTTTTTAAAGTACCATTTCTTAAAAAAGTACCCTTCTTAACAAAAGAAAATTTTCTTAAAAAATTACCTTTTCTAAAAAAAAAATTACCTTAAGAAAGTTCATTTTCTTAAAAAGTACTTTAAATAAAAATTACTTTTTTTTTTAAGTACCTTTTCTTAAAAAAGTATCTGTTCTTACAAAAGTAGCTATTCTTAAAAAGTAAGTTTTCTTAAAAAAGTAAATTTTCCTTAAAAAGTGTCTTTTCTGAAAAAGAGTATCAACCTTTTCATAGTAAATTAAATATCCTAAAAAGTAGCATATCTTAAAAGTATATTTTCTTGAAAGAGTAAATTAAATTTTCTGAAAAAGTACGTTTTCCATTTCTTAAAAAATAACATTCTATTAAAAAGAAATTTCTTTTAAAATGTCTCTACATTTTCTTAAAGAAATGCCTTTTCATCAAAAGTAAATTTTTCAAGTATCTTTTCGTTTCAACGGGCGATTTTGGCGCCTTATAACTACTATAAATCATAAGAACCAAGGTGAAGTATTCGGCAGAGCTGCATTTAACTCTGTTACTAGTTTTATGTTTATTTCAAAAAATTTTTTTGAACCCATAGTTTTAAATGTTTTTCTTTACAAATTTAAACACGTTACATCATCATTTCATCAAAAAAAATCAAGTTGGAACAAACATTCCAAAATAATGGGCGTGGTCATAAACAAGGCATAAAAAAGAAAAGCATACTAACAAGAAATCAAAAAATTCTGTAGATAAAATAAACTTAAAAAAAAAAACACCAGCGTTTAATAAATTAAAATAATGATATAATAGAAACTTTTTAGTAGACATAAAACAAAAAAAAAAAAGATAACATGCTTATATTAGATTAGAGGCCAAACTGTTTAGAAACAATAATAGGTTAAGGATATATTGAAGGATAACAAGTCCAAGTATTCGTTTCGTTATGAATGGAATATTGAAGGTTATTTAGAGCACAAAACATTGAGATGATAAAAAGGGGGTTAGAAAACGGTAAGCAAAAACGTTCAAAAGTTATTTTAAATTATTATGTTCAGAGGAGTGGGGATTGACTTTTTAGCAAACAAACTTTAGTAAAAGCCTAAAATGCTAATAATTCATTCTTTTTTTTAACATTCGTAAAACATTTGAGCAGAATAATAGTATGAGCAGGAGAAATCGTATTAAAACCTGTTTAGCTAAATGACAAGCCCGCGCTTGTGAATTGATAATTTCATAATAGAAGACGGAAAAGTTGAGTGCAAGACCTAATCTGATGGGATGTGTAGGCTGCATTTTTGCTTTGGCTATATCGAAAGCCTCCTGATAAGCCTTTTTTGAATCCTCAACCACAGCTATAAATATTTAAAAAAGAAAATTTAAAAAAAAAATAAACAAAGAATACAGACATTTTTAATTTTATACAAAGTGTCCTAAATGTGTTTTCTTTTCGATAACAAGGAGCTATTAAACCCAAAAAAATTATAAAATCTTATTTAGGACTCTCCCATTTATCATTCTCTATGTAGCGAAGATGATGTTTGCGTGTTTCAATTATTATTATTATTATTATTATTTTTTAATTTTCAAATATTTCTTTTATCAAAGTTTGTTCTACATTTTTAGTATATTAACCTGTTTGGCCAATTGGCAAGCTTTGTCTGGAGAGTTCAGAATCTCATAGTAGAAGACTGAGAAATTAAGTGCAAGACCCAATCTGATGGGATGTGTTGGTTGCATTTTACCCTTGCTAATTTCAAATGCATCCTGGTAAGCGGTTTGGGAGTCGTCAACAACGGCTATGATTTTTTCAATAAAATTTTTTTAACAAATTATTTACTGTTATATAACTTGGTCATAATTAATAAAGATATATATTTTTCTTTTGTAGAAAAGGATCCTCCAATTATATTAGAAAATAATAAAATAAAAGTCTCATTGAAATACTTACTGTTGCGTGCATCTCCTGTGGCTACCTCAGCTAAATACCTGTAATAATCTCCCTTCATTTTCAGATAGAAAACCTTACTTTCTGGATTACTGGCTTTGGGAATAAGGTATTTGTCGAGGAGACCCTAAAAGAAGAAGAACAAAAAAGTGGACATGTGAATATAACTAATTAAAATTGTTAAATTAATCAAGTGTATTCAAGTTTATTAAACCATTAATTATTGATTCTTTTTAAAACAAAAAAAAAAGTATACATATAAATAGCAAGTGCGGTTATTTTCAAAGTATTATCATCGTTTGTATGTATGTATGTATATAGAGGCGTTGTTGTGGGTGGATTTTCTGACTTAATTGTAATTCTATTATTAAGGCCATAAAAGTGGTGGCGTAAGTGTGAGAAAATTTTTAATTGTTTGTAGTTGTAACATAATGCTACTGAAACAAGTGGAATTAATATAAAACAGTTTTTTTTTCTTTTACAAAAATAGTTTTTTTATGTAATAATGTGGTGAGAAAGAAACATAGTAAAAATATCTACTTAAGCCAGTAATGCTTAAAGTTCCCTGGGAACGCTGTTTCCAAAGTTAAACAGATAGATTATGCCATTTGAAGCATTTTACTCACTATCCAATATATATAATATTAATAGGTAAGGCGATTTCTTGTGACCGATGTAAGTTTCGCAGTTTTACCCCGATTTTGATATAAAAAAAATTATCATTTGAAAGGTATTTCTTTTTAGCTGTTACCCAGATTTACAGATTTTCATCGTCTGGAATATTTTTTTGGAGTTATCATCGTTTAAAGTTGCTACTAACACATACATAAAATGATACAATGCTATGTGTGTGTTTTTTAAATTTGTTAATCAGCCCAACTCTAAACTAAAATTCCGCATGAAATATCTCACTTCTTCCTTTTCCCCTATTATGAATAAAAATTCATTCGAAAAAAAAATTCGATGGGAAAAAAGTAGTTATTCTCAATGCACTTGATTTTAGTTTTTTCCGTCAAAAAATTTCCCTTGCAAAATAGACGGGAGTTTACATAAAAATGTAAAAAGTATTTTGATAAAACAAAATTTAAATAAAGAAAATTAATATTCTATTGTTCTTGTAGGTTGAAGACCACAAATAAAGCACAACTTCAACTTTTGTTAACTTTAATGAAATCCAGGCATTGATTGCGTTTTCCATAGTTTGAGCCCGCAATTGACTTCTAGCAATCTTTTAGCTATTTCGTTGTTGTTATTCTACAACACAAATTTCCTCCACAAGTGCTCGCATCATAGCTATGCTATTCATTTTTTATTTAATTTTTCTTTAAAATAAATTAATATTCGTTTGCACACAAAAAAAAAAAAAAAATAGACAAGTAAGAAAATTATAGTCGATCTAGACCGACTATACGATACCCTATACCATGCGTTAAGAGACCATATCTCTTAGGCCCAACTAACTGGACATAGAAAATAAGCATAAACCAAATTTGATTGGGATTTTTATTATTTTTTTTTGGCGAAGATATGAAAAAGTTCATATCGGATGCTATATCTATATGGGGACTAGGCCCAAAAATGGACCAATCCTGACAATGTTTGGTAAAATCTCTTGTATTTTGCAAAAATATATATGTATAAACAAAATTTGAGAAGAATCAGTGCAATATTTTTGTTTTTTGATAGATTTAAGTGAAGATGGGGAAGCAGCTCTATATGGGGCCTATGACTAATAGTTGTCCCATAGGAATCATCTTTGGACTACTCATTAATGGATGTAATAAACGCATACAAACCCAATTTGAGTAAGATCTATATGACAATTCGGATCTTATGGCAATTTATTTCGATTTCATAGGTCTGAACATGGACCGATTCTCACCGATTTCAATAGCGTTCATCCTATGGCCGATAAAAGCTTATATACCAAATTTCATCAAAATATATTCATATTTGCGACCTGCAGTTTGATTACAAGGTTTACATGGACACACAGACGGACGGACGGACGGACATCGTTAAATCGAATCAGATAGTGATTCTGATTCGATCGGTATAATAAAAGATGGGTCTAGGTCAAATATTTTTGGTAGTTACAAACAGCAGCACAAAGTCATTATACCCAAACCACATAGTGGTATAGGGTATAAAAATTTATTGTCAATAAGCAAAACAACTGGCTTCGTAATTCGATGATGCCACTTATTCATTTTTTTGTTCGCGCGGAATTTATAATTTGAGAATTTTTTCTCGAGAAAAGTATTTTTCGTGAGAATGAAATTCCTTGAGAATATTCGTAATTGGGCTGAATGTGTTTGTGTTAATGTTTCAAGTTGGTTTTCTTCATTTAAAATGAGTTGAATTGTGAAGCATACCTTTGGGGTCTTTATTAAATGAAAAAATAAAATTTCCTAGAATTTGCACTCGAATTTCGGGTGCTGGTATCTGTTAGTATTTAATTATTGGGTTAACATTTTCTGGTCAACTACCCCGCTAAAAACAAATAAAGCCGCTGTTTGTGGTTTTAGACTAATTTGGGAATTCTTTTTTTCCGTATAAAACTGATAGATTATCGTGAGATCATGCCATTTAAAGTATTTTCTTGCTGTTGTAAAATTTTCTGATCAACTATCCCGCTTTTTGAAGGCTAAATTCGTTATAAAAACAATAATTCCTCTTTTTTGTGGGTTTAAACTACAAAATCCATTTTAAACAAGTTTAAAACTTATTTTATTTTTAAGAATTTCATATTTAAATTTAGTCTTTTTGAGAATACGAGGTCTTCATTTGAGATAAAAAAAAACATAAAAAGGAAAAGGAAATCGTTATGGAAAACATTTGTGTTAAGAATTCAGGTTTTGATACCTGGTACAATTAGGTATTGTCTTAATAAACGATGTATCGATGTACCCATAAGCGAAATATGCAAGAAAAGCGTAAGATTTACTAATTATAAATTTTGTATTCGGAATTGATGATCCCAGCATAATTTGAAGCTTATAATCTCCAGATTCCAAAACATTCTCGTTCCAATTTATCCATAGGCGTTTTGGAGAAAAGTGGAATTATCTAAAGATTGCGCTCATTGTAACATAAATAAATCGCAATAACTCTTAAACGAAATAACCAATTTTAATAAACTTTCAACTAATTACTGGGATTGTTATTTAAGTTTATATATATGTCGGAGTATTGAATGTATTTTTGAGTAGAAAACCGCAAGCGTTGACTGTTATGTCAAGCTTGGGCAGAATCGACTGGCGCTGCTGAATATATAAGGAAGAATAGAGAAGGCGGAGAACAGTTTGTGAAGAGTAGTGGCAAGATCGAGACTGCCTTGTTAAATTAATAAAAATAAATATTTGAAAGCGATTTGAAGCTTTATTGAAAATAATTTGAAGTTAAAATAAATTGAAAAAAACATGGAAAATTATAATTCTGAAAAGAATACTTTTACTTATTCGACATCAGAAGTGGGATGTACTCAAAACAGCCTACAAAATCCAAAGCAAGCTCCTGTCTCAGAAGAAGAAAAATGGCGAACAATGTTTGAGCAGCAAAATCGTAGCTTTTTAGGTCTTGTGGAAGCGCTCAAACCATCCTCATGTGTTGATACATATTTGCCAGAATTCAACCCAGATGTTGGAATTGCTGACGCTCGTGCCTGGTTGTCAATGGCAAACAATTACGTCTCGGATCAGTTACCAAAATCATCCTTGATGAATATTCTTGGTCGAGCTCTGAAAGGACAAGCATCTATCTGGCTGGCTCAAATATCCTATCCGGGAATGACCTGGGTAGAATTCAAGGATCTTTTTTCGTCTCGCTTCGATTGTCCGGAAACCTCAGCTGCATTTTTAATCGGGTTGAACAGCAGCCGACCTAAAGACGGGGAATGTTTATCCGCATATGCTGCCACTCTGATGACGTCTTTGATGGCTAGATGGAAGAATTTGTCTGTTGAAGAAATAGCTGTATCCACAGTATTAACCCATCTTTCTCAGTTTGAGCCAAGAGTACATCGCATGTCCTTTACGGCTGATATTGGTACAAGGAATCTGCTACAAAGAGAACTAAAGGCGATGTCGTTCTTGAAGAGGAAAGTTACAACAGAAAATGATGTCGGTGGCCACGATGCAAAAAGGAACAAATTATCAACATCATTGCAAGGCATTAAATGTTTTAACTGTGGCCAACAAGGACATAAGGCGACACAATGCAGACTAAAAAGAAGAGACTCGAATGCTTTGAATTGGATGAACAACAAGGATTTAAAAAACTCAACGAAGCCAGTAACATGTTTCAACTGTCAAGAGACTGGTCACTACGCATCAAGTTGCCCCAAGATTAACCGCAAAAGGTTTAGTGAAAGCGATGAGATTGCTGCAAGAAACCGACGGGTGGAGCTATGTACTGTTGGTGTACCTGCTGGGACATTTAATCATTCTGGTGAGGAATTCGGTTTCATTTTTGACTCAGGTTCCGAATGTGCACTCATTCAAGAGTCTATAAGTTATAAATTTCGGGGTAAACGTTGTTTTAATGTAGTGACAATGACAGGGATTGGAAAAACGAGTGTTAATAGTACTTTTCAAATTTTATCGGTAATTGAAGTCGAGGGAATCGTTCTGGAAGTTTTGTTTCATGTTCTGCCAGATCCCTATTTGCATAATAAGATAATGATTGGGAGAGAAATTCTTCATCAAGGTATTACGGTACATATGGCGTCAGACAAGTTGTGTTTAAGTAGAGAGAACTTTGTTTTGACTTGTGAGACAACTACACCTTGGGATATAAATTTTGATTCAATTGACACTGACATTCCTCAGAACCTAAAGCCAAAATTGATAGATACCTTAAATTTTTTTAGAGAAAATTTTGTTACAACATTTCCTAAATCTCATGCTAATGTGACACCGATGCAAATAGGCCTAAAAGATCCTTACAAAACGGTTTATAGACGTCCCTATCGTTTAAGTGCAGAGGAACGCTGTGTTGTTCGAAACAGAGTTAATGAACTTCTAGATTGTGGTATTATTCGTCCTAGTTCATCACCTTTTGCCAGTCCTATACTTCTTGTGAAGAAGAAAGATGGTGCTGACCGTATGTGTGTGGATTTTCGGGAATTAAACGATAATACTATTCCGGATAGGTTTCCTTTGCCTTTAATATCAGATCAAATTGATCGTTTACATGGTTCTAACTTTTTCACGAGCTTGGACATGGCTTCAGGATTCCATCAAATACCTATTCATTTTGACTCGGTTAAGTATACAGCTTTTGTAACACCTGATGGTCAATATGAGTTTTTGACAATGCCATTTGGACTTCGAAATGCCCCATCGGTTTTTCAACGTGCGGTAATGAATGCTTTAGGTGATTTAGTTAATTCGTTTGTTGTTGTCTACATGGATGACATTTTAATTGTAGCTTCTAATGCTGAAGAAGCATTGGAAAGACTCCGCATTGTACTCCAGGTGCTCACTGACAAGGGTTTCTCACTGAATTTGAAAAAATGTTCGTTTCTTAAGCAGAAAGTACAATACCTCGGTTTTGAAGTCAGTGCTGGAAAGGTAAAGCCAAACCCTAAGAAAATTGAGGCCTTGACTACGTTGCCTCCACCCGAAACTGTTACTCAATTGCGCCAATTTATAGGACTTGCATCCTACTTTAGAAAGTTTGTCCCTAAATTTTCTCAGATTATGGCCCCATTGTATTCTTTAACATCTAGCAAGAGTAAAATTGATTGGAAACCCGTGCATGAAGCTTTAAGACAACAGATGATAACAGTTTTGACTTCTGAGCCTGTATTGGTTATATTTGATCCTTCATGCCCAATAGAACTTCATACGGATGCTAGTGCTATTGGATATGGTGCTGTTTTAATGCAAAAAAAAGATGGGAAGAGTTTTGTGGTTGCCTACTTTAGTAAGAGAACTTAGGGCGCTGAATCTAAGTACCACTCTTACGAATTAGAAACCCTTGCTGTTGTCAACGCGATTAAGCATTTTCGCCACTATTTACACGGGCGTAGATTTGTTGTTGTTGCTGACTGTAACTCCTTACAAGCTTCACGTAAAAAGCTTGATCTTACTCCTAGAGTGCATAGATGGTGGGCTTTCTTACAGGCATTTGATTTTGAAGTTGTCTCTAGAAAAGGGAACAGCATGTGTCATGCAGACTTCTTTTCAAGGAATCCACTGCCTTCATCTGATACAGTATATGGAAAAGTTGAGCCCAAAATCGTTAACATAGCCGAACTGTCTGATAATTGGCTTTTGGCAGAGCAACAGCGTGATGAGGAAATTGTAAAACTTATGTCCGATTTAAGTGAAGGTAAACTTCATGATGATATATCTAAGACTTATGACATTCGATCAGGAGTCCTTTATCGAAAAGTGCAACGTAACGGTAGGTCACTATGCTTGCCAATAGTTCCCAGATCTTTGAGATGGTCAATTATCAATAACACTCACGAGTCTCTGATACATTTGGGCTATGAGAAGACTCTGGAGAAGGTCTACGAGAATTATTGGTTCGAGAACATGTCCAAATTTGTGAGAAAATTTGTGGATAACTGTGTGACATGTAAGATTTCCAAGTCTCACTCAGGGAAAATTCAAGCCGAGTTGCATTCTATTCCGAAGATTGCTATCCCTTGGCACACTTTACACATTGACGCGACTGGGAAACTGAGTGGAAAAAGTGATAGAAAAGAGTACGTCTTTGTATTGATTGACGCGTTCACAAAATACGTTCTGTTGCATCATACAATTAACATAGACACACTTAGTAGTATTGCGGCATTAAGACATGCTATCTCTTTATTTGGTGCTCCAATAAGAGTTATTGCAGATCAAGGTCGTTGTTTTGCGAGCCGAGAGTTTAAAGAATTTTGTAGTAAGCACAATATTAATTTACATTTAATCGCAACAGGTAGTGCTCGTGCGAACGGTCAAGTTGAGCGTGTAATGAGTACGTTAAAGAATATGCTCACGGCAGTTGAGACGAGTAATCGCACCTGGCAGGATGCTCTTCCTGATGTTCAATTAGCCTTGAATTGTACTCAAAGTCGTGTTACCAAACATAGTTCATTGGAATTGCTTATAGGTAAGTTAGCTAGACCTATCGAAATGTTAGTGTCTGATGAAATTGAACCATTGGTAAACCTTGATGAAGTTCGAAATGAGGCCATTTGTAATATAGAAAAAATGCTTGTTATGATAAGATCAGATTTGATAGTACTAAGTCTAGATTGGACAATTTTGTTGTAGGTGACTTGGTGTTACTACAAAACGAGGAGCGCAATCAGACAAAGCTTGATCCAAAATACAAGGGTCCATGTAGAGTGATGGAAGTTTTGGATGGTGACCGATATATAGTTAAGTCTTTAAGTTGTAATCGAACGTATAAGTATGCTCGTGATCGTATAAGGCGAATGCCAGAAGGTTATGTCCCTGTTGATATTGATGAAGTTAGTTGAGTTTTCTGTTAATAATGTATGATTAATGTAAAATAAAAATGTGAAAATATAATACGCATTGTTGTGGTTGATGGTGATTGCATTGCTGGATAGAAGCAATGGTTGAAAATTAATATCACCGGATAGAGGTGGTATTAATTATTTGTGCCGGATGGAGGCATTGTAGTATCAGTGGATGTATCACTGGATGGTTCAATTCAGTAACCGGATAGAGGTTGCTGTTTGAATAATGTCACTGGAAAGAAGTGATAGTAATTTTATAAGTAATTGGAGAGAAATTACTGAAGTCATCAATGTGTATTACATTTGAAATAAGTTCAATATTGGCATTTAGATGGGCGAGAGTCTAATACGATGGTATGGTGCGTATGATTAGATATGACTGTGGTTGATTTGTTTTATGGGATATAAAACTGTAATAGATGTTAAGAATGTGGTTAGATCGTACAATTTGGTTTTGTTAACTGAAGGTTTATTCTGGTCAGAATTGACCGAGTGGTTGAGCAAGATACTTCTTAGAGTTCTGTTTCTCATTTCAGATGGATTGCACGAGGACGTGCAAAACGCCAGGATGGCCGTGTCGGAGTATTGAATGTATTTTTGAGTAGAAAACCGCAAGCGTTGACTGTTATGTCAAGCTTGGGCAGAATCGACTGGCGCTACTGAATATATAAGGAAGAATAGAGAAGGCGGAGAACAGTTTGTGAAGAGTAGTGGCAAGATCGAGACTGCCTTGTTAAATTAATAAAAATAAATATTTGAAAGCGATTTGAAACTTTATTGAAAATAATTTGAAGTTAAAATAAATTGAAAAAAACATGGAAAATTATAATTCTGAAAAGAATACTTTTACTTATTCGACATATATTTATTACAAAATTAATTGTTTTTTATGAAAATTTTAAGTTTCTCATGAATACCTCTGTTAGTTATATTGCTTTCAGAGTCCCTCTTCTGGACACTGATCATTTGCAAGCAAAAAGTGTGTTAAGCTCTTCATTACACTTTTTACAATACCTTTCTACGGACCTTTGTTCTGAAAAGTTGCGTGGATTCGTACGTAATTGACATTATTTTGTTTGTACTATTCAACAACAGCCTATTTACTGTAATGACATGATGAATGATCAGGCACAAAAACACGTAGATATCACATGCTGCTTTAGGAATGGAAGTTATATCTTTTGCAAGCATTCTTTAATGCACAAATCGGTATTAATCGTAGACACTGCTACGCATAGCTTCTCAAACTAAAAACTTTTTCGGGAACATCGTTTTTATGTGTCTTATATTATTCACGGGCATACGCTTTGGTATTTGTTTCATAAAAATCTACTCCTGGTAGTTGTGATAAGTCGACAAAAACGTATATTTCATTGTCCATAATGCAGCATTCATAATTGTTGATGAAATTATGTTAATTTTTGAAGCACGTTCGTTTGCTCGATATTCTCCTTGGAGTTTAGGTCCGGCACCTTCTGTACTTTAAACTATTTAAGCCCTTTCTCCTTTTTTACGTTTCTTACCAAAGATTCCGATCAATTAAAAAAAGCTATGTGAGTCCGATCACAGGGGAGATGTGTAAACATCTAGTAATTAAAGATTTTTTTAAGTTGGACGTACTTATGCTTTCAGCATATTTTTTTCAATTTGGAGTTGTTATGCATTTAGCCTAGTTTAATTAGCTGTTATACTTGTATATTGTTATATTTGTGGTTGTGTTATACTTTTTGGTTGTTGAATTAGTTGTTATACTTCGATATTGTTATATTTGTAATAGTGTTATTCTTGAGGGTTGTTGAATTAGCTGCAATAACTTTATTGCACCATTACACTCATAACTCACACCGTTTCTGTCTTACTCTGTTTTTGTGATTGTGTTGTGAAATAGATTGTTACCCCCCTGCCACTTACGGGCTTCTCTTAATAGAAAGACGTTCATTATAATTTTTAGTAACCCCGTTTTTCGAAAGACTTTTGCTTCATAAGCGATTGTTTTAAAAGACTGTTTCGGATTTTTATTACAAATTTTAATAATTTTTACGTACTTTTCGATCACAATCCATTTTAAAATAAAATAATTATAAAATATATTAATAATATTTGGAAAAACATATTTCATAATAGTTTGTAAGACTAGCATATGGTTTAAAAAACAATATTTTTAATAAAGTAAACTTTTACAAGTGAAAATGTATGTTATAGTTTTTTCGTGCGCAAATCTTATGTACTACTGTATTTCAAATGACAAGGTGACTTTTTACAAAATGAAATATTGTTAGTGTTACGTATTGTTGATCTGTGTTGCAATTATTAGTTCTTTATTGTTCGGTTTGAGATCATGTATACATTTTCTAATAACAGAAAAGATAATTATTTTGCAATGTAGATAAAGCTAAAATTGGAGAGAAAATCAGATGGTTCAATTCTCATGTTACTTTCTTTGAAATGTTTGAGCTAAATAGTTGATTAAGTATGAGTTGAGGCAACAGACAGAAGGATGCTGACGATGAGATGAACAAGTCGGGTTGTTCGAAAGTGGCTGCTCCATTTAGCGCTGTCTTCAATTTTTTCCATTTCTCTTACATCACATAATTATTATCTTTTCTAATAGAAAATGTATGACCTCAAACCGAATAATGAAGAACTAATTATTGCAATACAAAACACTAACATACAAAACATAAGGTACATTGCAATTATGAGTAATCTGTTAAGAAGATTTCACAACGCCATTACAGTTCCGTCTAAAGGAATTTGGCAAAAACAAAAAGCTTTTACATTACAAGACTTGTAATTGATAAAGCTTTGTTAATGTAGAGAAAGCTAAAATTTGAAAGAAAATCAGGAGTCGAAACGTCGCATTCGTTATCGAAATTTTTCGATCGAAATTATTTTTTTATTTTCCAAAATAACATACTAAGAGTAATTTTACAATGTCACAGATAACGAGTTATGGTCCATAGTTAACAGTAAAAGAGAAACGAGGTCTGGCGATTGTCCGTCTTCTTTAAATAATAAACCAAAATATGGAATTTCGCTTGATTTTACTCGTTATCGAATGCGACGATTTGACCCCAGCTTGTTCATACTAACTCTCGTATAAAAGAAAAAACAATTCTTATGTTACTTTCTTTGAAATGTTTGAGTTAAATAGTTGATTAAGCATGAGTTGAAGTAATAGACAGAAGGATGCTAACGATGAACCAGTCGCTTGTTCGAAAGTGGCTACTCCATCTAGCGCTGGCTTCATTTTTTTTTTTTTAATATTTCTGTTAAAATGCAAAATTATCTTTTCTATTATTAAAAAATGTATACATGATCTCAAACCGAACAATAAAAAACTAGCTAAAATGAAATATTTTTATTTATTCCTCCAAATCAATTTCCTTGCCTTTAAAATAGTAGACCTACGATACAAGGCTAAAATGATCTGTAATTTAGTAATTTGTTCCCAAAAGCATGTCAATAATAACTACAAATTAGTGAAAAAAAGTCTAAGAAATTAAATCGATAAAAAGAAGTTAGTTTTTTGCTAATGTTGCCATATTTTTGTAATTTTTATCGATAAACTAAGTATTGGTCATTACCATTTACCATATCTTTTTATGTGTTGTTATTTTTTATATTATGTATTGATTTTATATTTTAACCTTTTTTAATGGCACGCGATAAGTTTGGTTTTGAGCTGAAAAACGCGAATTGTGAGTGATTATTCTGATGGAATATCACAAAAGAACAGAAAACAAATGGAAAACTGTCCTATTTAGCTAGGAATTTAATTTAATATCATCGGCAGTGATGGAATATGTTATGTAAGATGACCAGTTAACAAGCGGCTTCAACCGCGATACTGCAAAAAGACGGTGAAACATGGAGGAGGCAACGTAATGGTGTGGGAATGCTTTTCTGGCGCTGAAGTTGGGCCATTGCACAGAATCAATGGAATAATGAATAGATTTATGTATAAAGATATCTTGGAAAGAGTATTGCTTCCACATGTAGAGGAAAAGTTGTTAACTTATGGTTAGCAGAAAAGAGTTTCGGTAATGGAATGGCCACCACAATCACCGGATCTCAACCCCATTGACAACCTTTGGGAATCAAAGAATTGATTGCGAAGACTGCACAAGTTCCGATATTTTGTTTCAGAGATTGGTAGATGTTTGGAATGATATTCCTGCAAATTTTATTGGCAATTTGATAGCTTCAATGCTTCGCCAGTGTCAGGCCGTCATTGAAATTAAAGGATTTGCCACGAAATATAAAGTTTTATAGACTTAAGTGTTTTCGAATCAACAACATATGTTTTGGCCAATGTTTTTGTATTTTTTTTTTTTTGTTTCAATGTAAATCATAGTGGATTAAATTTTATTTTTTTTCCATTTTTTAAGCAATAAAAAAACTAATACAAGCACATGAATCACCTTTTTTACTTTTAAAACTAGTTTAGAAATTTTTTTTGTAAAATCATGTTGTTAGTTGCATTTGTTATGGACACCACTGTATGTATGTGAAATTTCCTTATTTATCCTCGAAACAGTTGTTAAATTCGATTTCCCGAATGGTCTTCAAAGCACGTCATAATTCGCTTATTACCTCCTCTATGGATTCAAAATGGTGTCTCCGTGGTCTTCTGAGTTTATTACATAGCCAGAAGCTACACGGTGCTAAATCAGGCGAACGATATGAGTCGAATTTTGCGCGACATGATATCAGAGAACCAATTCCTTGTAAACAGTTTGGCCCGGCGAAGGAATTCATAATGCACCACGCCACGATAATCGAAGAAAACTGTTTACTGTTGATTTTTGTACGACCTTGGCCTGAACTTTTGTACGATTTTAACTTGATTGGTTTTGACTGATCCTTTTCAAATATCAACAGTATCAGCAAGATCTGATACTGATCATCGCTATTGAACAAATGATAATAATTTTGGCAAAACGGCTGTTGGCACATTCAAATATCAGCTGTTTTTATCAGGCTCAATTACATATGCGAACGTAAAAGTTATGAAACGTCTATTAAAAGCCATACGGTTCGGGTTGCAAAAGTGACAAGCATTTCGCAAAAACATTTCGTCTGATATCACCCTTACAAAACGTAATGGCATACACTTATTTTTATTTACTATTATGGAAATAATTAAATAAGAATAGCATTTTTTTAACTTTAATGTCACCAAGGGTAATTGAGAAAAAAAAAAAATATATATAACAAATCAAAATATTTTAGAGAATATTATTGAGAAGATTGTTACCTAGTTTGCAAAAAGTTAACATCATACCTGATTACCAATTTGGTTTCAGGCAAAATCATGGCCCACCTGAACAATGTCATCGTATCATTTCTTTTTAGATGTACAGCAAGCGTTTGCTAAAGTCTGGCATGTAGGTTTGTATTTCTAACTTAAAAAAATTCTCCCTATACATTTCTACTTGCTGCTGAAATCATACTTAAGTAAACGAAAATTCTATGTAAAAGTAAACAACGATAGTTCTCAAATGTACGATATCAATGCCGGTGTACCAGGGCAGTGTATTGGGACATATCCTATATACAATATTTACGTCAAACATGCCAATGGCTGAAAATATTTTATTGGCAACTTATGCAGATGAAACGGCAGTATTAGCTTCAAGTGTTTGTGCAGATAATGCTTCATATCTCGTTCAAAACGAACTCATTGTAATTGAAAGATGGATGAACAAATGGAACATCAAGATAAATACTGGAAAATCTGTACATGTAACATTCACTTTATGTAAAGGTGACTGCCCCAATGTATTAATTAATAATTGCATTATTCCCCGAAAAGAAACAGTTAAGTATCTGGGATTACATATCGACAGAAGATTAACGAGGAAAAATCATAGTAAAGCTAAAAAGGAACACCTTAATATAAAAAGCAAACGTCTATATTGGTTATTGGGGCCCAAATCCCAACTTAGTCTTGAAAATAAGGTAATAATATATAAAACTATACTTAAACCAGTCTGGACGTATGGTATACAGGTTTGGGGGACTGCCAGCAAATATAGAGATACTACAGCAATTCCAGTCAAAAACTCTAAGATTAATTATCAATGCTCCATGGTTTGCATGCAATAAAATTATTCATGACGATTTATTTATTCAAAAGGTCAAAGACGAAATCCATCGATTTAGTGCGAATTATCTCGAAAGAATAATCAATCACTCTAATTTGTTGGCAATCACCTTATTTGATGACATAAATGAAGAACGAAGGCTAAAACGACATCATGTCCTTCATTTACCTTTTCGAAAATAATATACATATGTATAATATAAATAATATTCAAAAGTTTTGGGAAAAATTTAATTATAGTTGTTTAAAATACAGTGTTATTCTAATTGGAGATTAACAATTAATGTTAGTTTTTTTTGTACTGTATTTATAGTATGTATATCAAATTTGCTTATTATCTATAAATGGATAAAGTCTATTAAAAAAAAAAGCATTAGAATTTTATAAAATATTTTGTTTAATTCAATTTTAAATATATATTGAAATTATAGTAAATATTGTCTTAAAAAGTCTATATATCAGCTACAAACTTCCTTATAATTAAAATTGTATTACTAACAATTTATTATTAAATGGAAAAAGAACATAGTTCCTAAACTCTTAAATACTTAAAATTATTTGTAGAATATTTATTAATGTTATAAAAAAAAATAAACTGGAATGAATATCAGCTATAATATACTTCAATTTATTTCACAAACAAAAAAATATTAACCACCCCAATAATAAGAAACATTTTTAAAAATTAATAAAGAAACCGCAAACGGCATCAAAACATCGAGCATACATATGTATAAAACAGAAAAGAAAAGCATCATTATATATTTTAAAATAGATTTATTGATTGAATATTCTTTAATGTTATACTAGTCGCAAATAGAAAAAAAGGACAGAACAAAAAAGTAATTAAATATTTTAATCCTCAAAAGTATAAAATGTTATTATTTAAATGGGTACAATAAAGAGCTGAATGGAATTTTTCATAGATTTTAAGTTATATACATATACATACATATGTATTTATACTGATCAATTAATATATAGTCTATAATGATTTTTAAAAAATAAGAAAAAAAAGTGTCTATCGCCCATGTTTTTTAACCCCAAAAAATTTGTATTTATGGCGATTTTAATTAAAGACCAATGGTGTATATTTATTTAAAAAAAGTTCAATAATGTTTCCTTAAAATAAATTATTTCTTTTTTTTTAATACATAACAAAAAAAAAATCATGAACAAATTCTTTAATTCTTATAATTATTTATCAAAAATATAGTTGAATAAATAAATAAAGGACGCTTACGGAAAATCTTGGACACTAGAGGGTTAAAAAACATACGTATAGCTATAAAAAAACCGCATGTATTTTTATCTTATACTATATTGTTTCTTTAATATCTTTAATAAATACAATTTTATATGACAACAGAACAAGCAGAGAAAATGAATAGCCGGGGGGTTCGGGATAATGCAAGTGTATAGATGTGGTGCTTGTTGTTCTCATCATGTGGGGTACATTATGTTAAAGACACGTTTTCACACATGGACAAACTAAAATTTTTAGAGGTCTTTATGTGGTCGTTAGTAACTGCAGACACGTATAAAAACATGTATTACCTCCTCCCCAAAAACAATTTAGTAGAAGATTTAATGGTCTTATGGGAGACGAAAATGTATTATTTGTAGTTTGTTTAATTTGTTAGCCTTTCAAGTATGTGGGGTGTTTATAAATAATTTAAAAGTTAAATTTTTTTGTTTTTGTTGTTGGGCTTGAGTTTTAATTAACCACACTTGCGGTTTTAAAAAGGTCACTTGTTCAATGGTTGTTATTTTGTTTATGAGTAAATTTCAAGTACTTACCAAGACTTCATAACAGATTTCCCTAAGTTCCTTCTCCACACGTTCTCTGTACTCGCGGGCGAGCTGTTGTTTTCTGGCGGAGGCTTCGGTTTTTTGCTCAATGGAAGAAATTACTCTCCACGATGATCTATAAAACAGGTAAAGAGGAAAAATATATAAATAAATATACACTAATTCGAATTTATAAAAGTTTAATGATGGGAATATGCATAAATTTTCAAAATTATTAATTTATAGCTTAGCTAAATTCTGTCCTACTTAATTACAATCAATATCTTAACATTAGAATCTTACAACCGTATTCATAACTAAAATTTAGATACTGCCTATCTATTGAATAAGCATTTCTTATTCAAAACACAATTTAATAAACTATGTTTAACTTATGCGCAAATACTACTTAACTCTTGAATAACAGCTGTCATTTTTACAACTCTGTTACAAAATTAATTTAGAAATCTCTGTAAATCACGTTTCGTAGGACGAGGGTTGGATTCATCGCTTCTTTTATTTCGGATAAGAGGAAAAACGTGTCAGTGTTTGTCTCGCGATCCTCGTGTTTGCTGCTCTGCATGTAATCATGTACCTAAGTGCATGTGTTCTGGTTATAACCTTTCGTTTTATATTTAGTTTGTAATCCACACTTAATGTGTGCAACACATTACTCGCTTTACAACTCCAATAAACAATTTGAAACATTCATATCAATTTAATTTTTTTTTCTATTATATCTTACACTTCGGCAGTCTACCAAGAACTCGTCGAGTGTACATCATATCGGCTAAGCAAAACCCAGCTCAATACTGAGTAATCGTATTTAGCTGTGGTCGTGCATGCTTGTACGGATAATTGCAAACTTCCATTGTAAAGACAATGGTCGCATTGTAATTTATGTACAGTTATGATGTACCAAATTTCAGGCGTCATTTGTCGCTATTTTGTTTTATATACTTATAAGTGTGGGAAAACCTGGCAATATGAACGCTTTTAAGCGTCGCCAACTTTATTTTTAGGAAAAAAAAATATTTCACTTGGTCGGACAATTCTTGGGATGTTGAGTTGCTGTCATACATATTATAGTCGTGCTCAAATTGCTTTGGAATACAACTACTCAACTCCTCTTCCAAACTGCTGAGTGGTTCAGGTCGTGCACCTCCTCCTGTCAGTTACATTTGTTAAAAAAAAAAAATAAATCATGTGAGTACGATCACAGGGGAGATGTGTAAACATCTGGTAATAAATAAAATGCAGAAAACAGCGACAAAAAGGTTATTTCATATAATAATTTTTTCACCAAACAATCATAAGTCATACCGATTTGTCTTAATGGTCACATCTTACGCGTAAGATGTGACTCTCACATGTACGCTGTTTTTGTGATTGTATTGTGAAATAGAAATTTACCCCCTTGCGCGTATAGATGTTTACACATCAAAAAACGAAATTTTAGCTTTTGCTAGACATTTTCTTTCGCCACTGGGATTGTATTTGTTCAAAAGTTCGTTTGGTTTCTGCAGATGAAACATAAAGTTGGTGGACAGAGTTCCATACAATTTTTTTCTTCTTTTTGGTGTTGGTATAAATTTTAGAGTTTTCTATTGTATCCAATTTATCCAAAACTAGTTGTAATAAAAAAAATTCTGAAAATATTTGACATATACTAAGTTAGAATTAAAGAAAATAATAAAAACCCATATACTACTAACCTTTTCCTCCTGATCCTAGTTAGATGACCTTTGGGTATTGTTTGTTTTTATTTTAGTCATTATAGACATTATAAAGGAAAAGCGCGTACTGGGAATTTCCCTTTTTGGAAGTCTTTAAACTTTCAAAAGATACATCGTTATGCTATATCAATATTAATGGGCGTTTCCACCGAAAATCCACCACCGAGACCAAAAAATTAAAAGTTCTTGAAAACACATTGTTTTATGATATTTTCATAGGGAAACAATCAAATTTAAATACATAATGTAAATAAATTTTACTTTAATTCATAACCTATTTCGAGATAATAATAAAAAAATTTGACCGAAATCTATATGATAATTTGGATCTTACGACAATTTAAGTTGATCTCATAGGGGTCATTTGTATGGGGACTAGGTCTGAAAATGCACCGATTTTCAGCAATTTTCGTTCATCCTATGGCCGATAAATTTGTGTATTCCAAATTTTATTAAAATATATTCGTATTTGTGACCAGTAAATTGATTACAAGGTTTACATGGACACACACAGATGGACGGACAGGCGTACGGACATCGCTAAATCGATTCAGAAAGTGAATCTGATTCGATTGGATCTACCAAATATTTTTGGTAGTTACAAAAATCAGCATAAACTCATTATACGCTAATCATATAGTTCTGAAAAATAAGTTTTATATTCGGTTATGCCGAATCTGTGAGACCCTCCACTTGGCTTTTACGTTAACATTAATATCTGGACTTATTGCACTACTTATAACAAATGTAAATATTTCAAAAAGTAAACAATGTGATAAACAATAGTTAATTATTACAACAAACACATTGAATTTTCAACATTTCTTAGAGGTGTCTCCATAGTTAAGGTCATATATTGGCACAATGATGTCCGATTTCCACAATATCGACTGGAATTGTTATAAGGATCCAGAATATATATACTTTATGGGGTCTTAATAAATTGATTTTTGATGCGTTACACACGGAATGGGAAACTGGACATATACCCTCTGCAAAGTGGTGGCAAGTGTGAAATTTAAGTTTGAAAATTATTTTTCCATACATAATTTTAAATTATTTAAATCTATATGATAAAAAGCAATTATAATGTTTCTCCTTAGAATGGAATTTGTTTGCAAGTTAAATGTGCACAACATAACATAAAATGTATTTTAAGCCATCTGATCAGATTGAAAAGCATTCCTTGTCATATAATTTAGACGAAAAATGGAAAGAAGTAAAACGCATTCTAGGCATATCCCAGTTACACATCTTTTGTTCAAGAAGTAAAAACAGCTAGGACTACATATTCTGTGTTTGATATTCCTGATACTATTTTCATTTCAATTTATTTTTGTTTCTTATATTTAATACTACACAATAATTTATTCAAGTTTATTTGTCCTTATTATGTGAAATTAAATACATTGAACATATTTTACAAAGCTTTTTTTTATATATAAATTTGTAAAATGAACAACAAACACAAATATCATGATGGAAAAAAAATGGTCAGACATTAATTAAAATTAAATTTATTAAAATTAAATTTATGTATATATGTAGGTTTCGTGAAATCGGCTATTGAATTGTTGGCCGCTAAAACCACTTCTGTATTTTGTCCCGTGTGAGTTCCTTGGTTTTTTTGCAATTACTTAGAAAACGAAAAGTTGCCCAAAGTTAACCTAGCAACAATTATATGGCTAATTAAGAACTCTACGATAAGCCTATTGTCGAAATAAAAATCCGTTTCATTTTAACTTCTTTTCCACTTTAAATGTGCCCATATCAAATAATGTCTGCAAATAATGTCTGTAACTATAAAGTATAAATAATTTTTTTAATAGATTTTTTCATGAACACATCGTGTAAATAATCTCGATTGAAAATAACATCCACTTTCGTTTAATACCGATATTGACATTGATCTACAGTGTCGGACAATACTAAAGCACAGCAAAAATTTAAAAAATTCACCTATTTCTATTTTATTTACAATTTTAAGAAGAATGTGCATTAAATATACAAAAATAGCAATAAAAACAATATAATGTAAAATATAATAATGTAAAAATTTAGGTCAACAACCTCGAAGTTAGTACCAAATAAAAATTTTATTTTTTCTTATGATGTATTACCGCTATACATTTTTTGTTTATAATTTTGTTTTTTATGGCATTAAGCCTAGAAATGCAGCTACAAAACTAAAGCAAATAATCTTGGATTGTTTACTGTTTTATTTTATTGTTAGAAACTATCAACAATAAGCACCGTTAAATAAAAAAAGTATTCTGAGAATATCTTAAGAGTGTTTAGAGAAAGTTTACCCGTTTCTATCAGTCGTTTCTAATCAACGTCGCCGTGTATCATTTTAAAATTTAACAACCAAAATGACTCGGAATAAGTATTCAGCGCAATAAAAAGAAAAAATAATAAGTGATTTTAATAAAAATCAGTGAATATGTATTGCAAAAAAAATTATAGCATTAACCATAGCGTAATTTCCCGAATAAGCTGACAAAACATGGAAATGGACGAACACGGAATATTAGTAAACTCTGCATATAAACATTACGCCCAGATCTAACCAAAGATGAGCTGTAGAAGGTGGCTTAGCAACATATTGAAGCACAAAAACCGTTTATTTCTCGATGGAAAACTGTTCTTGCTTTTCTCTGATAAATAGAAATTCAATTTAAAGAGTTCAGACGGAATGAAGCTGGTGCGTAGACCAAGAGGACAATGTCCTAATCTACGGTATAAAAAAGGCACCATGTACGTGGGTAGATTCAGCTGACGATCATCCAATACCATTTCCTGGATTTTCGACCACTAAGGTTTTCGCCTTGGCAGCTTATACGACCTCGTTTAAACTCTGCCAACCAATATTTTATAGCCGTAAACGAAGCAGCAAACTCTCCCAGAGTAGAATCTAGCTCGGCTTTAATATTGGTTGGACTGAGACCTTTCAAATGAAAGTATTACATATCGGAGACCATGTTTAAAAATTCCTGAAACCTTTTACCTTCGATGGCTCAAAAAAAAAAAATACTAAACAACGTGGCGCCTTGAAACTTAAAACCTGTTTTATAAGGTTGCCACTTTTCACTAAAGTAATTTTTTTCAAAGCTAGCACGGTGCTCGTTTTATGTACCAAGATCTGGGAAAATTTTATGCTGAGAAGTGGATATATCAGCACGATAACGACCCCAAATAAACAGCTACATAAATGTGGTTTGTTGATAATAACAACAATGTCTTAAAGTGGCCAGAACAATCGCCTGATCTTAAACCCGTAGAAAATCTATGGAAATTTGTAGATCGCATATTATGCGATTTCTATCCACCAAGCAGAAATCGCATGGAAAGCCATTTCGGGGGACGTTTTGTCTAACTTTATTGAGCAGCAGTTTTAAAACTTTAATATCCTTTAAAACGAGTAAACAGAAAAGAAAAACTTTATATGCAATTTTAGTCTCACGTGTATAATGAATTCTTTAGGCTCAAGACAAAAAATGGATTTTAAACCTAAAGTGTAATTGCTAAGAGATTTCTTTCTATATATCAAGCTACATGAGTTGTCAACATTTTCTATATGACATTTTCTATATTAAGTTAAAAAATTAATTTTTGTTTAAAACAATCAAAAATAACTCCTGTTTCCATAAAAGAATTATAACACCTTCTAAAGTTGTTTTCACATTTTGATAAATATTTGACTAAACTCTAATCTACAGCCATAATTTCTTTATAAACCACTAACATAAACACTATTATTTTTAATGTGTTACCTGCGGGCACCAACAACATTTTTGTAGGCAACTGAGAGTAAATTTCTTTCTTCATTCGACAGTTCAACACCGGTTTCTGTGACTGATTTCATAGCTTGAGCCATGTCATCGTATCTAAAATAAACGGTAAATAAGAATTATTAAGTTTTATCTATTTAAAACAAACTTACCTTTCAGATTGTTCGGCCAATTTTGCCTTTTGGACCAATTCCTCTTTATCGACTGTAGACATTTTGATGTGTTTTATTTGTTTTTTACTTAGACTTTACAAAAAATTAAAACAACGTTTCTTTTTATTGGGTAAACGGTTGCCCCACAAAATGAATTCAACACAAGACGCGCCTAGATAGAGAGATTATATAATAAGGAGTCTAAAACTGAATGCGTCGCTCACAGTGTGACTATCTAAAAAAGAGAGACAAATAGAAAATAAATTAATAATTTAATATAAATTTGCAACTATTTTGATATTTTAAATATGCCAAACATAAAAACAAAGAAATTTTCTTTATTTTGTGAAAAATATGAAACAATTTAATAATAGTTTAATTCAAAAAGAGTTAATGAAACTTTTTTTTTTTAATATTTAAGAATAAATTTTAAAATTTTTGGAAATTGGTGACAATTCAATTATAAAAATCCATCTTAATCCCGAGAAAAAAAAAATTATCAAATCATTTAGAAAATTATAGTAATTCATTGTCAATGCTTAAAATTTTCAGAGCTCTAGCTAGTCGGAGTGTTGGTGAAAATTTAAATAAAAGCATATATCTGTGGTTTTCTGGAATAACCGCGTTGTCCATTTTGTCAGTTTTCAGTTAACGATGCCAAATATAATAATTTTTAACGCTCTTTACGTGTGTAAAAAAAATATTGACCATTTCTGAGTTTTTTCTTTAAATAACGACGTATCTTAATGTTTATTAAATTAATTTGCAGCACTAACGATGTATGTCAACCTACGTTTGGTCGCTGACAAATTATTTTCTCAGAAAACGACACATAGGACATACGTTGTTATTAATGAAAAAAAAATGCAAAATAATTTTGGATTATTTTTCAGTTTATAACCACTTATAAAAACTGTTGTGTTTATTTCTGTTATTTGTTGTCACTATTATTCTTGATACGTTGTTATATTCTCACCCTAAGTACCGTTATCTTTCTGTTGACGAAAAAAAAACAATTTTTCAAGCAATAACAACTTATGTCTAAATGTGTAGTTGCACTGGTAGTTTTCTTTTTCAAAGAAAACGACATTTGTCGACATAAGTTGTTTTTCTGCACACACTTTAAGTGTAATTTACATATTGTTTTTTCGTCCTTCTCTAGGATCTATTCCTCTTAAGATTTTTGACTCAAAATTTTTTATAAAGTATTTATTGCCCATATCTACAGGACTGTTAAATAGAAAGTCGTAAAAACTTTATATCGAGCCCATAATTTCAAATATAACGTTTTTTGGCTCTCCTGAACATTTTTAATTTTATGACATACGCAGTTATTCTAGAAAACCACAGATATATATTTCTAGTTTGTTTTGAATTTTTCGTATATTTTAAAATGTATTTATTATTTTCTATTTCAATTTCAATGGATTAAAAAATAATATAAATTATAATTTTAGTATAAATAGAAAAATTACACCAAAAGTTCACATTCATGCATGTGACTGCTGCATACAACATAACGATATAATTCTCCAAAAGTAAAAAACATCATAATCATCTCGTCAGCAACAATATGCTGATAGAGAAAAATTGAATTATATGAGTCATGTGTGGGTTTGAAAAGAGTAAAAAAAATAAATAAAAAACAACGCAATTGCAATCTATTAAAAATCAAGTACTATTAGTTTTCGAGAATTTTAAGAAACAAACAAATATACAGTGAAAATAAAAATGGACAAAAAAATATAATGGAAATAGTTAAAAATAACAAAAATCGTTTTAAATGTTGCTTTTAAGAAAACAAGAATTAGAGGAAAAGAAAAACAACAATAACAAACGATATTTATTACTAAAACAGATATTAACAACTGCATAAAAGAATGAAAAAACAATTTACGAAATATTAACCCTTCGAGACACAAAATTGTTTAATCAGTAAAAAGCAATAAGTTAATCAAAAAACTAAAAATAAAAAATAAATAAATAAATAATAAAAATTCATATACCATATTTCAAAATGAAATAAGAAGAAATAGTTTTGCTTAGTTTAATTTGTATTATTTTAAACGAAAACAAGTGCGGCGCTAATTAGTAGAAAGTAATGAATAATTGTATTGCAAATGCGCCACGTTTCTTGTTTAAAAACCTTGAAACTAGTAAGTTTTTGTTTATTATTTTTAGACTAATTATTTTCTGTTTTTTAGTCTTTTAAACATCGTGACAATTGATCTACAAATAAACTAATCCTTTATCCTTATCCCAATTTTCTAGAAATATTTTATAAATTAATAATTATATTACATTGTATAGGAGTTGTTACGCCCATTGGCCTCACAAAAAGTTCCATACCTCTTATCTATCATATACTCTAGATACATGATGCTAAATAATTACTACGTATGGGAGGTGCCACGCCCACTTTATATATGCAATTCTAATCTATGTTTAAAGTTTCAAATCTCTAGCTCATCTGGAAATTTAAAGTCATTTGAAAAATTTGTACCGAACAAGCAAACAAACCGACACGAAAACGCGTTAATAAAAACATAGTGATATACACTAACGGCCAAAAGTATTTGCCGTTAAGACATATATTGTTTATTCTTTAATTTTACACTCTATTCTTAAATTTTAAAATCATCAATGTGAGTACCTTCAATTCGTATAATTGCACCAATTTTTTCAAAGTTTTTTGAGTGATCTGCTTCTTGCAGTTAATTCCATAGGTCTTCCGTAGATGCAGGAGAGGTAGTTCGAACCTTCCTGTCCAATTCATCCCACAGTAACTCAATAGGATTGAGGTCAGGTGACAGTGGTGGTGATTCCATAAGTTTATAGGTTCCAGCTGCTTCCTGGGTGTGTCTGCTTACAAATTTTTGCTATATGTTTTGGGCCATTATCTTGCGGAAATATAAATTTCCTACCAACAATTCTTAATCCAGTGATCATCTTTCAGGATAGTTTTTTACTTGGTTCTTTCGAATATTCCTTCGATTCTGCACAACTCGCCAACATTTTCGCCAGCAAAACAACCCCAAACCCCCCCAAACAAATACCAATTTGAAAAATATAACTAATCCAGATAAAATTTGAAGAACCCACATCATGTTGTAAAATTGTGTTTTTTTTCAATGCCACATTCATAGAACAGCTTTTAAAACTTATTCCAGAACTAGTTCCAGTACAGATTTATTGAAACAACTATTAGTAGGTGAGAAAGGTCCGATTGCTAATGGCAATCTCAAATAAATATCATCATTACATATTTGACAAGAAAATCATAAAATGTGTAATGATATTCTCATTTCTTTATTTTTTTTAACTGAGGCTTAAGGTCAATAAATAAATTAACCGAAAATTAATATTTAGCATTGAAGGGTTAGTAAACAATAAAGGGTATTGGAAAAAATTCATAACAGTCCAAAAAATTCTAACAATATATAAATATATTTACATACCAATACTAATAAATATATAATTTTTACGAGTTACGCACTTCTTTCTGATTATTTGTATTTAGTGGGTTTTTTTTATTCAATTTTATTTTAATATTTAAAATAATTATTGAAGTTCATTGGCTTAAATTTAGAACTCATATAACAAAAAGACGTACTTAGTTGTATTGGATTTACAGTCTATGTTAGTTAACAAGTTGTGCTAGTCAGCATTAAAATATGTATGTATTCAAAAACATTACCTCATACGAAAAAATAAAAATTATATAAAAACAACAATCAATGCTTTAAATCCAAATCACACTCACATGTCTGACGAGATAAGTAATCGTATTTGCAGTATTAAAATAAACGAAGTGTTTAATTTTTTTAATTGTTTAAATTAATTTCAATGCAAATCACGCTTTGTGTTATAAAATATTAAGCTTAAGAAAAATTTAATTAAAAACAATAACGATATAGTATTAGTAATTAAATTGTTTGCAATTAATATTAATAACAAAATTTCATAATAGAAAAACTTGACTTTTTACGCTATTAATAAGATGACATAACACTACGAGTATTTGTTTATTTTTCGAACAAGAAGAAAATAAAATGCATGACATATATAAACAAAACAATTTTGGTGTAACCCTTTCGATCCCACTGTACTGATGACTTTATAAATCGTCAGCGTATGTCTGTCCGTCCGTCTGTTTGTGTGTTCATGTAAATCATGTCATCAGACTACAGGTCGCAAATACGGATATATATTTATATATTAGTCGTAGTGTTAAGAAAGAATGTAAGCCCATACAACGGTACTTTTTCAGTTTCTCTTTTAAAATTTTGCTTCTAAATTTAGTGTCAATCTCTTTTAATTGGTTGCAGCAATTTTATGTATTTTTTTTTGCAGCAAAATTTTGTGAAAATTAATTGCAAATTATATAAAACAGAGGGAAAACCATGTTCAATGGTTTAAAGTCATATTAATATAATTATTTGCTATTATTACTGTCACGCATTAGTACAAGCTCCAAAAAGGACACTATAAGCTGCTAAAAACTAAATTAAAATTTTTATAGCCAAATATTCAGTAATATCTTACAATTGTGATTAGTTAACATTATAATTGTTTTGAGTAATTATTTTTGAGCAAAGATGAATGAATTCTAGCAAAGAATATTAATTGTTAACAAATGGAAGGCAAATCCAGTACATTTTGTTGCATTTTGGTTCAAAGATGTTAGGGATCAAAAAGTTGCTATAAGTCTAAGAAAAGCAAAAAATCATACAAATTAGATCAGAAAGTTGTATGAATTTTAGGAAAGACAAATTGCTGGTTATTATGGTTGACGCTTCGTGGTTCGCAATATTATACCGCTTTTGGAGAAGAGATACTTCCAGTTTCGGATACTTCTATTCACAACAATATGTCTGGCGGCCTATGTGTCAATGTGTCAAAGAATCATCTTCATTTACAACAACATGAAGCTCATTACGCTGCTTTGGAAAAATAATACTGAATTTGTTAAAAAAAAAAAAAACACATCACTCCACCTTTCATGCTTTGTTATGTACATAGCTTCGCAGCCAGTTCGAAAGAGTCAGTTGTTGAAAGCAGCTCCACTTGTTTTATTTGCTTTGCGAAAAGTGATTTATTTTTTATAGTGTGCTGTTAAAAAACATGTAAGTAAATCATTTACATCCAGCTAAATATTTAATTTTTTGTTTAAAAATTGATAAGAGCAACATCTTAGTTAAACAACAAATAAATGGAAAGTATGGTGTATTGCAGCGCAGTGCATTGTTCCTTTAAAAGGGGAGCTACTGTCCCTTTAAAAATTAAACCCGATTCCTGGAAAACTATAGGTTTAAGAAAAAAATTTATATTATAAAAAATATTTAGAAACCCATTAAGATTTAAGTTTCGATATAAATATTGCTTAAAGAAACGCAAACAGCCAATAAGACATAAAAGAAGAAAATGCAGCAATTGCTCAAAAGCCATAACAAATAACACTGTCAAAAGCTTGATGAAGGACATCCAGAAAAAGATGAGAATGGAATGGACACGAAAATACAATTAATATTTTTTTTTTGTTTAAATATAATTTTATGAGCTCAATTTATAAAAAAAAAAAAAATAAATAATATTCCGTTCACAGCCTTCATTGAATGTTACGAATTTCAAACTAAATATTCCTTGTTACATTTTAATTATTTATATTAAGATTTCTGCTTTATTGCATTTAAAAACCTCGTAAGTATCCAATTAGTCGTACTAATAGTTTAATGTTTAAAAAAAGTTTTTTTTTTAGGTTAGCCCTTATCTAAAATATCTCTTAGCGTTATCAATTTTTTGACGACGTACATGTTATGAAATATTTATTTTTCCACCATAATCTTAAGAAAACAATTGTCAATTATAAATATATGCATAGGCTATCAAATATATATTTTTTAATTTGATTTGTGATAACTAAAGCGATATGTTACGACTTTGAATCTATTAATGCAAAATCAGTTTTCAATTACTGATAAAAACAATAAATTATTTGAGGAAAAATTAACGGCTGTGGCGGCTTTTTAATCTAACTACATTAAACCTTGTGAATGAGTGAATTTATTTGGATTAATGTTATTTATGCCAATGCACTTGATATTTATGAGATTATTCAGACTTTATACAATTTTAACAGCCCTGTTTTACTAAAAATCAGCTCTAATTTTTTACATTTTTTCGTTAAGATTAACAGCTGTTAATGATTGAATGATCTAACAAAATGACAGAATAATGTAAATCATCAATAAAATAATAAACTAGTTTACGAAATATTTAATTGCAAAAGAGATATCGTCGACCTTCCAATCTGGTAGTTCAAGATTAGTTTAAACTTTTCAAAAGGCCATGAGCATTTCATGGCCTTATATACAAGGCATAAGCTTGTTTAGTAAACTTTCCAAACTAAACAATTTTTTTTTATTAATCTTATCATAACATATCGATAAAAATGGATTCCATTGAAAGTAACCGCAAAAAGTTTGGAAAAGTTCTTGGGATGTCAGTTAAAATTAGTTGAAACTCGAATTATTTCACTAAAGCGTTAAAAATTGTGATTTTAAGTTTAGTAGATATCACAGAAACTCGGTCTTGTAACTTCAAGCTATTTGACTAAACGAGTTTTTGGATTTCAGTTAAATTTAGTTTGATTAAATTCAAGTTTTTAACTCTTTTGTCTAAAAGTTTCAAGTTAATTATACTTAGGTAAAATTACGATTTTTAGTGCTTTACTCAAATATTTTGAAAGTAATAAGTATTAAAAGTTCTGAATTTAACTAAACGAAGTTTTATTGACATCCTAGAAACTCAGCCTAGAGTTAAAAACTGGTGTTTAATCAAACCAAGTAAAACTGACATCGCAAACACTCGTCCTAAGAGGTTTTCAAACCTTACAGCTCAATTCATTAATACAATACAGCTTATGATTACATCAAATGTTAGAATCTAGTTTCTTAAGTTTATATTAAGTTTATATTCTGAAAAACTTTGAATTTCCATATTTCTTATTTGCATAGTATCTATTAGTAAAAACTTCTGTAATCATAGAAAAAAGTAAAATAATTCCATCCGTTTGAATTAGTATGCAATTTCTAAAAAAAAAAAGTATTTATCTACGTAATTGTTGGTATTTATTATAAGTATGTAGGAATAAGATTAAGAGGTACATGCAAAATCAAAGGTATTTAATAAAATAATTAAAACAAAACAAAACCCACACGCAAAAATTGAGTACAAACAATAACAAATAACAACAACAAAATATACATAACGTTGTTAATTAGGGTAATAATTAAGAGTTTTTCTATACGATTACAAATCCAATTTAATATTATGTCCTTATGAAATTAAAATTGTTTATAATATATAAAATTGCTTTCTAATTTGCATATATGCAAAGTTAATTGTAAAAAAAAAAATCAAATAATCTTAAAAAATTGTTATATGTTATAAAAATACACGTTCGTACATACATATGTATGTATGTGAAAAAATAAGAAATTTTATACGATGTTACTACAGTCTTCATACTTTCATCATGAAAATTGTATTTTTCATGTAAACCATGCTTTTTTCAAAATCATGGTAATGCTAGTGTGAAAATAATATGAATCATGAAATATTTTTTCCGCCCACATTAAACATCGTACCCTACAATCCACAAACCCACTTGTTGTGTTTTATTTTTGTTCTCTATTCATCCATGTACGCATAGCTATGTGTATCACATATAATAAAAATAGGTTTAATTTCTCTTTTCTCTGTTTCTCTCTGCGAGTGTAGTCTCCAGTTTATCTTGATAAACCTCAAGAAGTTTACATTTTAAATTTATGTAAATCGTGTTATCAGTTCAAAAACATCTTTTATGTATAATATATTTTATTTTTTTTTATCATTTAAGGGCTTCTTCTGAACGTTTTTCAATACCATTTTCATCAACACTTTCATCATCAGTTAGTTGAATACAGTGTTCACAGTGTCTTACAAATTATGATTGGTTTAATAGAGGATACCAGCAAAAGTTTTTCAGAATTAATAACGTCCAAAATTCAATTTACATTTTTATGAATGAAACTTTTCAAGGTTTTCGTTTTTTTTTATTATTTAAAAACTCGTTAAAAGTATTAGAGATTTATAAAATCGTAAATAAGTTTCTTCTTGGCTGATGTTTTTTCACAATTTATTGAAAATATGAACACTTAAAAAAGTTTTAATAATAAACCCAATATTTTTTTATTTAAATATAAGGGAGAAAATTTTAGGTAATTTTGCTTTTTCCGCAGATAATTGTTAATTCAATTGGATTAATTTTAAATTAAATATTTTCACACGATAGAAAGTCGCTATAAACATTTAGGTCTTGAGAAAAACAGCTAAATTGTAAACACTGTACTAGTTTAAACTTGTCGTTTTGTTCTGCTTTTCTTCGTTCCTTCTTTTATATTCTGTGAGTAGAAAGTGGGCGATTTGTATAATGCGTTAGTTTTTCTTTTTGATTTTGATCTTAATGTAATTTTATTTTATTTTCTTTTAAAAAAGTTCGTTTGACTTAGCAACAAAAATTAAAATAAATTTATAATGCATACAGAAAATAAATTTCATTGAAATTTAGCTATAAAATAAGTTTGATTTGCTTTTCTTAGAATTCATTATTTCAAAAGAGAATAAACGAAAATTAAAAAAAAAATACAGATATGCAAAATGAAATGTTTAATGCTTAAATAATAAAAGCATTTGTAGAATTGAATTAAAGTTATAGAAATAATTTCTATATGTAACTATAAATCATATTATTTTTCATTTTTGATAAAGTTTAATAAAAAAAACCGTCAACTAGTATAAAAAACAAAAACTCATTGTTTGGTTGGCTTGGCAACGCAAGATACAATCATCCAGATTACCATACAAAATAAAATCTTCATTAAATAAAATGGGTTTGATTGTTATAGCTAAAATAAAATTGCTCGATTTACATATATTTCTAGCACTACGCATTATTTTGCAAAAAAAAAATTAATATGGTCACATATTTTAATTTGCTAACCTTTGTAACCTTTGGATACAATTTATTGAAAACTGGGGACTTGTATTTTCTCTTTGCATAGAATTCTGCAACACATTATTGTATTAATAAGGAATTGTGTGCCTTAAGCTTACGTTTTTATTGAAATTTAAGTTTACAACTTTATATATGCAATTATTATTTACAATTTAAGCAAATTTTTAAACCATTAAAGTTTTATTAGCTACTGTAATTGATAATTTTAAAAGCTGAAAAGGTTTTAAAATTATTTTTTAATTGAATGTAAAATAACAACTATGTATGTATGTAGTTTAGGAAACTTTATAGTAATAACACTTTTTTATTTTAGAAAGAAATGGGTTTAATATACTTAAATTTCTTTCTAAAATAACGATAAATATTAAATAAAAAAGAAATTTAGGTAAAAACTACAAATATTTAAGGAAATAAAAAAGGTGTGGTTTTGAAGAAAAACTATGGAATAAAATTGGAATTGCAAAAAAAAAAATAATTTTTAAATTGTTTAAAATTTACCTTTTATACTTGTGGAATTTTTCTATAATTCTGTAGCACCATTTAAAGGTCTTTTCGTTTCTTCTTTTTTTTTTTTTTAATTTATAAATAAAACAACATTATTTTAAGATGCAAATTTATTTTTTATCTAAACTTAACTAACTATCATGATAATACAAAATTTTATTTGTGATAACAAGACGGAATGTAATTGCGAACTATTTTTCTAGAATTTTAATATGTCTGTTGTAATATTTAATGTTCCAAATCTCTCAACAGAGTGCTACAAATAATATTTCTTAGATGTAAATTGTGTTAACAACTTTTTTTCTTTTTCTTTCTTTTATGCGAGAATTTTGTGTTAATAGACCAACGTTGCCGACAAGACTTGTATGAAATTTAGGGAAAATTTTGCACAACCTATAGACGAAAAGCATAGTCGTCATTTTAACCATAACCTTAACTCTATATCAGAGATTATTACAACAGCAGAGAGAGAGAGAGAGAGTGTGTGTATAAACTAAAGAGAAAGAGAGCAAAACAAGGCTGATGATGTCTTTATATAAATTCGATTTTAAAATTTGAACGTGCGCATTTATTTTCAAAAGCTTCAATTATCTTATAAATACTCATTTAACTAAGCTGACAAAGAAAAACCAACTTTTACGGCCAGGCCAATACGACTATGGGGATGCGTTTTTTAGGTTGGCAACATATTTTCAGTTGAAAAGAGCAAGGGCATTTGGAAAATACAAGGTAATTAAAAAAACTACCTCTATACTTAAAAATAAATAAAACTTACTCATTGCCATCAGTTATGCTCCCATAAACAAAAGGAACATTAATGATGAAAAGTTTTAACGAAATTCATAAATAATTTCAATATAAGTAAGAAGAACATGAATTTTATAACAAAGGGATAACAAACGACATCTAAAATGATTAATAAGCTTTTTAGGATCCTTTGCTAATGTTTTTAAAACAATTCAGCAGAAAAAAGCTAAATTATGTTGTGTTGCCAATTGAAAAATCATTATGTATATGCTCTATTTAAGGAATATTTATATGTACACATAGGCGGCACTTTGTCTACACATTTTTAGAACACAAGAGGATGTTTAAATATTGATTTCATGTTTTTAAAAGATGGTTTAATATACCACGTACTTTTTTTTCGTATTTAGTATTTAAATTAATAAGGGATGAAAGGAATATTTGAGTTTGTAACTAATTTTGATTTACAATAGAAAAAGTTACAAAACCACAAAAAAGTAAGGATTTTTTTTGAAATTGGAAGTTAATTGAAATTTTTCCTATAGTTTTTTATATATGTACATATGTATATACATACATATACATATATATGTACATATTTTTTATAAATGTAGATTTTCTTATTTAGTAATACATATGTTTAATAACTTCTTCCAATTAAATGATCATATTATTTTCTTTAGCAGAGATATAACAGAGAGCCCTACAGTAATTAATATGTGTTATTTTAACAACCACAAAGTCCATACTGTCCGTTTTAAATGAGCGCATCATTTATAGAATTTTTTATTCATTTGAATTAAAAAAATATTAACCCTCTTAACCCAATAACGCCGAACGGGACGTTTTCGTAACATTTAATTAAAACTAGTAGCGAGAATTATTGATTTGCCGATGTCGTGCTTGTCGATGAAATCTACGCATTTTACAAGTACATACAAATACACAGCATTAGTCGCACCTTCTAGTGGTAATATGCTTGCATAAAAGCGAATGTCTTATAAATTGTGCGTTTGAGTTGAAATAATCGTTAGCGTTTAGTTTATTTTATTATAAGTACCAATCACGTGAAGTTTGTGTTCATATTTTTTTAAATATATTCCTATAATTGTCTCCAATATTACTTATGCCGTTTTCTTTTCTGACAAAATATGTTGCCCTTTTTTGCCCTTTTTTGGAAAAGTGTATTTTTTTATACATTCTGAATTAAGAGCTGTGTTCATAAATGCAAAAAAAAATTTGATTATTATCCTCTTGGAAGTCATAGGGTGAAAATATTCAAAAAAGGGGAACAATGGGGAAATATTCTCACACTATGACCTGAAAGAAGTCAATGGCTGGAATTTTTTGTGATTTACGATGGCTCGACTTTGAGACCTATCGATTGATGTATAAGATAAGGTTGCTTTTAATTCAGAATATATAAAGAAATACACTTTTCGAAAAAAGGGCAAAAAAGGGGCGACATTTTTTGTCAGAAAAGAAAACGGCATTAGTAATAAAATAAGATGAAAAATAATATAGAATACAACTTGTTCTTGTATGAACATATAGACAAACGTAATAATATAGTTACACTAGCTGTTTTTACCCGGTCTTGCCCGGGATGAAAAGGCCTTTGACTTGAAAAATGGTTCACTATGCTTACCAGGCGCTGAGTACTTAGTCCCCAATTAACAAATTCCCCAATAAAATGAACTTTCTCCCCAAAAATTTGTATGGGCAGAAAATTCATTTTTTATTTCAATTAAAAAGTTTTTGGTTTTTTAATTTAGAAGTTTTTTATAAGATGTTGCAGCAAAAATGCTTCAAAAATAAGGTGCGAAACCGCTTTAAGTTTTTTTTTTCAGTTTATTTATAAACATCAAATATAACGGAATGGGCCGCAAATTAAAGGAATCAAAACTTTTAAAAATTGAATTAATTCATTCAATAAGTGATCATCATCGAGCAGAGACGTCAAATTCAAGGTTTCTTTAAGCAATTGCTTATAGTATATGTGTGGCCTATTTTGATCAACAGGTAATTATTGCACATACGTAGATAAAATTTATCATACGACACTTCACTAAGCTGTGTTCCGAGAGCGAGTCGCGTCCGCTTCCTCGCGTTTGGCAGCACACCCGTGCTGCCGCGCAGTTGTTGTCAACTTATTTTAATCGCCAAAATATATTTTTCAGATCATTGCGATATTTTTGGTAGGCTGTGTTCCGCGAGCGCGTCGCGTCCGCATCCGTCGGGTCCGCGCGCCTCGCGCCGCTTCCTCGCAGCTACTACCCGTGCTGCCGCCTAGTTCTCGTTATCTTATTTTAATTCCTAAAACATGTTTTTTAGAGCATTGCAATATTTTAGCTGACCTGTGTTCCGAGAGCGCGTCGCGTGCGCATCCGTCGCATCCGAGTCAGCGGTCGCGCGCCGCGCGTATGGCAGCCACACCCGTGCTGTCGCGCAGTTGCTGTCAACTTATTTTAATCGCCAAAATATATTTTTCAGATCATTGCGATATTTTAGCTCAGCTGTGTTCCGCGAGCGCGTCGCATCCGCGCCCCTCGCGCCGCTTCCTCGCAGCTACTACCCGTGCCTCCGCTTAGTTCTCGTTAACTTATTTTAATTCCTAAAACATATTTTTTAGAGCATTGCGATATTTTAGCTGAGCTGTGTTCCGAAAGCGCGTCGCGTGCGCATCCGTCGTGTCCGAATTCGCGGTCGATATTTTAGCTGAGCTGTGTTCCGCGAGCGCGTCGCGTCCGCGCGCCTCGCGCCGCTTCCTCGCAGCTACTACCCGTGCCTCCGCTTAGTTCTCGTTAACTTATTTTAATTCCTAAAACATATTTTTTAGAGCATTGCGATATTTTAGCTGAGCTGTGTTCCGAGAGCGCGTCGCATCCGAGTCCGCGGTCGCACGCCACGCGCCGCTTCCGCGCGTTTGGCAACCACACCTGTGCTGCCGCGCAGCTGTTGCCAACTTATCTTGAAAAGAATACTCATTTTAAATGCATTTATTGTTGGACATATATTGAGAGCAGTATGCAAATGTTCACTAAAATAAATATTTAACAAAATTCATTAAATAAAAATATGTAAAAATTTAAGAACGAATTTGGGGAGTAAGTTCATTTTTTATTTCAATTAAAAAAAAATGGGGAATTTCTTCATTTCTTTTGGGTACCTTTTTTTAAGTTTGGGGAATTTGTTCACCGTGTAGTTATTTTCGTGTAACCCAAATTTCAGAGAAATCCATTGAAAAGTACAAATTTGTATAGGGAAGAAATATACCACACAACAAAATATGAATTTTATAAGAAAATTGGGCGTAAATTAGGAGTGGTCGGTAAAAATCATACAGCGACCTTCCCTGGAATATGTACTAAATTTCGAAGAAAGCCATTGAAAAATAAAAGTTTTTATAGCAATCAAATAAAGAAACAAATAAAAGGAAAAAATAAGTTTTATATACATAGAAGTTGGCGTAAAGTAGGCGTGGCCTGTAAGAAGCATATGGTGACCTTCTCTGTAGTATAGAGATCGTGTGACCAAATTTTAGACATCCCTTGAAAAATAAAAATTTCTATAGTGAACAAATATTCCAAAAAACAGAAAATTAATTTTGTATAAAAAGCGGGCGTAGAAGTAGGCGTGACCGGCAAGAATCATATGGCGACCTCTCTGGAGTACAGAGATCGTGTGTAGCAAATTTCAATCCGTTAAAAAAATTATGTAGCGAACAAATGTACCTAAAACCAGAATATGAATTGTATACAAAAAGTGGGCATAATAGTAGGCGTGACCGGTACGAAGAATATGTCGACTTTCCCTGGAGGAGAGAGATCGTGTGTACCAAATTTCAGAGAAATCGGTTGAAAAATAAAAATTTGTATAGCGAACAAATATACCAAAAAACAAAATGAATTGTATACAAAAAGTGGGCGTTAAAGTAGGCGTGGCCGGTACGAAGCATATGGCGACCTTAGGTGGAGTACAGAGGTCGTGTGTACCAAATTTCAGAGAATTCCGTTGAAAAACAAAAATTTGTATAGCAAACAAATATACCAAAAAACAGAAAACAAATTGTATACAAAAAGTGGGCGTAAAAGTAGGTGTGGCCGCAAGAATCACCCGGTGACCTGGCCTGAGGTACAAAGATCGTGTGTACCAAATTTCAGAGAAATGCGTTGAAAAATAAAAATTTGTATACCGAACAAATATACCAAAAAGAAGAAAATGAATTGTATATAAAAAGTGGGCGTAAAAGTAGGCGTGGTCGATAAAAAGTATATGGCGACCTTAGCTGGAGTACAGGGATCGTGTGTACCGAATTTCAGAGAAATCTGTTAACAAATAAAAATTTGTATAGTGAACAAATATGAATAAAACAGAAAATGAATTTTACATAAAAAGTGGGCGTAAAAGTAGGCGTGGCCGGTAAAAAGTATATGGCGACCTTTCCTGGGGTATAGAGATCGTGTGTACAAAATTTCAGGAAAATCCGTTGAAAAACAAAAATTTGTATAGCGGTCAAACAAACAAACAAACAAACAAACAAACAAACAGAAAATGAATTTTATATATATAGATTTAAAAATTTTAATTTTATACTTTTTAAATATAATTTTATCTTTTATATTGTAAACTATAAATGAAATAAGAACAAATTCAGGTTTTATATGGTTAAGCTTGAAGATGTTAAACGTTTTAACAACGTTTTGCAACGCTGAAACAATTTTCGTCATCTATCACTTCATCTGTCCTGTTATATTGTAAATAGGAAATAACAGTTGTTCTTCATTTCTTTTGCGGTAATTGCGGGTGGGACAAACCCATTTGTGATCTGTCACAGAACTAACACTGGACATGTACAAGCGTGCCAATTTACCCAGCCTATGAGACCACAGGTCATAGGACCGGTTCGTATTGCGTTTGTTATGCAAAAACAATAAAAGTGATTATAATTTCATTTAAAATGGCACAAAAACCTTAAAAATATTAATTTTATGTTAACGCTTTAGCATTGACATTGATACAATTAAATTAGCTTTGCCAACTTAAATTTATATAAATAACAATGTTTATAATACATATGCGCTTTTAATTGTTTACCTTTGCGGGGAAAACGTAAGGTAAGTTCAGGTATTTCATTTTTAAAGATTTCCACCGAAATAATAATGCAAATTTTACGAGTTATGTTTTTATCTATACCCTGATCAATAGTCTATCAGTATTTAAGATGCAATAATCGTGTATATGTATTAATATTTAGAAAAAGTTATATACCAAAGAGCATAGGTACCTAGTTCAGTAATTCTGAAAACTGACTTACGCCACTAGAACGTCGATAAGCTACCGAAAACAGTAATTGCATTCAAAAACAATTTTGTAAAGTGTAGTTCTCGGCATATGAAATGATTGTTCTGTCAGTTAAAACCCCATTTAAAAATGTTTAATAGATTTTACAGCTCTATTTCATCTTTTTAATCGTGTTAATATATAAAATTATAATAAACTTAACAAACAAGTAAGAAAGTAATATTAGCTCTAGGTCGGCTATATGGCACTTTACAGCATTTTATTCCACATTACCCGATTACCAACAAAATAAAATAAAAATATTTATAAAAAAAAAATTTTAATTTTAATGAATAAACATAATATTAATGGAAAAAATCACATTCAGTAAAGAAAATCGGAAACAGCCAAAAAGGCTTCCGATGTAACTGACAACTAACAACAACGATTATTTTCGCAACTGCAAGTACAATATTAACATTTTTCGACATGTTACGTGTACATAAACCCAGATTTGCGAAATAATCATTGGTTTTCGAAATAAAGGGGTGGTAAACATTATCCGAAATTACTCTACTTCGAAACACTTCCAACTATGAGTTATTTGATATCATTTACATTACATTATTACAAGCACATAGTTTATTGTTTCAAGTTGTTATAATTATGCTAAACAAAAAAAAAAATAGTAATTAAACGTTAACAATTAACCTTCATTGCCCTATAAATATGTTCTCTGCTTTTTGTTTTGTTTTGCATGTTAATCTATAAACAAATTAAAGGTACGAAACGAAATGAAAAACTGAAACCTAAAAAAAATCAAAGCGTACAATTGTTACTTTAGTGACCATCGAATCTATGGTTACCAGTATTTACCCGAATAATAGACTAGGTACGAGTATGTATAGTATAGCTTATAATATCTTTACTCATTTAATGTAGAGTTTACACAACAACACACACATATCGTTGACTGTTGTTACTAACCTAAAGGTTTTGAATGCCAAAAACAAAATAAAAGTACATACTTAGGTATTAAAATGAACCATTTGATATCTATGTTTAGTTTGGTTGTTGTGGTTGTTGTTATTGTTGTTATTGTATTGTTATTGGCTTAGTTGGACTGTTTAGTGAATTGAACACGATGAGTATTTTTAGCCGTATTTTAAAGCTACAGCTTACTTCCGCACCATTCTATTACAGTTGCAGAAGTGGAACAAATACAAACTAGTTCCGTTTTTGTTTATGTGAAAAGCAAATAAAATTTACTAGATTTTGATAAATTGTTTTAGAAATTTTAAAGCAAAAGGTATTTAGTTTAATACCTTTCTATTGGCATTTTTGTATTTCCAACACTTGTTAAAAAATATTAGAAAAACAACAGTTCAAGTTTATATCGATTATATTGGCTGTAGTTTACAATACATTTGAACGTGGTCGTCTGTCGTCATTGGCATTGATTATATTTTGATAACAATAGAATGGTATATTAAGATTAAAGGTTTAGTTTTATAAATAAGATTATTTTTTTTTTTTAAATTTACTGCTTCTGTCAATTTTCGCTATTATGTTTGTACTTGTAAAATTGTTGTTAAAATATTATTAGCACTAGCGGATCCCGTCGAACGATTTTAATAAATATCATAATTTTATGTGTGGTTTTATATTATTTTTGACATTTGTGATCAGTATACTTTCGCAAATCATCACAAATAGATTCACGCTTAAACAATGCTACCAAATTATTCAAATTTAATTTGAAAATCAGCCATCGATTGTGTTCAGCGATAAGGCTCAGTTATGGATTAACGGGTTTTTTAATAAACAAAATTGCACATATGGAGTGAGTCCAATCCACAACAGACCCTACAGACTCCATTACATCCAGAAAAATTCACCGTTTGGTGCGGTTTACACATTGGTAATATCACCGGACCTTATTTCTTCAAAAATGAAGCCGGAGCTCGTGTTACGGTCAATAGAGATCGTTACCGATGGGGTCATGTGCCCGAAAATATTTTCAAATATTAATTCCATGTATTGATCTTTCGAACAAAAAATTGTTTTTGATTAAATTTTAAATAATTGAGTTATTTTGTACAATTTCAAGTACTATCGGGCTTAAAAGACTCTTTATATGGACTCTAGATATTATTTTTTACTTTATATGGGAGTTACCACGCCCTCTTGTCTTTTCCTTCCCATTTTCGGCTATAGTACACCCACTCATAACTAATAAGGTCGCGCATAGTCTCGCTATTCTCGCTATTATAGCATTCTAGATATGTTATGATAAATGTTTACTAATTCCATAGGGTTCGAACTATAAAAAAAAACCCCGAGAACTCGAACACAACCTAAGGCTTCAATATTAGCTCCATAGATCTTATTGCTTCGCAGATCATTCGTTATAAACAAACACACCAACGATTAAATATATATGTATAAAGTTTAATTTAATATATATGTATAAAGATTTAAAGAAAACTATTTTCATAAAATTTTTATATAAAAAAATCTAAATTTTTTTACCAGTAACTTTAAAATTTTTAGTATTTTACCATTTTCTTTTTTTTTTTTAATTTCGAATGAAAGAACGTTTGAATTCCTCATCAAAATTGAAAATACAGGGTGGTCTCAGAACAACCCGATCTAACGTATAAATGGTTGCCGTAATTTGAAAAAAATTACTTTGGAGAGAAGTGGACACCTTATAAAACATATGTTTTAAGTCTCAAGACGCCACATAGTTTAGAATTTTTTTGGAGCCATCAAAAGTAAACGATCTCGCTCGATTTTGAAAAAATATATTTAAATAAATGTGTGGACTTCTGGAACACTATCTTATTCACAGAAAGCTGAATTGTGAACTGGAAAAAAACAACACAATCAGTACTTAACAGTGTTCAAAAAGAAAAACCTACTTAACAGTGTTAAAAACTTGGCGATAATTTTTATTTCCAGCAAGATAATGAGTCATGATCAGGGAAACCACAAATATGCAGTATCATGTTTTTTCCAGTGCATTGTATTGATTAATGGATAAGGTATTTATCCGTTTCAGAAGATTTTAACTTATCTGGCATTTATTTGTTAGAGCATATTTTTGCATATTTTAGCCTTAAGAGCATATTTTTGCATATTTTAGTTTTAAGAGTATATTTTTGCATAAAAGCATATTTTTGAGCATTTTTTGCATAAGAGCATATTTTAAATTTTTTTAATAACTTTTTTAAGTGTTTTTTTATTTTTAAATTCTTTCTTTTAACTCATAATCTCTGTCTGTCTGTCTATCTGTCGCGGGTAAACCCCATTCCCTCTTATCCAATTGATCTGAAACTTGGCCCATAGTCTTGTTGTGAAAAAAGATTAATTTTGGGGTAGTCACGCACAGTCACGCACAGTCACGGAGAGACTTAAAACGGATTTCGCCTCATCCAATCATTCTGAAACTTGGTCGGTATACTTGCTGTAAAGAAATATTAACTTCGACATAGTCACGCACAGTCACACACAGTCACGCATAGTCACGCACAGTCATGGAGTGATTTAAAACACATTTCCACTTATCCGATCGATCTGAAACTTGGTCGATAGACTTGCTGTGAAAAAAGATTAACTTTGACAGTCACACAAGTCACGCATAGTCACATTTTTAATGCAAACAATTCTATAGTTTTGTTAACAAGTTTTATCTTTTTAGAAAATGCCCAAACCTAAGACATCTCAGACATCAAAATTAAGAAACATCGTTAAGGATTTTCCGGACTTTAAAACCGATGTAACAGTTCTTTTCTGTACTGTTTGCAACAAATCTATATCAGCAGATAAAGCATTTTTAGTAAAGCAGCACATAGAAATTACAAAACATTGTCTATTAAAAACAAGAAAAGTAGAAAAAGAAAATTCTCAATTATTTCTTGCTGACTCTACAAAAGTTTCAAAGGATTCCCTATTTCAAGAGAAATTGTGCGCTGCTTTTGTTGCAGCAGACATTCCTTTGTTTAAAGTTCGAAATGAATATTTACGAACATTTATTGAAGAATATACTGAACTTCAGAATCAACGCTTCGGACAAAATATGTTGAAAATCTTTACAACTGTATTTAAAAAATAATTAAATGCGTTAAAAATCAGTATCTATGGATTTCAATTGATGAAACGAACGATGTAACAGGAAGGAATGTCGCAAACGTAATCATCGGGATTCTAATGCCGTTTTCTTTTCTGACAAAAAAATTTCGCATTTTATTTGCACTTTTTTCGAAAAGTGAATTTTTTTTATATATTCTAAATTTAGAGTAACCTAATTTTATACATCAACCGAAGGTCTCAAAGTGCTGTGTTAATAAAATGCAAAAAATTTTGATTATTATCCTCTTTGAAGTCATGGGGTGAATATATTCAAAAAAAGGAAAAAATGTGGAAATATTCTCAGACTGTGACCTGAAAGAAGTCAATGGCTACCATTTTTTGCGATTTTCGAGCGCTCGATTTTGAGACCTTTCGATTGATGTATAAAATATAGTTGCTTTTAATTTAGAATATAGAAAAAATACACTTTTCGAAAAAAGTGCAAATACAATGCGACATTTTTTGTCAGAAAAGAAAACGGCATAAGCAATGGCGAAGAAATTGCAAGCAAAAATTTTTTATTAAATGCTCAGTGCTAGAAAAAACAAATCATTCCACAATTGCTCCACTTTTTGACGACTCTATTAAAATTCTGGGAGATAGTATAAATAAAAATTCGATTTTACTTTTTGTGACGGATGAAAGCAGCGAAGGCTATTGAAGTATTTTATCCTAAGGTAACCCATATTACATGTGTGGTCCATGGCCTTCATCGCATTCGATATCGAGTAAAATCAATCGAAATTCCAATTTTTGGTTTATTATTTAAAGAAGACGGACAAACATCAGACCTCGTTTTCCTTTTACTCTTAATTAGGGTTCATAATTCCTTAAATGTGACAGAGTAAAATTATTCTTAGGATTTTATTTTGGAGAATAAAAAAATAATTTCGATCGAATAATTTCGATAACGAATGCTGGTGATTTGGCCGCTGTAATTTCAAATGTAAAAAAAGTGTTTTCAAAAGCTCCGAGTAGAATTGATGTTTTTAGAGAACTTCATCCGAATTTAGCACTGCCTCTTGAGCCAATAATAACTCGATGGGGAACTTGGCTTGAGGCAGTTAGATGTGGAAAGAAGCTTTTCGATGTACAAAAATATGCTTAGAAATAATAGACAAAGATTTTATTTGAAAACTTATGCCATTACTTTTTAATTTACTGCAACAATTTTGATTAAAAATTAATACTATCGTTTTAAATTCTAATTTTTAACTGATAGAATTTTAAAATCCATAAAAAAAACGTTAAAAATCTAAATTTATATAATTTTATTTTTTGCTTCAATAAGATTTTTTTAATTATTAATTAATTCTAACCTATTTTATAATTTATTTTCAATTCAATGTGCCTTTGTTGAACTACATTTCAAATTGTATTTCAAATATTTTTCATAAAAGGTTTTCAGAGTCTTACTAACCTTGGCAAAAGAGTACTTTTTAATAAAAAAATTTAATTTTATGAATTAAAACAATTTATTTGATTTTTTTAAGAGCATATTTTTTAGGTTTTTAGGGAATTTTTTAAGTGCATAAAACATGTTTTTTAGAGCATATGTTTGGTTTCCCTGGTCATGAATGTCCATGATATCCGTGCCGCATATTCTTCCGACCGCCCACAATACACGGACATGAATTCTATTGAGCATCTGTGGATGGAGTCCGCTGAAGGCTTGCAAAATAAATCATTTCCAGCAAAGTCCAGCTCAAAGAAATTCTCCAACAGGAATGGAAGAAAATTGGAAGGGAAGTGACAAAAAAGTTTGTTGACTCAATGCCAAATTGGTTAAAGAAGTTTTAAAAAGAAAAGGCTTGGCAACAAGATATTAATCTTAGCATTAATCATAAATAAATACAAATGTATAAATAATTTAGTCCTCATGAAAAATGATGTTATGTTTAATTTTTGTTAATTACTTTATAAATAAGTTATTTATGTTTAATTTTTAATATTTTTAATAACTTTAGAAGTAAATAAATATTTCATAGAAACAAAATATGGCGTTAAATATATTTTTTATGACATACATAGTTTGAAATTTATAAAGAAAAGGCATGTGTGAATAATTTTGTCCGCCTCTGTATGTTAAATTTTTTTTAGCAATCGTTATGATATGAAAGATCTAAATGGCGTGATGGCCTCAAAAAAAAAATATTAATATAAGTTTTTACTTACACCAAACTGCCAAATTGTTCATCAAGTTTGGGATAATTTTTAAGTGTTTTCCTGTCTGCACTGCTTAAAGTATTTTTAAACTAACCTCATAAAACTATCTTCAAATGTGTGAAGGAAAATGTGGCCGTCCTAAAAAAAAACTTAACACGAGTCCAATTTTGTTAATTTTTTTCAGTTTGACAATCCGTTTGTAACCCATCGAAATAAATTCCGGAGACCCCATAAACTATATATATTCTTGAAACTTATAAAAGGAGAAGTCGATCTAGCGATATCCGTCTGTATAAATTTCTGGTTGTCTGTCTGTTGAAAACATTCTCCTGTCCGCAATAGGTTGAGTAGGTCGTACTACTTAGGCTTAGAATATTCGTCATAATCTGCAGCAGTTTGGTATTGCATTTGCCGATAAAAATAGTAGAAAATGTTTATACGTAACAAAACATCTGCATATCGATATGTATAAGAGATGTATGCATACACATTTTAGATTGCTTGTTGCTTTTGGTGTTTTTTTTTTGTACATGTGAACAACAACAAGAAAAACATATATATGGGGTGTTTAATGTCAAGTGAAACCGATGTCTTCCGATCGAGATGAAATTTGCACCAAGGTTAGTCCTATTGGATAGTAGTTTAGGCACAATTTTTCAATAAGATCGGTCCAGATCTCTCTGAGTTAGAGGGGATCAAAATTTGACATTTTGGCCAAACTGGTGTTTTTTTCTCATCCATGTAACTTATTACCTATTGTTCTTAGAAAATTTTCTCCCAAATAGTTTAGATAGCTATTTCTTCAATATTTCGGAAAAAATACTTAAAAAAAAAAAAAAAAAATATTTTAGACTTTTTTTTTGCTAAATTAAAGCATTTTTTGCCTTTTTTTCAAAAAGGGCATTTTTTTTTTTTTCATAAGAAAGCTTAGGATTTTTCCTTTAAGAGCTTTTTGGTCGCTTAGTGGGATGGGAGTGGGATATCTATCAAAATAAATGTTTTGTAACTCAAGACAACGGTTTTTCAATTTTTCACAAATGCACTATTTTGAATTTTTTCCTATATGTGTGTAAAACCTTACAAATAAAACTTATACTGAGAAACTAGACAAATTAACCTTTCCGAAGGTATGTAACATACCTTCATAACATAACAGAAGAGAATGGTAATCTGTAACCTGAAAGAGTTATTTGCAACATTTCAATCTGAACACGAGGATGTTAGAATTGGCTTCACGAAATTAACCCAAATGAGGCCAAAACATTGCGTTTTGACAGAAAGCAGCGGAACTCACACAGTATGCGTTTGCATTTACCATGAAAATGTTAAACTGATGTTGAAGAAAATCAACTTAAAGTATTTAACAAATGATTCGGCAGAAGATTTACACGATTACCGCGATTGCCTTAAATTGACTATGTGTCCTAATGCAACAACTTCTTGCCACTTATGTGAATGTACCATTTGCCCGAAAACCACATTCATCAAAGAAAATTTAATCAACTCTTTAGATCGAGAATATATAGAGGTCAAATTTGATTCTTGGATTCAGACTGACAGATGCACATTGAAAACAATCATTTTAAATCTGGATGATTTTGTGAAAGAAATGTGTACAGGATGCTAAACTTGAGAAACCATGACTTTTTAGTCAAACAGCAATGGTCATTCTTCAAGGATTTGAAGATACATTTGAAGTCTGGTGAATTCGTTATTTCATATGATTTCGCAGAAAACTATAAATATGTTCTTCAGGATGCCATACAAGCATTCCACTTCAATAACGACCAAGCAACTATATTCACAGTAGTTATTTACTACATGAAAGCTGAAAAACTGGAACACAAAAGTATGACAATCATATCCGACGATTTAAAACATGATACCGTTGCAGTTTATGAGTACCAGAAGAGAATACTAAAATTTCTAAAATCTAAATTTACAGTAAAGAAGGTATACTACGTTTCGGACGGAGCTCGTCAACATTTTAAAAACAAAAGTAACTTGGTAAATCTTATGGCCCATGAAAAAGATTTTGGAATGCCAGCTGAGTGGCATTTTCATCCTACTGCTCATGGTAAAGGAGCATGTGATGGTATTGGAGCAAACCTTAAAAGAAATGCAGCGAAGTATAGCCTCCAGTGCTCTCATCAAGATCGCATCTTAGATGCGACTGCTTTATTCCATTGGGCAAAGTTATTGTAAAGAAACTAAAATAGTTTTTAGTAGCAAAGAGGATTATCAGGAAACATTGAAAACACTGAAGAGCAGATTCGATGCTGCGGTAACAATCGATGGCACCGCTCAATACCATGCTTTTATACCGCTTGTCGATGGAAGACTCAAGTTGAAAAAGTTTTCTGCCTCTATTCAATGCGATTTCTTTCCAAAGACAACAAATAAACCAGCAGCGAAATCAACAGCTGAACCTAGTAACGCCAAGAAAGGATTGACGAAAAAACGCAGTAAATAAAGGCGACAAAAAAGCTGGATGAAAGACTGGGTATTTAAAAATTTACAAGACTTAAATACTTCATCAGCTACAATAAATTAAGTATAAAAATAGTTATGATATAAATGGATCTAATGCAATTAAGATTAAATTTTAATAAATTATTTATCTTTTTATTTTTAATATTATTATTATTATACATTAATTTAATTATTATTAAAAATAAATAAAAAATAATAATTTTTCAACATTTCCATAGAAAAAAAGCGATTTATTTCCTGAGGTTAACATATTCTGGGTATTACAGTATCGAGGGTATAAAATTTTAGTTAGGTATGTTATATACCTTCGGAAAGTTTTATTTGTAAGGTTTAGACACAAATAGGAAAAAATTCAAAATAGGGCATTTGTGAAAAATTGAAAAACCGTTGTCTTGAGTTACAAAACATTTATTTTGACACATATCCCACTCCCATCCCACTAAGCGACCAAAAAGCTCTTAAAGGAAAAATCCTAAGCTTTCTTATGAAAAAAAAATGCCCTTTTTGAAAAAAAGGTAAAAATGCTTTAATTTAGCAAAAAAAAAAAAGTAGAAAAAAAATTTTTTTTTAAAGTATTTTTTCCGAAATATTGAAGAAATAGCTATCTAAACTCTTTGGGAGAAAATTTTCTAAGAACAATAGGTAATAAGTTACATGGATGAGAAAAAACACCTGTTTGGCCAAAATGGCAAATTTTGATCCCCTCTAACTCAGAGAGATCTGGACCGATCTTGTTGAAAAATTGTGTCTAAACTACTATCCAATAGGACTAACCTTGGTCATCCCGATCGGAAGACATCGGTTTCAAAAGTTGGTGCACTTGACATGAAATCCCCCATATGCATCGCTAATAAACAAACAAACATAACTGTAATTGTATGTGTTTACAGTTTTTGCATTTAATAATTGCTTTCAATTAAAAAAGCACGAAGAAAATACCTAAAATTTTTGTAATTATCTTATTAATTTTAAACATAATTGTAAAAAATCTAGTCATGATAATGTGAAATCAAGCCTTTTTGTCTCTTGTCGTTAACAAACTTGGTTATAATGTGTTTAGAACACAGACGGAGGATATCAAAGATTCGCCACAGCCGAATTTAATACTCTTACTTGTTTGTATCTAAGAACTAATTAAAGGAAAATGTTATCAAACATTTAGAAATATATTTAAAATTGAAGAAAAGTTCATGCTTCTCGATTTGATAAAATTATATCACATAAGAGTTTTCTAAAGATTTCATTATAAAAACATTGACTTCAATTTTTAATATTTTTCCGATCCTTGCTTCTTTTTGTTTATTACAATTTTTAAAATCTGTTTTGTTAATTTATGTGACTCACATATAAAATATGTCATTATTGTCTCTTTTGTAGCATTTTGTAGCAACAGAGAAAATAGCTTTCGTTTTATTCTCACACGCACAGCTCCTTATAAGGATATGTACATATCAGCGTAGAATATTTGCAGTTGTTGCTTTTTCATATCATAAAAAAAAAATGAAAGAAAAAAGTTCTTTAAAACTACTTCCAAATATAAGTGCACTTGTTTCATAATTTACAGTGTCTGTGTGAGTGTGAGTGTTGATGGAAAAAATTAGTAATTGCGCAAGGGCACTTTATTGATTTTTATTTCATCATTATCATTATCATCATCACTAACCATCATCCAACCAGCAACATCTTTATACTATTTTAAATTTTTTCTCTATAAACCCTTCACTCATAGCCTGAACAAACAATATTATGTGATGGTGTTTGTATGCATGTATGAATTTGATAAAACAGCTAAATTGACGTTTGGTCTTTAGGACCTAATGTCTTTTACACTATGCGTCAAAAAATGGCACATTTGATGACTGTTTCGAAAAAAGCACATAAATTTTTCAACAAAGGCTTTGAAAATTTTCTGTATTTTTTTCATGTTCATTTGAGCAGGCAAAATTTTATGTGTTAACAAATGTTTTCTGTTGTAGACATGTTTATTCATATATATTTTTTTCTCTAAGGTATCCTGTTTCGTATGTCTTTTTTTTTTTTTTAAACATAAATAGAATTTTAGAATTTTAGCCATACATTTACGCTAGCTTGTTTGAAGTGTAGTAGTGTATAGATGGTTTGGTAATTGTAAACCTGCAATGTTACAAAATTTTTGCTTGGGCGCTTTTTTAAAACGTTTTAACGTGTAACAAAATTTATAGACTTGTAGGTTATGTTTTGATTTATTGATTTTGTTGTTTTTGTTTGAGTTAAATCATTTCATAAAAAGCTTTTAATATAGTAGTTATTTTTACCCTCACCATCCCTAACCTCACAATTATTTTTATGAAGTATTTATTTTGATAAATAGAAAAATGTTGGGTTGGTAAGAAGGTTGGTGGAGGTTTTGGGGTGCTTTATGTTATATTAAAGAGATTTATTTGTTTTTATGTCTTACAAATTTAGGTTGCTGTGTTCATGTTTGCAAATTTTACTTTTTAATTTAAAACAGCAAACAAGGAGGATGCCAAAGATTACGATTAATAAGAGATAATTTTATATGCTATTTGCGTTACAGTTAAATAAATTGGACAGTTTGAAGAATGCTTGATTGTTTAATTATTTAGAACTTGTCCGCAATGAAATTATTATTACTGCAATTTATAAAATCGTAGAAAACTACGTACTTTTTGTTAAATTGTTGTAGTTTTTAAATCATTGACAAGTTCAAAGACAATTTCAAAAACATTTTTTCATTAGATAATTTATTGCACATTTTTTTTTATTTTTAAACATGATTATTTGTGGTAGGTAAAGCAAAAAATATATATATGTATATAAAACAACGCCCAACAAGTATACGTAATAATTTTTTTTTTTGTATTTGCTTTTCGTTTTTAATTTATAAATTCATACATTTTCAAACGTTTTATTTTATAAAAGGAGCACATTAGGTTGACAATGCAGTTTACTTCCATTCAAAAAGCTGTTATATCATAACAGCTGTCTTTCATAAATTTGATTAAGTAGGGAACATTAAACCGTGTTAATGTTATAAATTTCATAGTTATCTATTTTATTAACCCTGGACGGTTGGTTACTGTTCGTCGAATCGATGAAGCTCATTTACTCTTTATCATATAAACCAGAAAAAGGGGACAAATTCGTATCGAATTTTAAGACTGAAAAAGAATTTTTATTTTTATATTTTATTTTTTTCTTTATTTTTTAGTAAAATGTTTAACTAAAAAAATTTTTATTTATTTTTTACTTTAAAAATCGTTCAGCTAGAAATTTTTTAAAAAAATTGTTCGTCGATTCGACTTTAATGTACTAAAATGAAGAGTAACCTTCCAGGGTTAAAAAATTTCTTTAAAAGAAAAATTATTAATTTTTAAAATGGCTGCGTCTTTGTATGATTCAGGCATGATCCATTCTTTATTGTCAAACTGAAAGTGACATTTCATGTTGGAAATAAATGTCAGATCTGACTCAATGACAACACTATGGTTTAGCACTGTTTTAATATTAACATTGGGAATCTTCTTCATTTGACGTATTCATTGTCGGCAATAAATTTGACGTGGTTAAGCTTTAAATATTTCCATTATATATTAATTCAGTACCCGGGGACAAATATCACGTCTAATAAAATTAGAATTGACATTTTCTTAAATGATTCGCACTTTGTTATGCATCTCGGATTTCGATATTCAATTGTTCAAGTTTTTTGAAAACATTCTATAGAGTTAGAGTAGAACGAGTATTTCAAATCATAGCTATGTAGAAGACTATTTGCGACATCACTAGTTCAAAGTCATTAATTTAAAACTAGCAGATTCCAGCGCTCGAAATTCGAGTGCAATTTCTAAGCAGCTTTATTTTTCAACTTATCCAATTCACAGGCCAACATTTTATGGTTTATTATTATTGTGAATGAAGATAACAAACTTATTAACAAACACATTACCAAATTTAATAAAAAACACATAGCATATGTATAATTTTATGTATGTGTTAGTAGCAACTTTTACTCAAAATAAAGGAAAAAATTTAAAATCTGTAAATCTGCTAAACGGCTAAAAAGAAATATTTTCCAAATAATATATGTTTGGTCAAAATCGGGATAAAACGGTAGAACAAAACATCGGTCACAAGAAATCGCCTAGCCTATTAATATTATTAATTTAAAATCGGAAGTCATTCCAAGTGAAACAATTTTTTTTGCTATATAAATATTTTTTAGATTTAAATCGACCCATTTGGATCTTTTATGCCATGGGTCTTAAACTATTCTAGGTTCTGTATCAAAACTACTTTAAAAAAATAAAATTTTGTAACCTGTACCTCTAAAGTGAGTCAACTCAAAATTTTTCAATTTTCACTTTTTGCATGAAAATGATACACAGTGGTCATATCTATCCACTGTAAAAATCTTACATCGATTTTTCTAGTCTTTCGCAAAAAAAAAAAAAAAATACAGTTGTAACCCTCTTTATGTTAACTATAAGAGTAGCTTCTTTAGAATCCACTAAAAAGACATAGTTTGAGTTGCACCCAAAAAACAACTACTGTTGTGTACTTATTATTCGGAATTCTTTACAATGAAACAAATGTTTTTCAAATTTTATAGTAAATATTAAAAAACCCGTTTTTTGCCTCTACTGAAAATTTGTAAATTTTGAGTTGACTGACTCACTTTAGAGGTACAGGTGCGATATGTTAGATTATAAATCTTGAGCCTGTGTTTGGTCAGTTATAAAAAAATAAAAAGATAATCAGCCCAATTACGAATATTCTCAAGGAATTTCTTTCTCACGGAAAATACTTTTCTCGAGAAAAAAAATCCTCCTATTATGAATTCCGCGTGAACAAAAAAAAATGAATAAGTGGCATCATCGAATTTCAAAGCCAGTTGTTTTGCTTATTGACAATTAATTTTCTACTTTTTTTGTGTGTGCAGACGAAAATAAATTTATTTTAAAGAAAAATTAAATAAAAAAATGAATAGCATAGCTATGATGCGAACACTTGTGGAGGAAATTGGTGTAGAATCACAACAACGAAATAGCTAAAGAATTGCTAGAAGTCAATTGCGGGCTGAATCAATGGAAAACGCAATCAATGCCTGAATTGGCTTTCATTAAAGTTAAAAGTTGAAGTTGGACTTTATTTGTGATATTCAACCTACAAGAACAATAAAATATAATTTTTTTTATTTAAATCTTGTTTTATCAAAATACTTCTTACATTTTTATATAAACTCCCGTCTGTTTTCAAGAGAAATTTTTTGAGGGAAAAAACCAAATTCAAGTGCATTGAGAATAACTACTTTTTTCCCATAAATTTTTTTTTTCCGAAGGAATTTTTATTCATAACAGGGGAAAAGGGAGAAGTGAGATATTTCATGCGGAATTTCTGTTTAGAATTGGGCTGAATAATAAAATAGAAAACAGTGAATAGCAATTTTATATTTTGTTTATGAATTAATTTCTTTTTTTATTATAATTATTTTATTTGTATTATTTTTTATTTTTATTATTATCTTCATATTTTTATTTTTTATGACTGCTAACGAATTATTTAGATTGTTGTCGTTTTTATCGGGGTGTATTAGATTTTTCCAACCGCGAACAGATAATATTTTTAATTTTTAGCTGTACGCGTTCAAGAACACGAACTGAAAACAAAGCTACACTCGAACCTGTGGGGTTCATGTGTGTTCGAATCAAGCAACATGTGATATAAACATGTTCGTGTACACAACCAAATATTAAAACGAAACACATTCATGATTGTGTTCGACACCGTAAAAAATTTAGAAACACACATAATTGATATGAAAATAAAAATATGTGTTGGTTGCTTTAGAACAGAACATTGTGTGTTTGATGTGTGTATTTTCTGAACCTTGCGATATACATATTTTAAAAGATTTATAATCTGATTGCGTTAGAAATTAAATCAGACTCAAAATGTATAATCTAACATATTACAAAATTAGATTTTTTAGTAGTGATTTATGTGTGTTCGAATCGAACAGTACGTGAAGTACGCATGTTCGTGTATAGAACCAAATATTAAAACGAAACACATTCATGATTAAGTTCGACACCACACAAAATTTAGAAACACACATAATTGATATGAAATTAAAATATATGTTTGTTGGTCTGACCTGTGTTTGTTTACATATATATACGAGTTTTTTATTCAGTGTGTTTTTTTTTTTCTGAACTCTGATATATAGTAACGCTCATCGATGACGTACTAGTATGTAGTGTTGTATGATTAATATTTAATTTTACCTAGTTATGAATTATACGTCCAAGTATTTATATTTGGAACCTAGGAACTTTAAAATTAGAATGTCGGTTTTCCTAAAAAAGTGAATATTCTTAAAAAAGTGACTTTTGAAAAAAAAGCTTTTTGTTGAAAAAGTTCCTTTTGTTAAAAAAGTACCATTGTTGAAAAAGTACCTGGTGTTGAAGAAGTACCTGTTGTTCAAAAAGTACCTTTTGTTGAAAAAATACTTTTTTTTTTGAAAAAGAACCATTTGTTGAAGTTCCTTTGTTGAAAAAGTACCTTTCGTAAATTTTGTTAAAAAAGTATCTTCTTTGAAAAATAGTTTTTGTAAAAAAGTACCCTTTGTTGAAATAGTTCCTTTTGTTAAAAAAGTACCTTTGTTGAAAAAGTACAATTTGTTGAAGTTCCTTTGTTGAAAATGTTAATTTTGTTACAAAAGTACCTTTTGTTGAAAAATTACCTTTTGTTGAAGAAGTAAATTTTTTTGAAAAAGTACCTTTTTTGAAAAAGTATCTTCTGATGAAAAAGAACCTTCACATTAAAAAGTTAACTTTCTTAAAAAACTACTTTTTCTTAAAAAATGTAAATTTTACTTGAAAAAGTACCCTTTCTTTAAAAATAACAATTAAATGTACGTTTTCTTTAAAAAGTACATTTTCTTTAAAAAGTATCTTTTCTTAAATAAGCATTTTCACAGCTAATTATTTGAATATTGTAGAATATTCTTCTTCTTAATTTTCTTTAATCATTTATTTTACACTTAAAATGTTTAATGAGAAAATTTAAGACTTTTTTAGTAATTTTAAATAAGAAATTATTTTAATTATCTAAGAAATTATCTTAAAATTTACAAATTGTTCTCAAGAAAAATGAGCAAAAAAATAATCTTCTAAACCAATTACAAATATTTTCTGAAAATAAAACAATAAAACAAAACGCAACATATCAAATTTAGTTCATTCGAGACGTCCAAAACATCAACGGAAAAATTACTCTTTGTTCATTTTTTTTTTCCTTTACTTGTTTCATTGTAAAATAAAAAGGTTGTCTATTGAAAAAATCATGATCAAGGTTGCAGGCACATATCATAGAATGATTTTAATTAATTTGTAAAACAATGCAAAAATACATTTAAAAAATGTATGAAACTTATTCGTTCGAAATATGCATGTTTATGACAATGTCACGCAGTTCATGCCTCAAATATGTGTATCAAATTCATTATGAAAGACAAAAGCTTGTATGCGGGTATACAGCTGATAACAAAAAATAAGTCATGGCCATTTTTGGTTTAGTTTTTTTGTTTTTTTTTTTTTTTTGTAAGGTTTATAGTAAAAGATAAACATTTAGTAACTGGCTTAAATTAAACTCAATAATAAAACCAAAATAATTTCAGTTAAAAAAAAAAAAAAAACATTTTGATAACATTTTTACAAACAATCAATCTATTGGCAACTAACTGTATGTATGTACTCGTAAATTTATTTCAATTTGTTTGATATTGTTGTTTGTAAAGTTTTTCTAATGTAAACATTACCTTTTTGTTATTGTTTATATATTATTATTGAAATTGTTCATTTCACAAGGGATGCCCTTGTCAAATACACACCCACAGATTTATTGGTTGCAAAATCTGTTTTACATTTCGTCAAAAAACTTATTAACGTTAAGTCGTGCTGAGCTTGAATTTATGAAAAAAAAAACGGCGTGACTGCGTAAAATAGTTTTTTTTTTTTCAGTTCCACAAATCCATAACAAATAACCCATATGATTTGGATAATTTGCTATGAAGTACTTAAACATTGTTAATTTGTTTGAATTTTTTAAACATTATTGAGTGCACAAATTGCTTAGAGTCACCAACAACAATAAAGGCGGAAACATAAAATTTAAATATAATTTTATATTCACCAAAACTACGTAACCAAAAAAAAAAACTCAAAATTATATTCACATTTAATGAAAATGAAAATGGAAGTGACGGTGATGATATAATTCTTTTCTTTTTTTTTAACATTTCACATAACGACGATGTGTGTACAAACTATAGATCGAATGGACAAAAATTACGTTTATAGGTTTTCATTTCGTTATTTTCTTTTCTCTTAAAACGACTTCAAATTTGCAAAAGATTAAATTTTAAAAAATTATATATATATACATATGTGACCTTCTCCGAGAAAAGGGACCTAGTGTGTGAAAATTAAGTTTTGAGAAAAAAACGCATTTAAAGTTTCTACACCCTTTTAGGTACCATAATCCACCGTTTTTGACACACTAGGTCCCTTTTCTCGGAGGTCACATATATTTATATATAGTTAAATACTTATACTCATCCTACGATGCTCCTAGCGGTGTCAAATGATTATTAAAGTTTTATGCAAGTTATTATTTTATCATATCAAGTCAAAATTATGAAAACAATTTAGTAAGGATTAATACATTTAAAAATAATTATTTTCTTTTTGAACATTGCAAATAATGACAAGGCTACATGATCATTAAAAAAATCACCTTCCCACCACATAACATATTACTCATGCACTGGATATGATATACTTCCGGAACTAGAGATCGAATTGAGAAAAATTGCGTTTATAATTTTCATTTCGTCATACTGTTTTCTTATAAAAGAACTGCAGTGTTCAAAAGAATTATATTTTTCAAAAAATATACTTATATTCGTCCTAAGATATTGCTATCGGTGTCAAATGAAAAAGAAGAATCTTGCAATTTTAATTTTATGCAAGTTTTTATTTTATCATATCAGGTCAAAATTATGAAAATTATTTACTAAATTGTCCGTCCTATTAAAAATCATTGATCTTAATTTTTTCAGTTTTGTTTTTGTAAAAATTAATCAAGTTTTATAACTCTGATTTGTAAGATTTATTTAGGATGCTAAATGACAGCTTCGTGCAATTTTGAAAAGCGATCAAAATCGTTTTGGTTTTTGTTTAGTTCCACTACGCAAACACGCCCATACATCACACAAACGCACTGATAGAATTAAGCACTGAACTTGTGTAGTGTATGGCCGGCATTATAACCAAGTAAGTTCTTTATCTTCGTTTTTCAGAAATAGCGTTTCGTAAAGAGTTTTGTGTAGAGCAAAACTTATCGGTTGTGAAGATATCATCAATAATTACGACATTAAACGAAGGAGTATGATCATCGACAAAAAGCTCTTGGAGGGACGAACCTGAAGAAATCGTATTTTTTTTTATTTTTCCATATTCAGCTCATTAAAACGTATCGTTTCAAAGCTAATGAGCTCTATAAAAGAAACACAGAAATACAGAGAATCTTAGAACGAAAACCAAGATTTAAAAAAATATTTAAAAAATTTTCATTCTTCAAAAGAAACGTTTAACTACAGTGGCTGACAATACTTTGGAAACTTTTATAAAATTCTAAATTTTCCAATTTTGGTTTTTAATAATTTATATCTCCATAGAAAGGTAACAAATTTGTTACAAAAAATACAATTTAAAAAAAGAAAAGAGAAAAAAGATATATTTTTTTAGTGATGAGAAAACAATGCAAACTTTTAAGCTTCTGTACCAGAGTTGGCGTTTTTTTTTTTCAACTGTTTTAGTATTATAATTAACTATCTTATAATTAATAATTAATCTTAGAATTAATTATTAAAAACCAGAATAATAGATGATTTAGAAATATTCTACTACGAATAGATCTATAATTTCAAAAATTATCAAGAAATATCGTGAAAGAGTTACGGTGACGACTCAAGGCAGCATAATTTAAGAACAAGAGTGTTTAAAAAATGTTCAAAAATGTTATCTAAAGAGGTCGTTAACAATCTGTAACTAAAAATATGTGCTCGAACTGTTTCCCGACGAGCAATTGAAACTGATCTAGATTGTTATCGTCCTGTGAAGAAACCATTGGCATCAGAGAAAAATCGTCTGGCTCGCATAAATTGAAATAATAAAATACTAAGAATAATTTTCATCTGTCATAGTTAACGACTAGACCCAAAATATACAAATAAACTGTTGTTTGGCGGTGGCAATATTACGGTAAGGGGTTGCTTTTTGGGCCAAGGAATGGGTCCAGTTCATATAGTAAAAGATACTCTGACTGGAATTGGATACAAGTAAATTCTAAATGACGTAATGTATCCATACCCCTGGGTCTGGAGTTCCAACATGACAATTTCGCAAAACACACCTCAAAAGTTGTAACTAATGCGGTTAGTGTTTTGGAATGACCAGTCCAAACACCAGATCTCTATCTCATAGAAAATCTATGGGAAATTGTAGATCGAAAAATACGAACCCGAAATTACACAAACAAGACAGAACTCGTAGATGCAGAGTGGCATAAAATGTCAATGGATATCATCAACAATTTTATGGACTCCATGCCTCGGCGTTGTAAGGCAGTACTAAAAGCTAATGAATACGCAACAAAATATTGAAATCAAAAATAGGGGAAAGTTTTCAATTATTGTATAGCAGCAAAAAAATTAACCCCCGTATTCATAATGAAAAATTAGCTGCTGCTTACATGTCGCGCTCAACGAGGTTCTTACTAGTCAACCGATTAGCCTTAGTTTTCAGTTAGCACATAGTTTATTCATAATCAATTTTTTGTTGTCATCTAACAGCTTTAAAAACAACTCTGAAATTTGTAATGCCACCATATTTTTTGCATTAATGCCACCTGATATAGTGAAAATCAACTCTGTTTACATATCAATTTGTGTGATTTCACTCCTTCATTTTTTAAAATTAATATTTACAAGTGTTAAGTTTACAACAAAATTATTTTAACTTGAAAATTATGTAAAAAAATGTTTAAAAGATCCGCAAAGAAAAAAATATTTATTTGCACTTAAAAATAATTCATATACATATGTTTTGTTTTGCTTAGTTTGACACACATCAGCTGTTTTAACATACTTAGTCAGTGTTTGAAAGGTTGTTGATCTGAGTTTAGCAAACGCAGCAGCAAGTGCATTATAAATAATACTCATGCTAGATACTGCATAACTTTTCATTATGAATACGGCAGTAATACTTTTAAGTTTGGTTATTTTTTATTTAAACTCTTTCTTTTATCTCATACTCTCTGTCTGTCTGTCGTGGGGCAACCCCATTCCCCCTTATCCAATTGATCTGAAACTTGGCCCATAGTCTTGTTGTGACTACAGATTAATTTTGGAGTTGTCACGCATAGTCATGCACAGTCACGGAGTGATCTAAATGTCATTTTCCCTCCTCCATAGACTTGTTGTGGGCAAAGATTAATTTTAAGATAGTCACACACAGTCACGCATAGTCACGCACAGTCACGGAGTGATTTAAACCCCATTTCCCCTCATCCGATCGATCTGAAACTTTGTCCATAGACTTCTTGTGACCAAAGATTAATTTTAAAATAGTCACGTAGTCACGGAGAGATTCAAAACTCATATACATAAGGAAAGAAAGAGTTTTAATAAAAACTTTGTTTTTATGGGTTAGATTATTTTCTAAACTTAATATGTTATTTGTTTCGTTTTTAAATTAATACAAGTTTTTAAAAGTTTCCATTGTATTGTCCCTCACTATACAAAGAAATCTTTCAACTATAATCTTGACTGAGAATACATTTTAGATAAATAGATTTTGTTATCAATAAGGCAAAGGAAAATTTCCTATTCCGTAATAAAAATTCTCATGATTCATCTTTTGAAAGTTAATGTTTTGAATAGATAGACATACACAATTAGAGCAACTTCAAGAATATGTAAAAGTGAGTCAAGTCAATTAAAAACGAAGAATCTAAAACTGTATAGCAGATGATCAGTTTAAAATCTCATATTATATGGATAAGTTATTCATAAAAAAATCTTTACTCCCTGGAAATATTTTCTATATTAAATTATCCAATTTTTAAAAACATTTAATTTAAAATTTACTTCAAATAATTTGTTCAATTAAAAATTCTATAAAAAAAAAATATTCTTCTTCAACACTAATAAGAACTCAAAGATGTAAACGAAAACAAAAAATTCAAATCGAAATCAATCAAGTGTATAAAATGAAGACTTAAATAAAAAAATTTAAAATAATATTGCTAGAAGATGATCGATGTAAAACAGATTCTTGTAATTATATGATAGAACAAACAATTATATTTACATACTAGCTGTTTTTACCCGGTCTTGCCCGGGATGAAAAGGCCTTTGACTTGAAAAATGGTTCACTATGCTTACCAGGCGCTGAGTACTTAGTCCCCAATTAACAAATTCCCCAATAAAATGAACTTTCTCCCCAAAAATTTGTATGGGCAGAAAATTCATTTTTTATTTCAATTAAAAAGTTTTTGGTTTTTTAATTTAGAAGTTTTTTATAAGATGTTGCAGCAAAAATGCTTCAAAAATAAGGTGCGAAACCGCTTTAAGTTTTTTTTTTCAGTTTATTTATAAACATCAAATATAACGGAATGGGCCGCAAATTAAAGGAATCAAAACTTTTAAAAATTGAATTAATTCATTCAATAAGTGATCATCATCGAGCAGAGACGTCAAATTCAAGGTTTCTTTAAGCAATTGCTTATAGTATATGTGTGGCCTATTTTGATCAACAGGTAATTATTGCACATACGTAGATAAAATTTATCATACGACACTTCACTAAGCTGTGTTCCGAGAGCGAGTCGCGTCCGCTTCCTCGCGTTTGGCAGCACACCCGTGCTGCCGCGCAGTTGTTGTCAACTTATTTTAATCGCCAAAATATATTTTTCAGATCATTGCGATATTTTTGGTAGGCTGTGTTCCGCGAGCGCGTCGCGTCCGCATCCGTCGGGTCCGCGCGCCTCGCGCCGCTTCCTCGCAGCTACTACCCGTGCTGCCGCCTAGTTCTCGTTATCTTATTTTAATTCCTAAAACATGTTTTTTAGAGCATTGCAATATTTTAGCTGACCTGTGTTCCGAGAGCGCGTCGCGTGCGCATCCGTCGCATCCGAGTCAGCGGTCGCGCGCCGCGCGTATGGCAGCCACACCCGTGCTGTCGCGCAGTTGCTGTCAACTTATTTTAATCGCCAAAATATATTTTTCAGATCATTGCGATATTTTAGCTCAGCTGTGTTCCGCGAGCGCGTCGCATCCGCGCCCCTCGCGCCGCTTCCTCGCAGCTACTACCCGTGCCTCCGCTTAGTTCTCGTTAACTTATTTTAATTCCTAAAACATATTTTTTAGAGCATTGCGATATTTTAGCTGAGCTGTGTTCCGAAAGCGCGTCGCGTGCGCATCCGTCGTGTCCGAATTCGCGGTCGATATTTTAGCTGAGCTGTGTTCCGCGAGCGCGTCGCGTCCGCGCGCCTCGCGCCGCTTCCTCGCAGCTACTACCCGTGCCTCCGCTTAGTTCTCGTTAACTTATTTTAATTCCTAAAACATATTTTTTAGAGCATTGCGATATTTTAGCTGAGCTGTGTTCCGAGAGCGCGTCGCATCCGAGTCCGCGGTCGCACGCCACGCGCCGCTTCCGCGCGTTTGGCAACCACACCTGTGCTGCCGCGCAGCTGTTGCCAACTTATCTTGAAAAGAATACTCATTTTAAATGCATTTATTGTTGGACATATATTGAGAGCAGTATGCAAATGTTCACTAAAATAAATATTTAACAAAATTCATTAAATAAAAATATGTAAAAATTTAAGAACGAATTTGGGGAGTAAGTTCATTTTTTATTTCAATTAAAAAAAAATGGCGAATTTCTTCATTTCTTTTGGGTACCTTTTTTTAAGTTTGGGGAATTTGTTCACCGTGTAGTTATTTTCGTGTAACCCAAATTTCAGAGAAATCCATTGAAAAGTACAAATTTGTATAGGGAAGAAATATACCACACAACAAAATATGAATTTTATAAGAAAATTGGGCGTAAATTAGGAGTGGTCGGTAAAAATCATACAGCGACCTTCCCTGGAATATGTACTAAATTTCGAAGAAAGCCATTGAAAAATAAAAGTTTTTATAGCAATCAAATAAAGAAACAAATAAAAGGAAAAAATAAGTTTTATATACATAGAAGTTGGCGTAAAGTAGGCGTGGCCTGTAAGAAGCATATGGTGACCTTCTCTGTAGTATAGAGATCGTGTGACCAAATTTTAGACATCCCTTGAAAAATAAAAATTTCTATAGTGAACAAATATTCCAAAAAACAGAAAATTAATTTTGTATAAAAAGCGGGCGTAGAAGTAGGCGTGACCGGCAAGAATCATATGGCGACCTCTCTGGAGTACAGAGATCGTGTGTAGCAAATTTCAATCCGTTAAAAAAATTATGTAGCGAACAAATGTACCTAAAACCAGAATATGAATTGTATACAAAAAGTGGGCATAATAGTAGGCGTGACCGGTACGAAGAATATGTCGACTTTCCCTGGAGGAGAGAGATCGTGTGTACCAAATTTCAGAGAAATCGGTTGAAAAATAAAAATTTGTATAGCGAACAAATATACCAAAAAACAAAATGAATTGTATACAAAAAGTGGGCGTTAAAGTAGGCGTGGCCGGTACGAAGCATATGGCGACCTTAGGTGGAGTACAGAGGTCGTGTGTACCAAATTTCAGAGAATTCCGTTGAAAAACAAAAATTTGTATAGCAAACAAATATACCAAAAAACAGAAAACAAATTGTATACAAAAAGTGGGCGTAAAAGTAGGTGTGGCCGCAAGAATCACCCGGTGACCTGGCCTGAGGTACAAAGATCGTGTGTACCAAATTTCAGAGAAATGCGTTGAAAAATAAAAATTTGTATACCGAACAAATATACCAAAAAGAAGAAAATGAATTGTATATAAAAAGTGGGCGTAAAAGTAGGCGTGGTCGATAAAAAGTATATGGCGACCTTAGCTGGAGTACAGGGATCGTGTGTACCGAATTTCAGAGAAATCTGTTAACAAATAAAAATTTGTATAGTGAACAAATATGAATAAAACAGAAAATGAATTTTACATAAAAAGTGGGCGTAAAAGTAGGCGTGGCCGGTAAAAAGTATATGGCGACCTTTCCTGGGGTATAGAGATCGTGTGTACAAAATTTCAGGAAAATCCGTTGAAAAACAAAAATTTGTATAGCGGTCAAACAAACAAACAAACAAACAAACAAACAAACAAACAGAAAATGAATTTTATATATATAGATATGTACATACATAATTGTTGGTATGTTACTGTGTAAAATACTTCTACAGCAAGTTCGAGAAGAAGATAAAGAAAAAAAAAACAATTTATAGAATCAAATAAACTGTTTATCACAAACTATGAACAATAGAAATGCTCTAAAATAAGATTAGCGAGAGTTTGTAAAGGGGGAGCAAATATTCATTTGAAATAATGTAATGATTAAAGACAAAATTACATTCTTCATCTTCACTTAGCCCTTCATATTATATTGAATATTATCAGCGGAACAATTTAATTTTTTTAAATATTTTTGTCAAGGTATTTTTTTAATATTTATTTTTTGAAAAAAAAAAAAACCATCATAAATTTTTGTATTTTAAAATATTTAAATGGGTATTAAAATTTTTTTAAATGTGGCAACTCTTCTCACTTTTTACAAAATGTTACAAAAAACGATCAAAAAATAATTAAGTAAAAGTTATTTTTTTTATTTCATGGTCATTATGTTGTTTTTTAGTAATGATCATTATGAGTTTTGAAAAAGCCGGCTAATTAAAATACATTTTTTCTGAATGAGTGTATTGTTTTAATAGGAATGGTTTGGTTTTTGTATGCATTGACGTGGGTAAGTCTGTGTGTGTGTGTGTGTGTTTATAAATGTGAATCATAAAACATGCTCCCGAAAATTGTAGTTTTGTAGTTGATTCAAATAAACGACGAACGCGTGCTTATTTTACACAAAAAAAAGCGTGTGGTGTTCATGATCTGTGTATATTGTATGATCCAATATATAAAACTTGAAAAAAAAAACATGATGCTGTTGCAAAAAAATCCTCTTCAGGTGTTATGCTGCAGATAATCAGATAAGTAAAAAAAAAAAAAACACTGACCCTTCGAAACTCTTAAACAAATTTAGTTTGAAAAAATGATTCCTTAATGTTTCGTTTTACTACATTAAAAAAAAGTGGAGAGTGGCAGACGGTTGTGTAAATGGTAAGTGTGAAGTATAACAATGCACCCGCATTGCATTGAAATTTAGATGTGCTTTTTTTTTTTAATGACATCAGAGAAATTTTGGCGCCGTTAGTTTTTAGGTCAATTGGCAAAAAAAAACACATAACAAAGTAAATGAAAAACCTAACAAAATTATTCACTAAAGAAAATATTTTTTGAATTTTAATTTTATATAATCTAAATAAAAAAAACACCGTTAGTTTGAGTTTAACACAAAATTTATATAGAGTTCAAATAATTAAACAAAACCGCCACTCCCTCTCCAAAAACTTATTTTATAAAAAAGTAACGAACATAAAATGAAATTTAAAAAAAATATGCGTCATAACGTGCGTTTAGCTCCTCATAGACTAAAATATATACATATGTATACGAATGTTAGACATTCGATGTGTACATTGCAGAATATTAATTATTGTGCAAAAACAATTTTTGAAATCGCTTCGAAAAATGACAAATGTTAAAAAAATCTATCTAACAAAAAGTTACTATTATCTGAGAAAATTTGCTTAATACTCAAACTTTCTCAATTTTATAAATCATGCCGACTCTCATTTTGAATATTGTACAACATTCTGAAAGATTAGTTACTTTTCCGTTAGAAAGTATATATGAAAAATACTTTTTTTTTTATTATATCAATCACAAATTAACAATATTTAGTGAGAGCTTAGGGGAAAAAGATATAAAGAAAGTGAAAGAAAGGGGGAGAGAGAGAGAGAGAGAGAGATTTTTGTGTATGATGGAACTAAAGGTATGCAAAAGTTACTACACCCAATATAAAAAATATTGAAGAAATATTAGAAAAGCATGCGCAAAAAATACATTCACAAAAAAAGAACAGAAAATACCTATACTTCGGAATACAGAAATAGGGATGCCAAGTTGTGAAAATATATCATAAATATACGAAAAGAATAAGATTTTGAGGATTATGATGAAATGGTGGCAGATTTTACAAAAACACACATATTCAGGAGCAAAACAAACAAATTTTTCTTCTCTTTGAAATGTTTCAATAGAGACAAAATTTATGGCGCAACTTTAATAAAAGTTAAATTTTTTTCTATCTACTTTGCATAAAGAAATTAATATTTATATTTATTGAATTGAATTTAATTGAAATTTCCACCGAAATAAAATATCTTAACTAAGAAATCCTAAACATAAGTTTCAAAAAGCCCTGGTATTAATTGGTGGACGCTTCTTAGTTTTTAGAACGCATTTATTTAAATATTTATTGGTATCAAAACTTGAATTTTCACTTTATCGGCTGGTAAAATATGATTTGTATGCCACTTCTTACAGCTCTTGTTATGCCCCATTGAGCTGAATGAATACTAAAACATTATTTATTTTCGACATTTTAGCAATTTTGGGACAGCACTAATGCAGTGTTTTCGGGTTAGTTTGTTTAACACTTTTTTTCTCCTAGTCTATAAACATATCTACAGAATACATGAACACAAAGTACCAATTGGTTTCCGAGATATAGCCTTGAGAAAAATTGCATATTCTTCGGAAAAATCAAGTTTTAGCCAAAGTATACATGAGGCCAAAAAATTGGAACAGTAACTAAACTAGCAAAACCCAAATTGGGCTTTGTTGCTTTCAATAAAACTTCGAAAAACTGCAAACGAATTTGCATTCAATGACTTAAAAAATGTTGCTCTGTGTTAGTAAAAAAAATATGAAATTCGCATCCATTTTCAAATAAGAATATATCATTTTTTCCTCGTGTTCAGGCCTAGTATTCTTTTTATATAAAATTTTCATTTATGTTTGAAGTGAATTAATTTTATTATAAATATTTGATGCAAATCTATAATTAGTACAACATTAATTTTAAATTTTTAGTCTATATTTAATATATATTATAGAATATGTGTTAAAGATTTTAAAAATGCATTGCATTGAATAATCTTTCGATTTCAATATTTGCGTTTGAAATATTTAGTCAATATATCTATATCGAAACTTTATACTTCAAAAACCGGATATTCATTGAATGACTTTTTGCAGTTCAAGCCAAAAATAAATCAGTCCTGTCTCGATTTTTCTATTTACTTAATTTGAAAGTTTTATAACAATTGTCGTATTCTTCGATTTCCTTTTTACCTTTTATAAAATTGATTGATCTTAAATTTTTTTCTTTTTTTTTAATATGAACTGTTGTAAAATCACTAAAAAGGTAAATGGCAAGCGCCAATTTAGTGTTTTTTTTTTATAGAAAGCGCTAAGTTGGCATCGCTGAACAGAGGTGATGTACAAAACATACGTATGATGCACGTCTAAATAATAATTTGTTTACCCAAAAATATGTAGCAAAAACCTGGATCTGAGATTAATGTTTTTGTTCAAAATTGAAAATTGTGGGGAAACATTATTTTAATGCAGAAAATGTCAAGGTTTTTTCGCCGAGTTAATATTCTGTTGGTTAGCAAAACCGGGATAGAAGCTCAAAGAAGCTGCTTTTTAGATTTATAAGTTGTTTATGCCCAATTTAGAAAATCTATTCTAACTTAGAATTTTAAGAATTTTGTCGGATATAATGTTTAGATAAAGTTGGTTTACGCCATATATATGTTAGAAATATGCAAAAATAACACTTTTATGTCGAGACATAATTTCTCTACATTTAATCCATAATCCGTTAATTTTCTTTAATAAGCAGATCGTGGCAACCAAATTGTGAGAAGGCAAAGAAACAAAAGCAGATAGATTGGATAGATAGATGTATCAAACGATATAGAAATATAACACACACACACTTTAAAAAAAAATATATATACATATATTCATATATATAAATAATATATATATCCGAGAGCACAAAACGCAAAGGCTCCCACCCATACATTGAAATAACGAAACCAAAACGAAAAAATGTATGTTGAATACCACTTTAATATAATGTAGAGATGTGATATGGAATACACACAGCACACAGGCGACAAAAAAATATAAAACCTCCTCATACATATACAATATATATATATATGTATATATATATATGTATATACATATATATTTTTTTTTTTCAGACAACTATAAGTTTTTGGGCAAAAGGCACATTTTTTTAAAAAAATTAATTTTCATTTTAAAAAATCATCAAAATAATTTTAACATAGTTAATTTTATATTTAAAACGTGAAAAAATGATTTAATTCAAGTACGAGTAACACACCGCTTTTATATGAAATTCTAGTTTCTTTTTACAACCATGAGCAATTTTTTGCGTAGTATTTTTATCGATTGGCCGACGTAAACGAGTCACTAGATGAGGAGGCTTATGTCGTGTGGAAACATTTTTTTTATACATATTTTTTATATTGCACTTAAAGATTGTGTTAAATACTGCATTATTTTTGCGTTCAATTGTTAGCTTTGTTTATATTTCAGTAATTTCTTTTTTAAATAAGTTTCATTTAATTTTTCACATTTTTTTATGGCAAAGTGAGTAAAAAAAATAAGTTGGGAATTTTTTTACTTACTTTTGCTTCAATTGAAATGACGACGACGACTACAACCAATACAACGAAGACAAACGACTAAAAGCGACAATAAGAACTCTACATTTTTTTTAATTTTGATAAAATTCATCTAAAAAAATTTTTTTCAGAAAAATTGAGAATATTTCAGTGTTGTGACGAAAAATATCTCTGAGAACACCAAGCTTACTCTTTTTGTGAGGCGTAGAGTAAACAAATTTATCTGTGGAAAAAAGTATCTAAAAACTATGGTTAGCAACTAAAACTAAAGGTATTTTGTTGAAACAAAAATGTATATATACTCTTTAGTAATGGGATGTTATTAGAGCGAGAGTAGAAAATCGAAAACATGCGCTTTTTCTATTTTCAGCTGGCAATACTATACTCTTATTGGCTTACTGGAATGCAGAGTTATTTTAGTTTGAAATTAAGTTGAGTTAAAAGAGCGACAAATGGAGTGTTACCAGATGCACCAAAATGTAAACAAATATATTGATCCCAAATCCCAAATAAGTTTTAGTATATTTCTTAGCATTATTATATAAATATCTGCGCAATAAAGTCATATCATTAGAATTTCCAACTAAGTTTTATCATTATTATATATCGGCGGAACAAAGTAATATTACCATAAGTTAACCTAAGGATAAATCGCGGGTTTTAATTTTTTCTGTACATATTATGTTGACGCATAAGTTCATCCGAAAGTTATAACAACATAACTTCTTTAAAATATACAGCTTTAGCCGACACAAGTCATATTGAAGTCATAAAAGTTACATTTTTGTCTGAAGTTTGAATACTTTAAAAATTAAAAATAATAGGTACACACAAAAAATCTTTAAAAATTAATTTTGTGTTTTTAATTAATAAATATCAGTTCAACAAATCAAAAAATCAAATTCAATATGTTAACATTTTTCTTCTTAATTTTTATTTCCTTGGACAAAAACACTTTTTTTGAAGTTTCATTTTTATACACGTTTTAGACAACATTTTTTGTCTGTACGAATTTTAGTTTTAGTAAGCAACTTGTTCTTCCAATTTGGAGCATTAATGTATTGTTTGGCAGCTCGAATAAGTGAAAAATGCACTAAATTGGTGTCCACATTGTAAAAAAATAAGTATATAATAAGTCAGCCTAATACTCTCAATATGAAATAACAAAATTTAATTATATGTTTAGCTTTACGCTTGATTTTTTAAGAACAATTTGTCACGTTATATATAATGTGATAAAGTTAATAAAAATATTCATATAATTAAGTCATTCCACTTCAAAACGGTAAATTGTCACTATAAATGGCAATATTAAAAAAAGTTTTATTTATATAGTCTGTTTAGAAGTTATAAACTTCTTTTTATAAAATTTTTGTAACATCTAGCCAGAGTTCAGAAAAAAACTCACACTGAATAAAAAACTCGTACATATATGTAAACAAACATAACTTAGACCAACACAACATATTTTTATTTTCATATCAATTATGTTTGTTTTTAAATTTTCTTCGGTGCCCAACACAACCATGACTGTGTTCGTTTTAATATTTCGTTATTTACACGAACATTTTTGTATCACGTACTTTTTGTTTCAATCACACATAAGCACACATTTTTGAGTGTTGCTTTATTTGAAGTTCATGTTCTGGTACGTGTACTGAAAAAAAGAACAGAACATGTACAATAAACAGGTTCGAGTTCAGTTATATTTTAAGTCGTGTTGTGTCTCGTGTAGTAAGAAAAAACAGAACATGTACAATAAACAGTTTCGAGTTCAGTTATATTTTAAGTCGTGTTTGAATAGGACACCCTGTACACTCTCTTTGCAATTGCTCAAAACTCGAAACCGGAATGATAAAATAACCGTAAATTTGTACGTTATCTTTATGCAACTATTCTTCTCTCTCTGTGACAAATTGCAAGTTCTGGAAACGATCCGTTACATGTTTTTTCCCACTTTATGTTAGCATTCGTTGAAATTTAGACATAATTTTTGACCCACTTGAATAGAACATGCATTCAGTTTGATTGTTATCTTTGGCACGTGGACTCAAATATTTCGTTGATCAAACTCTTTTGTTCATTTCGGTTATTTAATTTAAAATAAAAGTCAAATGGGTCGAGGAAAAGCCTTAATCGAGGCGGAAAAAGCGCAAATCAAAGCTTACAAGGACACTGGCCATTCTATTGCCAAAATATCTAAAAAAAAAAATCGAGAGGAGCCGACATGTTATATCTGTGTTCCTAAGTAATGAATCTAAATATGAAAAAAACATGAGAGGCCGCACACACAGTGTGCTTACTAATGCAGAAAGACGACTTATATTGAGAAAAGCGTCAAATTCTCACGACTCCTTGGAAAAATCAGGGAAAACTGTGGTATCAAATGCTAAGCATATAAAGAGACTAAAAATTAAGAAGAAGCCACCACTTAACGCGATTCGAAAAGAGCAACGCCTCAGTTTTTGTCGCGCACATGTGACCTGGATTTCGGAGTGGCATCGCGTGGTCTGCTCAGATGAAGACCATGGCTACAGCTATTATTTCCATGACCTCCGCAAAGAACCTCATCATTTGGACCGGCTGCATAGCAGAGTTGGAGGTGTGATGGTGTAGCGGGCCATTTCGTATTATGGCACCTGCAAATTATTATTTTTGTCCACCACAATGAATGCGTTGTCTTACAATGGTATATTGAAAGAGGCCTTTCCATACTTTCATAATCTTTTTGGACCTCTGCCGTGGATTTATCAATATGATAATGCGCCAATACATACAGCCCAGATTGTATGCATCCCTTCCAAACCTGATGTCTGAAGTTTTGGAGCAAAAAGGTGGCTCAACACACTATTAATTTTTTTTTTAATCTAAAGTACCCCAATTACCATAAATTTTACTAATATTTGTGTTAAAAAGAATCAGATTTTCTTTAAATGTTTTTTTGTTAAAGTGTCCTATTCAATTGGCGCAAAATTAAGACCCCGCATTTTGCTGAATTATCGATAATAATTTTTTGCTAACACTTAATTCTTTAGCATTAAACCTTCCTTCTGCGAAATTTATAACAATTAAATACACTTAATTTTCAAAAAAAAATTACGTCTCTAGCATGCTTGGTTTGGGCGCATTGGGTGATACAAAAACAGACTTAAGGAGTGTCCTATTCAAGTAGCGAGGAGTTTACAAACGGACTCGAAATTTTGGAATCTGGTTGGTTGAAATGATGAATCCAAGTTAAACATTTTCGGAAGTGACGGAAAAAAATACGACCGATGCCCACCATTGCAAGAACTGAACCCACCAAGAATACGGCTAAACAAGGTTGCTCATTGGCAATGGAGTGGTGTGGCTCATCTTTGATTCAATTTTACAAATTAATGGTAAAAGGACAACACCCCAAACACTGTTCTCGGCTCGTTAAGGACTGGATGAATGCCAATAACATAAGAATTCTTGAGTGGCCAGCCCAAAGTCCAGACCTTAACCCTATTCATAACTTATGGGGCATTATAAAAGGAGCAGTTTCGGCAAGAAAACCTGTAACTAAGGCATCATTACGGGAAATAATTATGGAAGAATTGTACAAAATCACACTAGGTTAGTGTGCAGCTCTGGTTCACTCAATGAGTGAGAGATGTAGAGAAGATATACTACACAAAGGATTTCCAACGAAATACTAATATTGTACGAAAAAATATAACCAAAAAAATAAATAGCGTCAATCTACAATTCCTTGTTTCAAATGACTTAATAATATGCTCAAGATAAAATGAATTCAAACGTGCCTTTTGTTTATTATAGTATTACTTTTAAATATATTTAGAATTTTCGAAAAGAAAATAATATTTTTTTTTAAAGATATTGTAGGTGCGAATTAATTATATGAGCACAAGTGTAAGTAAAAACTTGAGTGTTACCAAAAAAATTCTAAATTTATTTTAGAATAAAAGAAAAACTGCAAGCATCTCATAGCTAAAAATTTAGATATAAGCTATTATGACTTGCGGCCACAGAACACAATTAATACAATCAAAATACAATTTCTTGAAATTTATGCTGGAAATGTTAAAACAAAATTGATTTGTTTCAACTTTTGAAACCGATGTCTTCCGATCGGGATAAAATTTGTACCAAGGTTAGTCCTACTGGATAGTAGTTTAGACACAATTTTTCACAAGATCGGTCAAGAACTCTCTGAGCTAGAGGGGTCAAAATTTGACATTTTGGCCAAACAGGTGTTTTTTCTCATCTATTTAACTTGTTACCTATTGTTCCAAGCAAAATTTGTCCCAAATACATAGTTTAGCTAGCAATTTCTTCAATCGTTTGAAAAAAAAAATTTTTTAAATTTTTTTTTAACTTTTTTTCCTAAATCAAAAAAAAATTTTTTTTCTTTAAGAGCTTTTTGGTCGCTTAGTGAGATGCGAGTGGGATATCTACCAAAAAAAAAAAGATAAATAATTTAATAAAAATAAATCTAAATCACATTAAATCCATTTATATCATAACTATTTTTATAACTAATTTATTTATTTATAACTATTTATTCTTAAATACCCAGACGTGCATCCTGCTTATTTATTGTCTTTATTTGCTGCCAATTCTTTCTTGGCGTTACTAAGTTCAGCTGTTGATTTTCGCATAGACGAGAAAAAACACATGTTTGGCCAAAATGTCAAATTTTAACCCACTCTAACTCAGAGAGTTCTTGAGCGATTTTGTTGAAATATTGTGTCTAAATTTCTATCTAGTAGGACTAACCTTGGTGCAAATTTCCCGATCGGAAGACATCGGTTTCATATATCAACATATATCGACATCGATTATTAAGATTTTTAAAATATTAAAACAATAATATTGACTCCTGCAATAATATTATATAATATTGACTCCGCAATAATATTAACATCGAATATTGCAAATTTAATAGTTATAATCACATTCCTAAATTAATTGTATCCGTAATATCCTTTTAATTTTGTCTAACGAATTTCATTATTTTTACTTTTAATTTTTTTACGTTTATGTAAATCGAGCACCATAACAGTTATGTATATATTTAATCATAAAGGTCTCAAAATAAAAATTTTTTAATTTTTAAATTTTCGTCCAAAAATTATTTTTCGAACAAAAATAAAAAATCAAGCATATGCAAAAAAGTGAGAATAAATACCAAAAAAAATTTTTCAATTGATTTTTTCTTATATTTTTTTTTTTTGCAGAAAATAAATTTTATATCCTTTACTTCTATGTCGTTATTTTTGTTGATTTTTTTTTTTTACTATTATCTTCGGTCCTTGCTTTAAGTTTTTTGTATATAATTTATTTCACAGTTATCCTATTTTGATCTCTATGCCATATTATCTCTCAATATAAGTCAATGGGGCACATAAGTCATACAATCTGGCCACACCAACAGAGAAAAAAAAACTGTTTTCTTGTTAAGTGGAGACTTTTGTTATAACTCATGGATACGCATTTCATTGCGTTGTTAATTGAATTAATTTCAATAATCTAAACACACAATGGCACAAACAAAAGATGTCTAATGGAAATTATACATATTCAACTGAAAGCTATTAATAAGTTTAATAATGAAACAAAAACTTTATAATTTGTTTCTTCTTTAAAAATACAAACTTAAGAGGGGAGCGCAAAGGAAGGGAGATAGTGTAAGAAGAAAAAGTTCACAGGCTCTCTCAATACACTATGAACATTTGACAACAAAATTAAAAAAAAAACAAATTTTTTTTATACATACTTAACAATTATTGCCAGTAGTTTTACTATTATAATCTAGAGTGTGAATATGAGTAAATTTTGTTTTTTTTTGTTTCTTGATAAGTTAAGAAAACAATAAAAACTATTAGAATTTAAACAAAAAAAAGAAGAAAAACCCATTTTATAAAATATAAATCTATTAAAATACAATAATCGTAATTCTGCACGTTGTCTTTTACTCAATCCTTTTGTGTTGTTATAAGTTAAATCATTTTAAAAACATAAAACAATTGAAAATTATGCACAAAATAAAAAATACCACGTGACATTGGACATTTAAAATGAATTACACTTGGTAACGGCAAAGCAGGCAGCCTGTTATACACAGAGCTTTAAATAAATTTATTTTCTTATACAGTTTTAAAAATCATAGTAGGTACACAAAATATTTAATCAATTCATTTAATCCATTTCTAAAACACATTTCACCGAAAGAGATTAAATTAATAGCGCAATAACTATTGATATTAAAATTGTTTTAATTTGAATTATAACACATTTTATATACATATAATAAAAAAAAGAATTCGTGTTACCATTACAAAAAAAAAATTGTTAGAATTGGTTACCAACATAATCTGTTCTTGAACTACATATTTCTTACACCAACGTTTTTAGAGAACAGAGAAATAAACCCAGAACTAGATCCAGAGGAACCACTTTTAGTTTTGAGCAAACAAACTGATTGATTATAGGACAATCCACAAAAAGAGTTGAATAACAGGTTGTTCAACAAATTCTTTGAAGAAAATATTTTACTGGTTTGCTCCATAAAAATGCTTATATTTGAGTTGAATTCATATATTGAATAATCCTCAGATAAAGAACTTTATAGTTTTTAAGAAAACTATAACAAAAATGAATACATTCTTTGATGCGTTGCATGTTAAAAGAAAAGAGTTACTGACTGATGTCAGGGTTAAGGGGAGAGAGTATGAATATATAGTGGCAATAGTCATATAGTAGTTAGTAGATGTAGCAGCCAGAAGCTACAGCAACAGCAACAACATGTACATACTACTATAAATGCAATTCCCACAAAAGCCACGAAGAGTTCATGGAAAACCCGAATGAATGATACACACTATTCTACTATATTCTACACAAACAAATATGAATTTAATGTAAAAAATATAACAAACAGAAGATAAATGAAAAACACAAATCTATTGTAATAGAAAAAAAAATAAATAGGGAAACAAATAAAAGATACTAAAAATAGATAGAATAATAATAAAAGAAAAAAGATTTCAAATGAAATATTTAATTAAAGTCTAAAAAGCACAATTTTAAAATTCAAATGGATCGAAAATCATATTTGTTCAGAAATGAATAGTCGTCCGATTTTTATATTAACACGTTTTAGAGGCCGGAGATCTTTTTTTCTTAAATTACAAGTAAATTACAAGTAAACGAAATCGTCGCCTAACAGCTCCAGAAATAGCCATCCATATAAACAGCAGCCGCACGAATGATACAGTAAAGCGACGCCTTATAGGGGCTGGCTTAAACGGCAGGAATCGCCTGAAAACCCTCATCTTCGAACAAAAAATAAAAGAAAAACAGTAGAGTAGAGTAAAATATATGAAAACTGATTTTTCAAAGATTCGTGCAAGATCCTCTGGTCCAATGAATCGAAGTTTGAAGTGTTTGGCTCCAAAAGGCGTGAGGAATACTCGATAAAACCCAGTACAAAACTATCCTGAAATATTGTGCCATGGCCACTGGATTAATAATTGTGGGTCGGAAATTCATACTTTAGCAAGATAATTACCCAAAAAATACATTAAAAATTTGTAAGCAGTATTTAGTGACCCAGGAAGCTGGAACCTGTAAATTTATGGAATGGCCACCATAGTCACCTAACCTCAATCCTATAGCGTTACTGTGGGATGAATTGTCCTACATCTAAGGAAGGCCTGTGTAATAAACTGCAGGAAGCATGAAACCAGATTGTTCAAGAAACTTTGAAAAAATTGATTCTAAGGATAGCAAGACTATGTCGTGAAATTATACGAAATAGAGGTGCTCACATTGATGGATCTACAATTTAAGAATAGAGTGTAGTTTTAATAAATATTTATGTGAATAGTAAAAGTAAATAATAAAGAATATATTTTTTAAATTTGAAAAATTTTCATTGAAAAATAAAGGAGATATGGACATTTGAAATTAAGGCGAAGGAGTGGCAAATACTTTTGGACGCTAGTGTAGTTGAATCATATCGGAGAAAAGTTGCAGCGATAACTTGTCAAACCTGTCAAAATGACTGGTCCTGTAAATCTTGTGTTAAAGATAAACTAAATTTAAAAAAAAAATTGATAAAGTATATACCAATATATATTTATATAAGGCTTTCCAATAGATATACAGTGGGTGACAATATATTGGAAACTTCTACAAAATTCTGAAATTGATAATTTTGTTTTTTTAATAATTATGTTATCTTTTTTGGACGAAACCACTCTATAGAAACCACTCTACCGAAAGATAACAAATTTGTTAGAAAAAATACAATTTAAAAAACAGCAGAGAAACAAAAAAATAAGTATTTTTTTTATTGAAACTAAAACAATAGAAACTTTTAAACTTCTATAACAGAGAAAGAAAATGTATGAAATCTTGACCGTTATATAAATATTTGCAGTTTCTGACGTTTTCTTTCAACTGTTTTTTAAATTCAAATGTATTCAATTCAATGTTTTAATTTTATAAATTAGTTATTATAAAATAATGGCAAGAATAAAGTTTTGTTAAGAATTAAAACCCCGATAATAGATGATTTTACTGCTGGTCTTAAGCAAAGGAAAATTTGTGAGAAATATTTTAGAAATGAATCCATAATTTAAACAAGTAATAAAATTATAGTCGATCTAGACCGACTATACGATACCCTATACCATGGTTTAGAGACCCTATCTCTTCGGTCCAACTAAGTGGATATTGAAAATAAGCATTAACCAAATTTGAGTGGCATGGTTTTTAATGTTTTTGGCTGCAGACATGAAAAAGTTCATATCGGATGCTATATTTATATGGGGACTAGGTCGAAAAATGGACCGATCATGACGATATTTGGTAAAGTCACTAATATTTTGAAAACCAAATTTGAGAAAAATCTGTGCAATATTTTTGTTTTTTTTTTTTATAGATTTAAGTGAAAATCGGGAAGCAGCTTTATATGGGGCTATGGAAAAGAATTGCCATATGGGGTTTATTTTTGGACAACTGATAAATGGATGTAATAAACACATACAAACCGAGATCTATGTGATAATTTGGATCTTATAGCAATTTAAGTCGATTTTATAGGGGTCATTTGTATGGAGGCTAGGTCTAAACATGCACCGAATTTCACGAATTTCAATAGCGTTCTTCCTACAGCCGATAAAAGCTTATATACCAAATTTCAGTAAAATATCTTCATATTTGCGACCTGTAGTTTGATTACAAGGTTTACATGAACGCACAGACGGACAGCCGGATGGACGGACATCGCTAAATCGACTCAGAAAAAAATCGTTTGTTATAATAAAGGATGGGTCTGGCTCAAATATTCTTGGTAAATATTAAAATTGATGAAAATATGTGTATGTTCAGACCTAGACCCCATACAAATGACTCCTATGAGATCGACTCAAATTGGCATAGAATCCAAATTATCATATACATAGATCTCGGGCAAATTTGGTTTGTGTGTGTTTATTACAGCAATTTATCAGTAGACCAAAAATAAACCATGTAGGACAATTCTTAGTCATAGCCCCCATACATAGATGCTTCCAGATGCTTCGCTTATACATAAATCTATTGTAAAACAAAAATATTGCACAGATTTTTCTCAAGTGACCTATTTTTAGACTAGTCCCCATATAAATATAGCATCCAATTTGAACTTTTTCATATTTGCAGGCAAAAAAATAAAAACAATGCCACTTAAATTTGGTTTATGCTTATTTTCTACATCCAATTAGTTGGACCTAAGACCCTTTTGCTAAACACATGGCATAGGGTATCATATAGTCGATGTGGACCGACTTTCATTTTCTTACTTGTTTTTGTGTCTTAAATTGATCACACATTTAGATATCACGTTTTTTTTTTTTTTTGATCTCTTAATATTCATTTAGTAGAAACAACTAAGAGTGTTAAGTTAGGCTCTGCCGAATCTTTGATACTCTCCACCTGGGTTTTTTGTTTATATTAATATCTGAACTTATTGCACTATTTATAACAAATTTAACAAAATATTTAAAAAAGTTAACTATTAAGTTAACTTAATTCTAAATTATTACAACAAAACACACTGAATTTTGAAAATTTTTTAGAAATGTCTCAATATTTACCCAATGACCCATTTTAAATACCAACCTGCTCGAAATAATGACAAAAAATTTTATCCTAAGTTAACGCAGGTAAATGGTTTCTTTTGGGAGTGTGCGTGATTTCAACAGATAGACAGACGGACATCGCCTTATCGACCCAAGCTGTTATATATGAAGAATATATGTATATATTATCGAAATTCGGCAGACGGCATTTTGTTGGTAATCACGTCCGACAGGTCCTTAACTATAATACTTCCAAAATATCCAAATTGACAAAATGGCACGATTTAAAAAAAAAATAAAAAATTAGCTGTTCTTTGGGGTGTTGTTCCCCCACCCCTCCTCCGGTAGTAAAGTTAGTTCAGGACCTGCCTACAAAACGCACTCTGCCGAATTTCGAAACGTCATCTGGTTCTCAAGAAAATGACACCCCAGTTTGAAAAAAGGGATTTCGAGAAAAACGCATTTAAAGTTTTATTACAAGAATTTTCTATATTGTCGTACAAATATATATATATATATATATATATATATATATATGTACATACGTATATAGCTCTGCAACTCCAAAAATAATTAGAATTTCAAAAAATCCTTTTAGGGCATCATTTCTAATGGATTTTAGAAGACAATTATGAAAAAAAAAATTTTTTTAAGGAGAGGTCATACCTTAAGAGATTTTTGATATAACTTTGGCTTAATTAAAATATTAAAAGAAATTAAAAACTTCACTACATTTTTATGAAAAAGTAAAATATGAATGTAGAAGAATATATATAAATATTTCGGGATGAAATTTGGTGTTGTCCAGACCTAGCACTCATATAAATGTCGCCTACGACTATATATTAAAACACCCTAAAATCCAGATTACATATGACGGCAGTTGGAAAACTACGTGTGGTTGTGAACTTCCCTCGTAATTAGAAAAAAATCAACACTGCTGCTATAAACTAGTGTTAGCAGACTACTGTAAAATTTTAATCAAACTGCGGCATTTAGTTTATGTTAGCAGCCATTAAAGCAGACAACCTCGAAAATTTTTGCAAATATGGAAGAAAGTGAATTTTTGGGGAAAAACCATGACGGAAACCAAGGAAAGGCTTGATAAATACTATGGAGGCTCAACAGCATTAACTTTAGTGGTTTAGAAGTGATTGACCTAATTCCGTTGTGGATGTAACAGCTCAAGTGACGACTAAAAGACGTCGTGCCGTAAGTAATCGTCGATAAAATCCATGGAATGATATTGGACAATCGGAGAATTAAAGTGCGTTAGGTGACTGAGACTGTATGTATCTCAACTGACCAGGTAAATCACATTCGAAATGTATATTTGGACATGAAAGCGCTATCCACGCAATGGGTGCCGCGATTCCTCACATTCGACTATAAGTGCAACCATTTTACCACGTTAAAGGAGTGTTTAGTGATGTTCAATCGAAATCCGAAGGCCGTTTCGTAGCCGTGGACGAAACATGGATCCATCGCACCACAGCAATAGTGAACGTATAGCAAAGTAGGCCAAAGTGGGTCTGACGGCCAACATGATCATGGCGCAGGTTTTTTTTATGCATGCGGTGTTAAATACATCGATTACCCTGAAAGAGGTAAAACGATCACCGGCCAATATTATTCACAACAGATTCGACAATGATTTGAAGCGAAAAAATACTTTTCTTCCACCATGACAACGCACCGGCGCACACGGTTGTAGTCGCCATGCATAAAATCCGTAAATTGGACTACGAACTACTACCCCCATTCAGCAGATTTAGCCCCATGCAACTATTTCCAGATTCCAAATCTGAGGAATGACTCGACGGTAAGAGATTTGGGTCGAATGAAATAAATACCTATTTTGAAGATCTATTATTGGGAAGAAAAAAAATTGGAAAATTCCTACAGTAAATGTATAGAGCAGCTCTCGTATAAGGGTAGCGTGTAAAAAAATTGATACAAAATTTAAATTCCGTTACTTTTTTGGAGTACTTACGCTTAAAGTCTGCCACGTCCTGGGATACCTTTTTAGTTCTCTTCATTTCCTTTATTTTTACAAGAGCCCAATATCTTCCCACCGGCCAGAGTTCTGGTCTCAGTTAGGTGGATTTGCCTCGCGAGGTACAAAAACTATCTACATTTTTTTAGGTATAAAACTCTTTTTGTCATAGTGACATGTTGAAAATCGGGCCAATAATATGCATTGCATTATTTTATATACTCTTATATTCAAGTGCTAATCAAACACTTGTGACATTAGACAAATGTTTGGCTTCTGCTGCGGCAAGTACAAATGGTTTGCCAATCAAGAAATTTCTAGAGAATAGACTTTGTTTTTTTATTCTGAACTGTTCACTAACATTATCTCGAGCGTCAACCACAAAAAAAATCCCGGGAGCTAAGTAAAGTCGGCTAGGGCATTCGTTTCATCGATCTAGTCCTCATATAAAAGTAGCAGTCGATATTAATGTTCTGATATCTGCATATCCACAAATTCATAACAATGCCACTGAAAAAGGTTTATGTTAATTTGTCCTTTATAATATATAGACCTAGAACCCTTTCTCGAAACTTATGGTTTATATATTATACGATTTTTAAGCCATTAATTTTTCTATAAAACTGTAAATAATTGAGTCTTTAAGGACTAAATAATGCAATCCCACAGCCTTTATTGAAAGACTACACAAGATTGCCATTGATTAAAAACTATGTCTATTAAGGAACAAAATTTCTGCAGCAGCAAAAATTTACCAGTGTTTTGTCAAAACTTTCTATTGCCTATTCTAATTATTATTCTAATATCACAATTGGCTGTTTTTAAGTGAAACAACATAAGTTTAGCGTAAATTATTAACATTAATCTCTGACTTAACTCACTTGCCGAATTTTTTTTTTTTTTTGCTTCTTACCTGTTTGAAAATAAGAATGAATTTGAGAATAACAAACACAATTGCTGCTTATCAAATTTAGATTAGATTTGTACCCTTTCCTCTTGCTACACAAATACACACTTGTACAAACATACAAAAATAAAATTCTTATCAGTCAATTCACTCTTATTTCATTTTCTAATGAGACTTGTCACAAATGAATGATCACCTTTAAAAAACAAATCATAAAAATAAGGCTAGAATAAATAAGTATGATAAAATATTAAATTTCTTACAAGAAAGAATCGTCTCTATTAGGAAGGAGTGAATTGAATGAATGAATGCATGACTAAAGAATAAATAAATAAATAATTTATCACAAACAAATTGTGAGAAATTAAAATTCAGCCCACCGCTGCTTGTCATATATTCTTTTACTTCGGAGTGTGTATTTATTTAAGCAATTTTAGACGCAAATATCAACATAAAATATGTTTAATGAAAAAAAAATACTAAAGCGACTTAATTCAAATATTGATTTTATCAAAATATAATAAATAAACTATAGTTTCTCCACAACGATTATTTCGTTGATGGCGTTGTTAATGATGGAAATATTAATATCAGAAATATATTTAAGCAAATATTTACCAAAAATTCCCAAATTAAAAGTTAAAATTT